>CM077167.1:62395094-62762254 GCA_039583875.1 Platanthera guangdongensis | reverse complement strand
AAAGCTGGATTTGAAACTCATAGATTTAGCACAAGTGTCAAATTTGTCGTGCCACAATTTTAGTGTTTGTTCATCCGTAGAGTTAGTGTGACTTAAATCAAACTTACAGACCTTATTTTCTAACCTTCTGTGACAAACCCTTCAGGTTGGTGTATATAGATCTACTCAGTCAAATCTTCATTAAGAAATGCAGTCTTGACATCCATCTGATGAACGGTAAAATGTTCAATAGATGTTAATGCGAGAAGAATGCTAATTATCGCAATGTGACAAACAAATGAGTGTATATTAAAATAGTATATACCACTCACTTGAGTAAAGCATTTTGCAACTAGACGTGTTTGATATTTGACGGTACTCTCATCAGGATTTAGCTTCTTTTTCAGGATATTTGACGGTACTCTCATCAGGATTTAGCTTCTATTTCCAATAGTTTTAGCCCATTTGGGCACGTCAACCAAAGACCAAGTGTGGTTTTGCAGGCGAGAATTCATCTCATTATCTATGACCTCTTTTCATAATAGAGAATTCCTAGATCACAGCGCTTCTTTATAGGTAGATGAATCAGCTTCAACTTGGTAAATCACAAAGTTCGTACTGAAGTTTTTATGAACTCGTTCTCTATTATATAACTTTTAGATGCTTTAAACCACTAGTGTTTATGGTTTCGATGTCAGAGATTCTTAGTTTTTGCGTAATAATAGTCTTAGTATTACTGGATGATAGACCTGGAAGGGTCAGATTTTTATCTTTAAGGAATTTATCCTCAAAAAAACAATATCTCTATATTCTATTATAGTGTTTGTTGAGAGATTTAGAAATCTGTTTGCAGCACTATCCTCTGCACATTCTAGATAGACGTATGTGTTTGTCATAGGTTCAATCTTAACTCTCTTATAGTCAAATATCCTAACATAAGTGATACAGCCTCAAGTCTTAAGATTGTCAAATCTAGGAGATCTCTTAAACTAAAGTTCATAGGGTATTCGTTTCAACTTTGCATGAAAAACTTTATTAAGAATGTAATTTGATGTGAGTACAGTTTTACCCTAATAGGTCGCAGGCATGCCGACAGTCAACAACATAAAATTTAACATTTCTGTTAAAGTTCTATTTTTTCTCTTAGCGATGTCGTTGGATTGTGGTGAGTATGGGGAGGTGGTTTCGGTGATTATGTCATTGCTGGCAAGAAAGTCTCTACACTCTCCCGAGTTATATTTTCCTCATCTATCACTTATTAGGCTTTTTATTTTCATGTCAAGTTGATTTTTAACCCGATTTGTTAATATACGGAATTTTTCAAAAGCTTTATCTTTGGATTTAGAGAGATAAATATGGCTAAATTAAGAGTAGTCGTCGATAAAGATTATTATATACTTTTGACCTACTCTTGTGACAAAGTTTTTGTACTCACATATGACAGAATGTATTAATTCTAGCAATTGTGTGCTCCTAGAAATCATACTAAAAGGTGTTCTAGTTATCTTGGTTTGAGCACAAATTTTATAATTGTCAAACTTGATTGTTATGTTTAGGGGAATATTATGAGTTTTAGCTAGCATGAGTAGTTTTTTATAGTTCATGTGTCCTAGTCTTACATTTAAGTCTTAGGATCTATCAGATTTGAACTAATTTGGTTTACTACTTCGTTTGCTAAACTCAATCTATACATCTCATTAACAACATAAGCACAATCAAAATAATGTGAGTGAACCATTTAGTTACTCTATCACCACTGATACTAAATGACATACCAGCATCGCATAACAGGCTAATTAAAACTAAATTACCAGCTTATAAAGGTATAAATTTAATATTTTTCAAATTTAGAGTTTTATCTAAGGAGACCGGCAATGTTGCATTTCTCACCTTCAGCACGTCAGTTACTCCACCATTAGCAACAGTAACGGTCTCTTCTACTGCAGTGACATCCTCCAAAAGCGCAGAATTTTTGCAGACGTGGCAAGTAACACCTAAATCTAGCCACCACTCAGTACTGACCTTCCTTTTTCCAACCATGACAACAAAGTTAGCATGTGCGGTCTGATAAACCATATTTGCTTTGTTATCAGTATTCAGTGTGCTGGATTCACCCCTTGTGTGTTATTTGCACTCAGAAGCACAGTGACTGCACTTATTGCAGTTCTAGTACTTATCTTTAAATTTCTTAAGTTCCATACTAATGTCAACAACTGCGGTGTACTGGTGGACGGTTTATTCTTTCCAGGCATAGGCTTCCGCTTATAATGCATAATCATGTTAGCAACAAACTTTTTCTTACTAACCGTCTATATATTGGTCTAGTCTGGTTCTCGTGCTCAATGCAGATGAAATGTTTGAGGTCTTTAAGACTAACTTGCATTTTCTTCCGATACATCTACGTCTTACAGGAGTATCATTCCGATGGAAGCTTAAAAATGATAGCTCCTGCAACAAACTCATCTGGTAGAGGGATGTTCTCACTGTTCAACTTGTCAATGAGAAACTCAAATTTTGCAACCTGAGGAAGTATCTCCCTGCCTTCAGTGAAAGTGAATGAAATCCATGAACTTGTCCACCAGGTGTGTCTTGGACTTGTTCTCTTTCTCTCTGAACCGCTCCCCTAGAGCGTCCCAGATCTCCTTTGCAGTTTTCATGTTACTGTACGTCTCTGTTAATCTATTGGAGAGATAATTGAGGAGATAATCACGACAGAAATCTTTGTTGTTGATCCAGTGCTACTCATCCTCTCCTCCTTTAAATGACTCAAATTCGGACAGCACAGTGTAGAAGATGTTCAAGTACTTCATACCGAATTGCGCATTCCGCTTTCAGGCACTGGACTATGAGTTGGAGAATTTCCCCAACTTGATCATCGGAATGAGAGAATTTTCATTCGACATTGTATGTCTCCTTCTAAACAATATAATTCCACTAGCAACCTATATCACAAGCAGAAAACTAGAAAGAGATCATCTAAACGTGTGGAGACAACGAAATCTTCGAATCTAATCCAGAACGTTTGCTCCTCTTCGACTTTCCTTCTTCATTTTTTTTCAGTAAGAAAATTTCCATCCACTCCAATGCAGGACCAACAAGTGAATTGATCAACTATGAGAAGGCCTAGATCTGCCAACAAGATCGCAGACAATCCGAAGAACTGAGAAGATCAATTCCGCAGGTAGAAGAGAGACGGATCAACGTTAAAAATGTCGGGCTTCCACGATCGACGCTGTCAGCGGAGAACAAAAGAGCCAACCAGCAGATAATTTTCCAAACCTGTACCCTCAAGCCGTCAAGATCCTTCTATAACAATCGAGCCGCACACTGGAGAGTCCAGATTAAAGTGGCGATAGAGAATCACACATAAACGACGGCCGAGACTCGCGAAAAACTAGGGCAGCGAAATCGCACGCGGCGGGCTTATCCTCAGACAAATCGCGAACGGCGGCGGACTTCTCCTCAGACAAATCACGATCTGGATCGTTATCTCCCTTTTTACAGATCTATAGATGCGACGGTCAAAGAACACGAAGAGTGGACTGTTAGGATCTCAACCACGTGTCTTCATCAAGCCCAGAAGTAATGAAGAGCCAACACCTGGCAGCAATCTCAGCCGAGGAAATAAAAGAAAAAGTTGCATCCAGCGACACCTGGCGGAAGCAGAGTCAATGCGTTTTTCCAAAACATCAGCAGAGGCGTGGATCATTATAGCCGTTAACTTTGTATTAGGACTAACAGTCCTCTTTAAGCTATAAATAGAATTAACTATGTAATGACACTTATGGATGTAATGAATGAATTTGTCTTGTCTCTTCTTGGTTACTCTCTCTCTATCCCTCTCTCCTCTCTCTCTTCCTCTATGTCTCTCTCTCTCTCTCTCCCCTCTCTCTCTCTCGCACTCCTGCTATCTTTAATTCATTGGCTTGCTTGAACCACTCCGGCGACCGGCGGCCGATTATCTCTCCTTTCCAATCGAGGCCCTAACATGGACACGCGACTTCCTTCTAGGACTTTGCAGAACTTTTCTGGCGGCTCCCTATTCGGATGGCGACGGAAGACTGTAGCGGCGGTGATCAAGCAGCCACAAAATCGTGGTGTGATTCGGATTCAGGCTGAAGAATCGGAAAATGCCAAAAAAAACGGGAGCAGCAGCCAGTTACGAGATAGGGGGCTAGGGCGCACGAAATGAAAACTTCGAGGATGTTACTGCGCTCGAAGCATTTCATATGACCGTCAAGTTTGGAACAACTTTCACGTTGCCCCCAACAGGGGTATGTATAGGCGTAACCCTAAATCCCCGACGGGTTATTAGATTTCTACTGGATCCTCGCCAAACCAATAAGGACCTTTTACCATTTATTAAATATACCTCGACAGCAACTACATGAGTTTCCCGATATGGGGACTATATTCTGAACACTCCCCTCACTTGTAAGGTCTTTGACCTCAAAAACGTGAACTTTTTAAATTGGGTGATGTGGAATTTACTTTTTGGGTCTAGCCTGGTCTGATATCTTCTTTACGAACGACATTAAGCGCTCAAGATCACATGAGTTTCTCGATGTGGGACATTGCTCTGAACATGTCCCCTCACATATAAGGTCTTTGACCTCTAACATGTGAACTTTTCTTTTAATTGGGTGATATGGGATGGGTTGTTGGATTTAACGTTCTCTAATATCATGTTCAAGAATGATATTAAGTGCACAAAGCTACAAGAGTTTCTTGATGCGGCTTATATTCTGAACACATTCTTTACATGTAAGGTCTTTGATCTCTAACACTTGAACTATTATTAATACGGGATTGTTTGTTGGGTTTAGCATGCTCCAATCATATTTGTTGGAAGAAGAGTTTTCTAATTCATGACTTGGAAAATAAGAGCCCCTCCATAATATATAGGACAAAAATACAAGCATAAAATAATAATAAAACTAAAGTCTAACACTCCCCCTCAAGTTGGGCTTGCGATATTTGTCACACCCAACTTGAACATCTGTTACCAAAACACCTATGAGATAGGGATTTTGTGAGCACATCAGTCAGCTGTTGATCCGAGGGCACAAACAGAGTGCTAATTACTCCCCTCACAATGTTTTCTTTGTTGAAATGACAATCAACTTCCACATGAATTGGATTGTGAGCAATGTTAATAGCAGTCTTGTTATCACAGTATAATCGAATCGGTCCATTGCTTATTTGCTTCGAATCCCAAACTCAAGCAAAAGGGATCAAATCAACATTCCTTCATATATGCCCTAGCCCTAAATTCCGCTTCAGTACTGGATCTGACAACCACATGCTGTTTTTTGCTCCTCCAAGTGACCAGATTTCCCCCACTAAGGTACAATACCCGTCCGTGGATCTACGATCATCAACAGACTTTGCCCAATCTGCATTTGTTAAAACTTCAATGGTTAATTCTTTAGTATGAGAGAATAAGATGCCACGTCCAGATGGAGTTTTGAGATATCTAAGAATCTGATGTGCAACATCCAAGTTGTGCGACTTGGGAGCATGCATGAACTGACTGATAAATCTAATAGCATAAGAGATCAAGACGAGTATGAGATAGGTAGATGAGTCTCCCCACCAGCCGTTGAAAGTTATTGTTATTTGTGACAGGTTCTCCACCATCCCTTCCTAATCTGTGATTTGTTTCAATGGGGGTGTCAGCGGGTCTGCACCCACTCATCCCCGTTGTCTATAGCAAGTCAAGGATGTACTTCCTCTGGGAGATAGAGTTACCATGCTTGGATCTGACAACCTCTATGCCAAGGAAGTACTTGAGGTTCCCAAGATCCTTTACCTCAAATTCATTAGCCAGTCTTGTCTTCAGGTTTTTGATTTTTTCCATGTCATCCCCAGTTATTACAATGTCATCCACATAGACTATCGACACCGTCAATTTCCCTTGCCTGTGCTTAACAAATAAGTTATGATCAGCATCACTGATGGAACTTTCGGCAAGTGTACCGATCGTAGTCAAGTAATAAATATGAGAAGTTGAATCCCCGAATATCGATCTCTCGAGGAGTGCAGGTAGGGAGTGTGACTTCGCTATTAAAAGAGGAATTGCAAGGGCCAACGTGTTGGATCCCTAGTTTGGTTTGGGATAGGTTCACTATTAGGTTGTTGACCCACAATGTATAGCCTAGGGTCATTTTGTTAGTTCTAAGGTGTAGGTCAGTCTACTAGGTTAGCCAATCTTTGATCCAGCCCTCAGAAGAAATCAGAGTTCCAGACTTAGAAGAATGATAGTTTTTAAGAGTTCAGATAATCAGTTCGAAGTTCTTCAGACTCAGCTCGACGATCGTCGATCGCAGATCGACGAACTCAGAGTCCCTACTATAAGTTGAGCTCGACGAACTTAGAGCTCAGGTCGACGATCTTCTCTCTTCTCTCAAGTTCTTAGCTCGACAAACTTTAATCTATGGTCGACGAACTTGGAGCCCAGCTTTGACAGTTCATTTTCTCCAGATCAACTTTCTTTGATCTCAGCTCGACGAAGACGATTTCTCAGCTCGACGAACTTGGAGTTCAGGTCAACGAAATCTGTTCTGATCGACGTATTCTGTCAGTTCTTTATTTTCTCTTCTCTGCGGTTAATTTCTGGATTGACCAAGCTTATATAATATATTATTGCCTATATTGCTCTGAGTAATTAATTGTATATATTCTTATGAATATAGCCATTCATTGGCAGCATTAATTACTGGATTTCACAGATTTAATATTCGGCTTAATAACTGGGATAGTTAAGGAATCAATTTATTGCCTTCTAGCCGTTTGTCCAAGTTCCAAGATTTCAACAATTAATCATGGAGAAGAATTCAAATTCAGAGATAGAATTTCTGCAGGAAGATAAAAAAGGACTTTTTTTCAGAAGAACAAATAAAATAAGAATAAGGAAGAGAATAGACATAAAGATTACACAGAGACACAACAGCTGATACAAGTCTTACAGAGAATCTCGCAGAGCTCTTCATCATCAGCTTCAGAGCTTTTCAAGGGACAACTATTCAATATCAGTCCAAAAAGCTTCTGAAGATCTTCAAACGATTAAAGGCCTACACCCTGCAAAGCTTCCAGCAAAATTCCTGAACAATAATCATCTCAGGGGGAGCTTTGACAAGATCAAATCCACTAAAGTCTTCTCAGTTATTTTGAGAAAGAGAAGACAATATCACATTCTTTTTACCTCACTATACACAGGGTTTTAACTCCCTTCAAAAGTTAACCACCTGGTTTTTAAGTCTCCTTAACAAAAGACAGCTTGATTTTTGGGCACCTGATCAAAAGTTTAAAGGGTTGTGAGATCTCCCTTCAAATAGATCTTGTGCTGACAGGGCACCTGAGTAAAAACCTGTTGGTGGCAGCTGATGGACATCACAAACACAGTCAATGCCAGATTGAATGACAAGTTGGGCTTAGGTACTTCATCAAGCTTACCCCCCATATTAAAGAAAAATACTCTTTCAACACCAATTAAATTTATCTCTTGAAAAGGCAAAGAAAAAATGAGAGAGACTTCTCAACCAAATGTTTCTCAGAAATCTGTAATTAAGAAGAAAAAGAAAAAGAATCTAAATAAAAACTATATTCAACAGATTTCGTCGAACTCAGATCGACGAAATGTGTATAGTTCGTTGAACTCAGATCGACGATCTATGAACGCAAATTATAAGTATAATAATTCGTCTTACTGCGATCGACGAACTGTATGTGGTTCTTCGAGCAGCGATCAACGAACGTTGGGTACAGGAAATGACTATGTTCATTCCCTGAGCAGAGTTCGACGAACTCATCCCTATTCGTCGAACGCAGATCGACGAACTTATAATAATTCGTCGAACCCAGTTAGGTTTAATAAAAACCACAACTCTGTTGGAAACTTCAATCAATTCAGAGAATTCACTAATCCTTTTACTCAATGGGAAATACCACCTAGAAGATATCATCTCATAGGATATAAAAATCAACCAGAATTTTCTGTTATTTCCAGTTTCTCTTATCAAAAGAAACAAGAGCCCAAGATAACCTGGGTTAAGAACACCTAATCCTTTTATATACAGGTGAAACACTGTCCAGTCTTTAATCAACAATGGTATCTAGACAGTGGATGCTCAAAGCATATGACTGGTTGTAAGGACAATCTAACAAACTACAAGTCCAAACTAGGTACAAAGGTGATCTTTGGTGATTCCAACTGTGTCCAAACTAAAGGTTATGGAGATGTTAAAGTTGGGGCAGTCACCTTCAGGAAAGTTGCTTATGTGAGTGGCTTAAAGCATAACCTAATATCCATAAGTCAATTATGTGATGAAGGTTATCAGATATCATTTAACTCATTTCCCTGTATTATTTCTTGTAAAGAAAACAAACTTGTTTTAACTGGACTTACACAAGCAATATATATATAGTAAATTTTCAATCAGCTAGTTCAGAACTTTGTTTATTTAATCGGGTTAGCAATCAAAATGAACTTTGGCATAAGATATTAGGACATGTAAATATTAAAAATATTGCTAAGTTATCTAGGGACAATCTTGTTAAAGGATTGTCTTCTGGCCCCTATAAGAAGGAAGACTTTTGTAGGACTTGTCAGTTAGGCAAGCAAACTAAAAATATTTTAAATTTGTAAATAAAAGTGACTCACCTAGAATATTGTACTTGCTACATATGAACCTTTTTGGTCCTATTGCTGTATAAAGCCTGGGCTGGAAATCTTATACTTTAGTGATTGTAGATGACTTCTCAAGATTCACTTGGGTATTCTTTCTGAGATTTAAGTTAGATAACTTTAAGGTTCTTACAGATTTTCTCAAAAACATACAGATTGAGTACTCTACTCCAGTTGCATTGATCAGAAGTGATCATGGTACTGAGTTCGAGTCTCTTCTTATGCAAGAGTTTTGTGAGAAGGAAGGTATCAGACACTGCTTCTCAGCTCCTATAACTCCTCAACAAAATGGGGTTGCTGAAAGGACAAATAGAACACTAATAGAACCCTAATTTCAAGGAAAAAAACCAATTTCAAAGAAAGGACAAATAGAACCCTAATTGAATTTGCAGACACATTACTTGCAGATGCTTATATGCCCGAAGTCTGATACACAAGCTTAAGAATAAGACTCCTTATTAGTTACTTAAAAAGAAGAAACCTAAAATCACATATTTTAAAGTATTTGGATGCATATGTTATATTCACAATAATGACAAGAAATACACTAGAAAGTTTGAAGCAAAAGCTGTAGAGGGAATTTTTCTAGGATATTCCCAAGTCAGCAAAGCTTATAGGGTGTTTAACAAATACACTTTAAAAATTGAGGAATCTGTTCATGTTACTTTTGATGAGGCTAACATGTTTTATAAGGAGAAAGAAGTTTCTACCAATAACATTTTGCAGGTACCTCACTTGTGTGAGAAATTGGATGATCTAAATCTCACCCAAGAGATTCCATCACATTCTCCTCCACAAGTTGAAGAAGAAATTGAAGAAGAAAGTTTGGAAGTGGCTGAACTTCTTTCAACAGCTAATATAATTCCACAAGAGGAATTAATTCCACAAGCTGTTGTTCGACCAACTCCTCCCACTGATCTTGTCACACTTAGAGATCATCATATATCTCAAGTGCTTGGAGACATTTCAGTTGGTATGCAAACAAGGCATCAAATCAACAATGATGTGATGCATGCTTGTTTCATTTCTCAACTTGAGCCTCATTCCATCAAAGATGCAGAGCAAGATCCCCACTGGATCATTGCAATGCAAGAGGAGCTCAATCAGTTTGAGAGGTGCAGAGTTTGGGATTTGGTTTCTATACCCAAAGACTATCCAGTCATTGGAACCAAATAAGTCTTCAGAAACAAGCTGCATGCTGAAGGAAATATTATAAGGAATAAAGCAAGGCTAGTAGCTCAAGACTATTCACAGGAGGAAGGAATAGACTATGATCAGACCTTTGCTCCAGTGACAACGCTTGAGGCTATAAGGATTTTCTTAGCCTTTGCAGCCTATAAAAGATTCAAAGTCTACCAGATGGATGTAAAGAGTGTCTTCTTAAATGGAGAACTAAAAGAGAAAGTGTATGTGGAGCAACCAGCAGCTTTTATCTCTCCAACTCATCTTTCTTATGTCTTTAGATTGCATAAAGCTCTCTATAGTTTAAAGCAAGCTCCAAGAGTTTGGTATGAGACTTTAGCTAGCTTTTTTTTAGAGCATAAGTTTTCTATGAGCATAGTAGATAAGACTCTTTTTTATTAGACATCAAAAAAATAAAATTTTGTTAGTTCAAATATATGTAGATGATATTATTTTTGGCTTTACTGATCCCAAACTATGCAAAAGATTTTCTGATCTAATGCATTCAAAGTTTGAGATGAGTAACATGAGTGAACTTTCATACTTACTTGGTCTCCAAGTGAAGCAATCACCTAATGGTATCTTCATCTCCCAATCTAAGTATACTAAGAAGCTTATTAAAAGGTTTGGGATGTTGGATGCCTCAGCAATGAAAACACCTATGGCTGCTAATGTTGTAATTGATTCTGATGAACATGGCAAGTCTGTTGATCAGAAAACTTATAGGGCTATTATTGGGTCTCTATTATATCTCACTGCAAGTAGGCCTGACATAATATTTGTCACATGTATTTGTGTTAGGTTACAAGTGAACCTTAAAGAATCTCACTATATTTTATTAAAAAGGATTTTGAGATATATAAAGTGTTGTCCAAATCTAGGACTCCTATATCTATCAAAGTCAAAATTTGATTTAACTGAATTTTCTGATGCTGACTATACTGGATGTAGAGTGGACAGAAAGAACACATCAGGAACTTATCAGTTTCTTGGTGATAGACTTGTGTCCTGGTTTTGTAAGAAGCAAACCTCTGTGTCCACATTAACTGCAGAAGCTGAATACATTGCAGCTGACAGCTGTTGTTCACAGATTTTATGGATACAAAATCAATTACTGGATTATAGTATCAACTTAAATAATTCAACTATATTTTGTGATAGTACTAGTGCAATATCTATTGCATAAAATGCAGTGCATCATAGTAGAACCAAACATATAGAAATTAGACATCATTTCCTTAGAGATTGTGTGGACAAAAAAAAATTAATCTTGTCTTTATCTCTACTGATTTACAAAGAGCAGACATTTTCACCAAACCTTTAGATGAGAATAAACATCTGTTCTTTCTGAATCAACCAGTTATGATTAATGAAGAAGTTTGATTTGATTTTGGTACAAGGTCGAAGAATTGATCACATTTTGTCGAACGAAGATCGACGATCTGAGAATTGTTCTCAAGATTTTTCGTCGACCTGAGATTGGCGAACTCTCTGCGTGAAGTTATTTTCGTCGAGCGGAGATCGACGATTTTGCTTCAGAAAAATTTTCGTCAACCTGAAAACGACGAAAAGTTTTCCCTCTTCTGACTGAGATCGACGATATTATTTCATGAAATATTTCGTCGACCTAAGAACGAAGATTGTTTATTTTTCGCAGGACAGAGCCCGACGCTTCATATTCCGAAAACCTTATAACTAGGTGTTGGAGGAGAAAAGTTAATTGAGTTTATTCATCCACATGGAGGTATTTATACAAATACAACGATATGACACGTCATTGATCCGTGTGCTCCCATATTTCCTAAATAGGAATCGATTTATTTAGGATACAAATAACGTAATCAATACAAAGATTATATGCAATATCCAACACCCCCCCTCAAGTTGGGCGTGTGATGTCAGCCATGCCGAACTTGCCAATAAGATCTGCGAACATACTGGATCTTAAACCCTCTGTGAGAACATCGGCCAACTGTTGGTCAGATGGTATGAATGGGATAACAACGGTTCCTCGGTAGATATTTTCCTTGATGAAATGTCTGTCAATCTCAATGTGTTTCATACGATCATGTTGTACCGGATTGTGGACAATGGAGATTGCAGCTTTGTTGTCACAATACAATCTGATGGGCTCACTTCCTTTAAGCCCAAGTTCCTTCAGGATAGTGGAGACTCATAATCCTTCACAATTGTTATGTGCGATTGCTCTAAACTCGGCCTCAGCACTGGACCTAGCAACAACATGTTGCTTCTTGCTTCTCCAGCTGACCAAATTCCCACAAATCATGGAACAATATCCGGTTGTGGAGCGCCTATCGGTGGGCGATCCAGCCCATTCTGCGTCAGTGTAAACTTCAATAATCAACTCCTTATTTGGTGAGAACAGGATGCCCTTCCCTGGTGAGGACTTGAGGTATCGGAGGACACAATGTGCGGCATCAATATGACGGGCCTTTGGAGAGTGCATAAACTTGCTGAGAACTCCCACAGCATAAGAGATATCTGGTCGAGTGTGAGATAAGTAGATTAACTTCCCTACCAGCCTCTGGTAACTGGGAATGTCATCGATCACATCGCCATCTTCTCTGCCTAGCTTGTGATTGACTTCGATTGGGGTGTCGGTCTCATCCCAGTGATTTCAAGAAGGTCGAGCACATACTTCCTTTGTGATAGGAAAATGTCATGCTTTGATCTTGCAACTTCAATGCCGAGAAAGTATTTGAGATTTCCCAAATCTTTCACTTCAAATTCTTTTGCCAACTTCTCCTTCAGTGCTTGAATCTCCTCCTTGTCATCCCCAGTGATTATGATATCATCCACGTAGACAATCAGGACGGTTAACTTCTCCTTGTTGATTCTGATAAAGAGGGTGTGGTCGACATTGCTCTGACGGTACCCAAACCTGTTCATGGCTTTGTGGAATCTTTCAAACCAGGCCATGACTGATTGTTTCAGGCCATAGAGTGGCCTCCGTAATCTGCACACTTTCCCTTTTGATCCGCTAGGGCTGAGTCCCGGAGGGAGAGCCATGTAGATCTCTTCTTCCAGGTCGCCATGAAGATAAGCATTCTTCACATCCAATTGGCAGAGTTGCCAATCCTTGCAGGCAGCACAAGATATGAGGATTCTGATCGAATTCATTTTTGCAACAGGAGCAAAGGTCTCCTGGTAGTCTATGCTCTCTGTCTGAGTATAGCCTCTTGCCTCGAGTCGTGCCTTGTATCTTTCTACAATGCCCGAGGGGTTCTGTTTGACGGTGAATACCCATTTGCATCCAACAGCCTTTTTTCCTGGTAGCAGTTGTAACAGGTCCCGTGTGCCGTTTTTTTCCAGGGCACTCATTTCTTCGAGCATTGCTAACTTCCACCTGTCGTCGGAAAGGGCATCCTGCCATGAAGTCGGGATGGAGACAGAGGACAAAGAGGAAACAAATGCTCCATGGGAAGCTGTTAGGGATGAGTAAGAAACAAACTGAGATAATGGATGTTGAGTGGAGGTACCTTCCGTAGGGATGATGGATCCCGACGACGGGTCAGGTGGGCGGTCTGATATCCAGATGTTGGGCCGCGTGTTCGATCCCTTGGGTCGACGAGAGTAAACCTGCAGAGGTTTAGTAACAGGGACCTTGACAGGTGGGGCGCAAGGAGTAGGAGGTGTAGACTGAGAGGGATGATATACCGGAGGAATAGGTAGAGGGGTGTCAGAGTAAGGTAAGGTACTCACTTCCGTTGTGGGAAGAGACCCCCCCCCTGAAGTGAGGACCCATAGTAGCTTTCAAATTCCCGGAAGGTAACGTCCATGGTAACGTAAACCTTCTTGTTGACTGGGTCAAAACATTTATATCCCTTCTGAGTAGGGGAGTAGCCAATGAATATGCACTTGTTCGCACGAGCATCAAGTTTCGGGCGGTGGTGGATATGGACGAAACAAACACACCCAAAAACACGTGGTGGGAGAGTGGTAGGTGGAACCCCAAGTGTGGTGAGGGGAGTTTTGAAACCGAGAACACTGGATGGCATACGGTTTATAAGGTACGTTGCGGTGAGTACAGCATCCCCCCAGTAGTATTTTGGGAGTTGCATGTGGAGGAGGAGACACCGAGCAACTTCCAATAGGTGGCGGTTCTTACTCTCAGCCACTCCATTTTGAGCAGGGGAGTAGGCGCAGGATGTCTAATGGATAATCCCCCGATTGGCGAGGAACTGCTCAAAAGTGGAATCAATGAATTCACGGCCATTATCAGTGCGGAGAATCTTGATGGGGGTCGAAAACTGTGTAGAGAGCATGTTGTAGAATTGCTGGAACAAGTGAAAGACCTCATTTCTTGCTTTCATAAGGTAAACCCAGGTGCTACGTGAAAAACAGTCGATAAAAGTTACAAACCAAAAACAACCCGAAATAGATGCAACCCGGCAAGGACCCCAAACATCATTATGTATCAAATGGAAAGGAGCAGGACTTGGAGAAGAAATATGATTAAAAGAGGTACGATGATTTTTACCACAATCACATGCATCACAGCGAAATTTATCAACTAACCCAGACGAGAAATTAGGAAATAAACGTTTCATAAAATGGATAGATGGATGTCCCAGCCGATAGTGCCAGGAATCCAAAGTAGCTGTCCGATCTACATGGAGAGCTCGGGGAGGAGAGGCCAGGGTGGAAGAATCGAACACATATAGCCCGTCCACCAGACTACTAGTTCCAATCACCGTTCCCGTCTTCAGGTCCTGAAAAATGCAAGAAGAAGGAAAGAAAGTTACTGAGCAGTGCATAGAATTGGTTATATGACTAATAGAAAGGAGATTGCGGGTAAAGTTCGAAACATGAAGAACAGAGGAAAGAGTTAGGGAGGAGCACGGGATGGAGCCTTTTCCGGCAATGGGAGAGAGGGAACCATCTGCGATGCTCACTTTGTCCCGACCAGACAACAGAAGGCAAGACACAAAACCTGAGGAGGAGCCGGTCATACGGTCTGTTGCTCCAGAATCAATGATCCAGTGAGTAGAGGGACGGGTGGAGGCAGCATGAGCACCGGAAGGCCCCTGATGGGCATATGAGGACGAAGAGGCATGTGGCTCTGGTGATGGGCCCTGCATCAGGCGTCGGAAAGCAAGGACCTCATCAGGCGTTAGAGTCAATGTGGGAGTTGTCGGAAGCTGTGGATCGTCGAAAACATCAGACAGGTGCGCGGAGCGAGGCTGGGTAGAGCGACCCGAAGTGCGACCAGGACCGCGACCGCCACGAGAGGAAGATCCACCACGGGGTGTAGGGAACCCATGAAGCCGAAAGCAAGTCTCCCGTGTATGACAGTTCTTCCCGCAATAGTCACAGAGGAGGTGATCCTTGTCAGTTGACTTCGGCCGAGAATCACGCGCTGCTCGTAGCCCAACCGGGGTCGTCAAGGCCGAACCATCTGGAGGAGGCTCAGGAGTCCAAGTTTGCCTCCGATCAAATTCCTGCTGAACGAGACTGAAAATCCCTGGAAGAGAGGGTAAGGGTGAGCGGCCAAGTATCTGCACACTTATTTGGTCAAAGTCCCTATGTAGCCCATGAAGGAACTCGAAAACTCGGTTGCGATCTTCCCGTGCGTGAACAAGGAGCTCATCCTCAGGCGATGCCAAAGTAATGGAGTCAAAGTGATCGTACTCTTGATATAGCGGGGTGAACTCGAGGTAGTAGTCAGACGGAGGGCGATCTCCTTGGCGAAGAAGGAAGATCTTTCGTCGTAGCTGAAAGATCTGGGCCGCATTGTCGCGACAGGAGTAGGTAGTTTCGGCCCTTCGCCAAATGTCCGCAGCCGTATCCAGAAATAGATAGTTGCGAGCGATGGATTAGACCATGGAGTTAGTCTGCCAGGACATGACGAGGGAGTTCTCTGATTCCCATTGCACCCAATCTGGGGAATCTGAACGAGGTATGGGTGTAGTGCCCATGACATATCCAAACAGCCTCCTGCTCTTCAAAGCAAGAGTAACAGCCTGAGACCATGGGAGATGGTTGGTACCATCCAGACGAATCGTCGTGATTTGAGGCTTATTGTGGTCATGTCCCAGGCGAGGGAAGCCGCTGGACGTCACGGTAGTTGGGGGTGTACTGGTGGTGGAAGATTCGGTAGGGGAGCCATCGGTCCCGACCATGGTGAGCAAGAATACAAAGCAAGATCCCCCGGGAGAGCAAAGAGCGGCCTAGATAGAAACTAGGTCGGCTTCATAGAAAGAGGAAGGAACCAAAACAATGGTGTAGGCACCGGAAAGGACATTAGGAGGAGCACCGCATGTGCGGTATCAAGGAGACGACGCAGGACAGGGGCCGGAGGTGCTGGGGTGGGTGTCGAGGAGCCGCTGTAAGAGGGCCGAAGCCCGACAGGCACTGGCGCGGGAGGCGCGGCGTGCGTACACAGCGTCTGGAGGCGGGTGCGGGGTGCGGCGGAGGAGCGGGAGGGGGAATCGGTCATGGCTAGGTGGGGCTAGGGGCCGCCGGAGCCAGCGGGTCGGGAGTTGTGGGCGGAGGTCGACGGAGTTGCGGGCGGAGGTCGGCGGGTTGTTCGTGCGGGAGAAAGAAGAAAAACGTACGGGAGAGGTATTTTAGCCCTAAGGCTCTGATACCATTTTGGAGGAGAAAAGTTAATTGAGTTTATTCATCCACATAGGGGTATTTGTACAAATACAACGATATGACACGTTATTGATCCGTGTGCTCCCATATTTCCTAAATAGGAATCGATCTATTTAGGATACAAATAACGTAATCAATACAAAGATTATATGCAATATCCAACACTAGGTTTTCGTCGTGCTCTATCCCGCACTTTCTGTTCTCTTGCTCTTGCTCTCTCTTTTGCTTTTGCAGGAAAACCTATGGCGATTCCGGCGCTCTCTCTCTCTCAAGCATGAAGTTCGACACTGGGTTTGACATCGATTTTGATTCATTCTCCCACACTGATCAAATATTCATAGACATTCTCAAGTTGTGTGAAGATCAGCGTCTGAAGAAGTTCATGACAACAAGGATCAAGATACCAGGAAATGAAATCAGAGAATGGTTTTTTACTTCAACATCTCCTGATGCAAATACTATAACTGACACCATCAGCGGCAATCAGGTCACTCTAACTCCTACAGTTTTAACTGAAATTTTTGATTTGACTACTGGAGAAAATGATATTGAATTAGATAATGATGAATATGAGAATATGCTTAGTATAATGGGTCATTCTGAAGGAAACCCAATAAGCTATTGAAAAAGAATTTATCTGTTCAATATAAGTTTTAGCTGACATTGTTGGCAAGGTGTTGCTGGGCAAACATACAGCCCATGACTATATCACCAAGCACCAGTTTCTGGTGATGAGTGCTCTGGTAAAGAAGAAATCAGTTAACTGGGGAAAGATCTTGTTTGAGCTGATAAGGAAGAAAAATTCTAAGAAAGAGGTGTGATTTGGGAGGATTCTAGGAATTTTTCTCCAGGAAAAGACACCAAAATTATTGGTTTCATAGCCAATATTCATCAATGCCTCAAAGAGGATCACCTCTGTCTTATTTGGCAGATGGGAGAGGACCATTCCAAAGCCCTCCAGGGCCTCCTCTTCCTCCAGGACTTCTGAGAATATAAGGGCAATTACAGCCTCTCCACCACCTCCAGAAGAAATTCCTCCATCCACCAGCATTCCCTCACCTCCTCAACAACCTCAACAACATCAACAACCTCTTTCACATCTTCAACAACAACTATCACCTCCACATTCTCCCACAGTTATTCATGAGGATATTCCATCTCCACCTCCTCAATCTCCACCTCAAACTTATGTATATGGCATCCCATCTACCTCACAACCTAATTTCAATCTACTGTCTCCTCCTCCACCATCTCCACATCACTCTCCAGTTTATGAACCCACCTCCACACCCATTACCACAGTTCCTACATCTACCACTGACATTTCATCCATTCCCCCTTCCACATTTCCAGAATACACCCACACAGACCTCTCTCATGCCTTCACTGTGTGTTCAAACTGTGGACATCACACCCCTTACACCACCTCTGCTCCTGAACCCCTCTACCTCAATTTTTCTGAGATAGCCCATGATCTTCTTGCTTTCATCACTCTCACTCTTGAGCAACTAATAGCAAATGATATTGCTCCTCTCTCTGCTTCCATCATCTCTCTCTCCACCAGTCTTGCTGCTCTCTCTTCTGTTCCTTCTTCTAGAGGACTGGCTTCAGGACCCTCTGAACCCAGCCAGGGGGAGATGTTCTATGAAGAAGCTCCAGTTACTCCTCCTACAGTAGCAGCAGCAGCTTCTGACATGGTTGATGATTCAGCAGATGCAGCCCCTCTATCTGAAATAATAGATATACTTGATTCTGACACTGATATGGCTGATACAGATGCAGAAATAACTACTGTTGGTGATTACATTATAAATCCAACAGTTGATCTAGATTCTTTATTGAGTTCTTTTAATTCTGCTTACAGAAAAATTTTACCTAGTTGTGATGTATAGTACTCCAAAGCTATTGTACCTTATACTGCTCCAATACGTTCTGAAGTTACAGAACAGCTAAATGCAAGTTTTGCTGTTAAATATATTGCTGAACCAATTTCTGTGCACAAGACATTCTCTCCACCAACCTTTAGCTGGTGTGAATCTCCTATGCCATAGCTGGATGACATTTTGTTTGCTGACATGGAAGAAGAAGCAAGAATTATTCAGACTGCGACAGAAATCTCTGCAGAGCCAACAAGCCTAGCACAACAACAAATTCCTGGAATCTCAGCTGAATTGCTAAAGCAATTGGATGCTCTATATGACAATCCTGAAAACTCTTCTGATGATAATGTTGATAATGAGTCTGATGACTTTGATAATAAAAGTTCAAAGAAAAGGAAGGCTCCTACTAAATCTGCTCCTCCAAAGGCTGTCCCTAAGCCAAATCCATCTGCTGATGTTCCATACTATATCATGTATAATATTACACTCACTCCAGATACCCCAAACTGGATGAGGTATTCTAAGAATGAACAAAAAGTCAGGAAGAAGAGCAAGAGGTACTCTCCACCTCCTAAATTCAGGAGAGGTCCTCCTCCTCCTCCTGCAGCAGGATCCTCTGGAAGTATTTCTCAGGTTCTAAAAGCTACATCTTCCCATTAGTCAAAATCCTCCAGCAGCAGGCAGCAACAATACCATTCAAGCAGCAGCAGGCAGCAACAACAATAGCAGAAGCACAACAGACAACAAAAAATATCTGAAGATGATAAACCTAATAAAGCTTCTCCTGAAAGACCTTACTCTACATCAGTTCCATTTGTTGATCCAGAACAGAAAACCATCTCAAGAATGACTAGATTTCAAGAGCTGGTTGGACTCTCTCAGGTAAATAAAGCTAAAGAAGAAGACAAAGTTGCTTCTCAATATACTACAATGTCTTCTTACAGAAGAGAGGAATTAAAAAGATATGACAAAGCTAAACACTTTTTCAATGTTGATGCTTATATGAGCTTACATCCAGAGGCAGTTGTTCCAAGAGCAACTTCAGGCAACATCATTGGTGTAGCTGACATGACTATGTCTAAAAGAGAAGCAGCAAATCCCAACAGAAAAATCATTTTCAGGCAGCCATCAGAGAAAGACAAGTCTAAGAAGCCTAAATAGTTTTCTGATTAGCTTATTTTCTTTTCTGAACTATTTATTTTGATTAAACTTTCACAAAGCACTTGATGTATATATATCTGCTAGACTTTTCCTTCTGCCAGATATTTGTTGTTATGCTTTGTGATTATATTTTATTGTTTTAATGCATTGTACATAGTGACCTCACCCAAATAGGGAGAGATTGTTGGATCCCTAGTTTGGATTTGGGCTAGGTTCACTATTAGGTTGTTGACCCACAATGTATAGCCTAGGTTCATTTTGTTAGTTCTAAGGTGTATGTCAGTCTGACTAGGTTAGTCAATCTTTGATCCAGCCCTCAGAAGAAATCAGAGTTCCAGACTTGGAAGAATGACAGTTTTTAAGAGTTCAGAGAATCAGTTCGAAGTTCTTCAAACTCAACTCGACGATCGTCGATCGCAGATCGACAAACTCAGAGTCCTTACTCTGAGTTGAGCTCGACGAACTTAGAGCTCAGGTCGACGATCTTGTCTCTTCTCTCAAGTTCTCAGCTCGACGAACTTTAATCACTGGTCGACAAACTTGGAGCCCAGCTTTGACAGTTCATTTTCTCCAGATCAACTTTCTCTGATCTCAGCTCGACGAAGACGATTTCTCAGTTCGACGAACTTGGAGTTCAGGTCGACGAAATCTGTTCTGATCGACGTATTCTGTCAGTTCTTTATTTTCTCTTCTCTGCAGTTAATTTCTGGATTGACCAAAACTTATATAATATATTATTGTCTATATTACTCTGAGTAATTAATTGCATATATTCTTATGAATATAGTCGTTCATTGGCAGCATTAATTACTGAATTTCACAGAGTTAATATTTGGCTTAATAACTGGGACAGTTAAGGAATCAATTTATTGCCTTCTAGCTGTTTATCCAAGTTCCAAGATTTCAGCAATTAATCACGGAGAAGAATTCAAATTCAGAGATAAAATTTCTGCAGGAAGATAAAAAAGGATTTTTTTTTCAGAACAACAAATAAAATAAGAATAACGAAGAGAATAGACATAGAGATTACACAGAGACACAACAGCTGATACAAGTCTTACAGAGAATCTCGCAGAGCTCTTCATCATCAGCTTCAGAGCTTTTCAAGGGACAACTATTCAATATCAATCCAAAAAGCTTCTGAAGATCTTCAAAAGATTCAAGGCATACACCCTGCAAAACTTCCAGCAAAATTTATGAACAATAATCATCTCAGGGGGAGATTTGACAAGATCAAATCCACTAAAGTCTTCTCAGTTGTTTTGAGAAAGAGAAGACAATATTCATTCTCTTTACCTCACTATACATATGATTTTAACTCCCTTCAAAAGTTAACCACCTGGTTTTAAAGTCTTCTTAAAAAAAGACTTAGCTTGGTTTTTGGGCACCTGATCAAAAGCCTAAAGTGTTGTGAGATCTCCCTTCAAATAGATCTTGTGGTGACAGGGCACCTGAGCAAAAACCTGTTGGTAGCAGGGCACCTGATCAAAAACCTGTAGTGGATTGCTACTAGGGTGGTAGAAGAGTGGATGTACCCAAGTTTAGGGGAAGCACTATAAATTTCTTGTGCCGTCTGGATTGCTTCATGTTTTCTTATTGCTGTGTGTTGTGTGCTGTGTTAGCTAGCTTTTTCTTTCCTGCACTCTCTTAAGTTATATATATCACTATTTTTAATTCCGCTATAAAAACCAATTAAGTTTTTAAAATACTCTATTCATCCCCCCTAGAGTTAAATAGATCTATCCCCTCAGGTGGTAAAACTCTTACCATCCTTCACAACGTAACAAGGGATTTTGATTTTTGGTTTTCTAATTTTAACAACAATAAAACTAATGCGGGTCGGCTTCACCGCGTCGCTTGGGTGGATTACTCAAGTGAGTAATAAGGAGGATGGACAAACCATTGAGGGTCGCAGTCAACTCTTCGCCACGCACGCTCCTAACAATTATTAGGACGGCGTTATCGCGTCAAGAACACAAAGGATGGAAGCACACCAACACAATCAAGAACTAAAATATGTCAACACATAGACATGCTGAAATCAGTAAGTAAATCAAGTTCTTACTCATCAATCCAACAACCAAGCAATCAAGAGCAAAGTGGGGCTCCCCATGGTGAAGAGCTTGGCCGGACAAATCCGGCTTCCACTAACTCCTGAAGCTGGCTCCGAAACTCTATCAACTTCCTTGGGGCCATCCGGTAAGGTGCCTTGGATGCCGGCTTGGCCCCCGGCACAAGCTGTATCTGAAAATCTTGTTCCCTACGCGGGGGTAATCTGGGTAATTTTTCTGGAAAGACGTCCTCAAACTCCCGCACCACCGGGATATTCGATATAGAATTCATGGCCTCCGCCATCTCAAACAGCACCTCATAGACCTCCTCCCCCTGTAAATAGGCCTTAACGGCCTGTACTGAAGATAAGGGTATACGTGAGGCAGGTCTTATACCTTCGATGATGATGATAGAGTCCCCGTGCCTCACGGTGATCCTCTTCGCTTGACAATCAATCTGGGCATGATTCCATTGTAACCAAGTCATGCCCAGGATCAGCTCGAAGACTGGCATCCTTAGGACCGTTGCCGGAACTTCGAACGACTTTCCTCCAATCTCCGCCTCCATGCTGTAGTGGGCTGAGGTGAGTATCTCTGATCCGTCGGGTAGACGCACCCTCCTCATCCGGCCTGTGAACCGTTCCACTCCTTCTAGCCCTTCCAGAAAGGCCTCCGCCACAAACGAGTGCGAGGCACCCGTGTCGAACAGAGTATAGGCGGGCTTGCCGCTGATGAAGACTATACCTGAGACGATTAAATGTCTTAGTATTTTATAACGCGTTTTCTTTCTTATTTATTCTACTTAGGGCAGTTCTACTTGTTGGGCAATTGAGAACGAGAATTTAATTTAAACAATTTAAACATCTTGGCTTACCTGTGATGACCTGTTTTGGGTTTCGAGGTTGTGCCAGGTCCAAGGCATATACCTGCTCCCTTTCCTGTCTTCGATCTCCTCCCTGGTAACCACGTCCTCGGCCGCATCCTCGGCCTCCAAAATGATGAGCAGGTGGGCCACCCTGTGGTGCTGGAGGTGGTGCCCCCCTCATGGGGCAGTTTCTCCGGAGGTGTCCCACCTGATGTCAATGGAAGCACTCCGGTGGGGGATACGCCATACCCCTGGGTCTCGGCATCTCCTGTATCCGAAGAGGTTGAGGGGCCAATATCACCTGCTCTCTCGTCTCCTGCCTCACCTTCTGACGAGGCTGGTCCTCTGTCCTTCTCCCATCTGGTATAGCGCCTCGCCGTTGATCATTTCTGGCCCTCTGGCCCTGATCCTCCGCTTGCCGCTTCCGGCCCCGAGTGGTGTGCCAATCAGCCTTAATCCTCTTTGCCATCTCCAAAATCCGGGAGATAGGCCCGTCAGATACAAACAACAAGGCCTCCCTCAACTCCTCTTTCAGACCCTTATAGAATCTCTTGATGTATCCTGCTTCGTCCAGCTGGTAAGAACCTGCATATCAAGCCAAATGGTCGAACTCTCGATGGTACTCCACTACCGTCCTGGTGCCCTGCCTCAGCTGTAAGAACCGCTCCTCCAACTCGTCCCTGGCCGACTGCGGAACAAAATGCTCCAGCAGCGTGGCCCTGAATTCCTCCCAAGTAATTTCTGCAACCTCCCTATCGGCAAACGTCGTGTCCAACAGCATCTTCCACCACCTCTTGGCATGGGACTCCAAGCAAGATACCACCAAAGCCACCCTCTCCTCCCAGGGGCACCGTATCCCGGTCAACATCTCGTACATAACATCTAGCCACTCCTCTGTCCGCACTGCCGACTCTGTCCCCAAGTAGGACGGGGGAGAGAGTCCTCGGAAGGTGCTCATCCAGTTGGCCCCTGGGTTTGGCTGCTGGGTCGGAGCCTGTTGAGCCCGGAAGGCCTCCAGGATAGCTGTAAGAGTTTGCCCCATGTCTGACTGAAGGAAAGGTGTGGGGACCATAGGAGGTGGTACAATGTTCAGAGTCTGCTGAGCTCCGCCTTGTGGGGTGGGCTGAGCTGGGGGCTGCAAAACGAACTACATTAGTAGGTAATCGACTCAATACCTAATAAGAAGTGGACAATTTACATGTGATCCCTCATATGGGGACACCACTGCTTCCGCTACTTAGTTTGTCCCTAAACTAAACTCGCGCAGGGGTGACCCAGGGTTGTGGACTGCTACTTTTCGATCGAGATCTGCTCTAATACCACTTGTAAGACCCCCCTTTTTTTACAACACCGGTGGTCTTAGGCCTAGAACTGCCGTTTTGCGGTGACTCCTTCACGCCCTGAAGGGTCATCACCACAAAGCGTCGATTCTGCCGGCCAATTCGATCGCAGAAAAGTAGCATAATAATGTAAATGCAAACTAGCAGTCCATAGAAAATCACATATCATAGTAAATATGTAACGCCCCGAAACTCAAGGGAGCAAAAGGGGGACGTTTTGGGCCAGTTTGGGTTCTGGCAGCAGGCACACGGCCTGGGACACGGGCGTGTCCCAGGGCGTGTCGACCCGTGTCGACACTTAGCCGCGAAGTCCTCGAGATTCTCTCGACGATTCGTTGAGACATGACACACGGCCTGCGACACGGGCGTGTGGGCAGTGGCGTCACCCGTGTCGATACTCGTCCCGGGTCGTCGAGATTCGCTCGACGATGCGTCGAGACTGGGCACACGGCATGCGACACGGGCGTGTCGCAGGGCGTGTCGACCCGTGTCGACGATCATCCCGGGGAGTCGACGAGATTCGCTCGACGATCCGTCGAGACAAGGCACACGGCCTAGGACACGGGCGTGTCCAAGGCCGTGTCATCAGGTCGACGATCTTCACTCGACGAAATGTCGAGTGTCGAGACCGTGTACACGGCCTGGGGTCCAGGCATGTCAAGGTGACACGGGTAAGGACACGGGCATGTCCTAGAACCCGTGCAGTGCTCGGGTTGATTTTGGGGAAAAATCATGGGGGTACACGGCCGGCCACACGGCGTGTGAGGTGGAACACGGGCGTGTCAGCTCGAACATGGGCGTGTTCGATACCCGTGTGAGGTTCCAGGAGATTCGACTTTGACGGCGAATGCGGCACACGACCCGGGACACGGGCGTGTGCCAGGCCGTGTTCGGTCCAGATTGGGCATTTCAGCCCCGAATCAAAGCCGTTCGTTTCCTTATTTTGAGATCCAACGGCTGGGGGGGTTTTCCTGAAGGGATATACCCGGGTTTGGGCTTTCAAAACCCTTACTTTTTCTTAAGTGTTCTCTTTCTAAAGCCTTAGAGAGAGAGGAGAGCCAAGGGAGGAAGAAGGAGCTAGATCCCGCCATTGGAGGAGCTTCGGAGCTCCGAATCGCGAGCTGACTCCGGATCCACGGAGGCAACACTAGTGCGGTGGTTTTCATCCGATTACTTTTCCATGGCGCCAAAGAGGAACGCAAGGGTAACGATCCTCATCTTGAGCATGAGTAGCTCTCTTTCTTTGCATAAGAAGCCCGCTCTCGCGAGTTTGCGGAGAGTTGGAGGCGTTCCTTCGGGTAGATATGTGAAGTCCCCGTTGTTTAGAGTTCGTAAGCGAGAACGGACATAGGCATGATGTGTGAAGCCTATCCGGACATGTTGGTCTGGATCGGTGATGTTGCATTGCATAATGCCGGAGAAGACTCCGTGCTATTGGTTGTTTTTGTTGGGTTTTGGCTAAAGGATGGCACAACGCTTGTGCACGCAGCGGAAAAGAAACATCAAGAAAAACCCAAAGAGATGTGGATCGGGCCATGAACGTTGAATCAAGAAGTTAGCAAAACAAGTAGGCAAAAATTACCTCGGTGGCGTTGAGTCACAACTCAACGAAGATGCTCCAAACTTTGTCTTCTTGCTAGTGGCGAGTTCTACGTTGAATAATGTCCACGTTTCTGCAGAAGTCCACACGAGCGGGAGAACACCGGGCTTTCCGTCACACGGAAGATCGGGATGGAGGAAAGGACCGCACCTTGCTTTCCACGGACTGCTAGGTCCGCGTCAGGAAGAGCAATGCCAGCGACAGTCGTCGGAGAAGAGGAGGTCAGCGGAGCGATCACGGCGGCGAAGGAACGCTTCCGTCGGCGGCGGGATTCGGGATCGGCGGAACAAAGAACGGAACTCTTCCGTCGGGTTCGATTCGATCAGAAAACCGTAAACCCGAAAAACCCTAAGTGTTCTATTTATACCAAAGGTATAAATAAACCTAGGAAAATCGCTATCCGCAGACCACCCAGAAATGGGGTTCCAGAATCGGCGAGAAACAATCGGTGGGAATCGGCGAGAATCGATCGGCGAGCATCACCATGGATCGGCGAGAATCAGAGTACAATACTCGACGATTCTCGCCGATCGTCGAGCTTCACTTGACGATACACGTCGAATCTCGTCGACCGTCGAGCCGCGGTTGACGATACATGTCGAAGTCGTCGATCGTCAAGAATCAACATATTGATTCTCGACGATTCTCGTCGATCGGCGAGAATCAAAGAGATGATTCTCGTCGATCGGCGGGAATCAGAAGCGATTCTCGACGAATGCTAACGACCTCGGACGACAATCTTACCAGCCCTACAAGGCAACATTTGCCCAACCCGACGATCCTTAAGGCAACACTTTGCCCACAATCCCTTTCAAGGTGGTGATTGGTAACCTTTACCAACACAGTCAATCAACCAACTTCTCCACATAACTCTTATGTGCGACCCTGAAGGCTCATATCGCAGTTGGCAGTGAGATCAATGTTTGATCACTTCCAGATCACAATGGTAACTCCAACAGTTGTTCGGGTTTTCTACGCGGTAGATTGCAGCAGGGAGCCTTGGGGACTAACCCAAAGGTGCACCCGGAAAACTGGGCGGATACAAGATCTTGCCAACTTGGTGGCTGAGAGCCAACTTGAACATAACCGGGTTATGTGACTTGTGATGGAATGGGACTCGGTGGAAGTTTGACCCGCACAAATGGCTTAAATTGTCGTTGCGATCTGAGCACGGGTTAGATGGAACCGTACCCGTTTATGTCATTCGGTTAAAGAGACCTAAAGGCACGTGGCACTTACCGTTGGCATAGATTAGGGTCTTCGGCGGTCAATGGCTTAAATTTCGTGACCCAGGCCAGGAAGACAAATTGCTCATAGGTTTGGCCGTCCAAGTGGCGGTGGTGAGTCGGAATGTCTATGGCTTTAATTGACGTGACAAAGACCGGTTCACCGAGAATGTGCCCTGAGAGCAAGGGACGTGTGGCCGTGCGAGCCAACGTCTGTGATGAAATGGCTATATATATATAAATTGCTCGCTTATGCTAATGAAATGCAGGAAAGGAGCATCGCCGCCCCGAGTTGGGGGCGGGATCGTTATAATTTGGTCAGCATTGCTGACCGTTGCCTTGTTTTCGCCACCGTGCGGTGGTTTGTTGCTTGCAGGTGCAGCTGGACCAAGCAGTCAATAGCGGGCTAAAGCCCGATTGCGAAGCCGGCCCTTGAAGGCCTAAGTTGGAAATGTTTACTGCTTTATTCATGTGTGACCGGCCTGCGTGCCGTGGTTTGTAAAACATGTAATGGAAGTGAAACATTTTGTAAGGCCTTAAGGCTCATTTTGGGTATTTTGTATTACATTCCTAATTTGTACTAGTGGACATTCATGCTCTAATGCTGGGTTCTTTGTTTACAACTTTTATAAACTGCTTCCGCTAGAATGCTCTGTGTAGGACGTTGAGATTGGTTGGATGGTTTCCATAAGTAACCACTCGGTCTGTCTGTGGCATACGGCGTCGGGCCTCGGCCGGACCTACTGCTATATGCTATGTGACGGATAGGGGGTGTTACAATTTGGTATCAGACTACTGGTTTTGGTCGGGCTTAAAGTGAATTCGTGGGCGAATTCTTTTTAAGGGGTGGTGAGCACGTTGTGTGCGTCATCGTAATAACAGTAAAAAGAACCCATGAATGTCCACTTAGGAATGAAAATACTCGTGTTTGAGGAACCTGTGTGTTCCTATAATTGTTGTTTGCAATTTATTTGGTCGCTTAACGGTGTTTTGTACCACTATATGTGACCAGAAGTGGTGTTGGGCCGTCAGAACGCCGAGTTTCTGAGGCTAGTAGTGCACCGGATGTTGCTCCTGCAACACCTCTGTCGGCTGAAAATATACGATTGGTGGCTGAAGCGGTGTTGGCCGTGATAAATGCGCAGCCTGCAAGGCAAGCGCAGCAGCCCGCTCCTATGATGGAGCAAGAACCTCTTCAAGAGGCTGAGCCGAGGAGAGTGGAGCAAGTGGTTATGGAACCGGTGGTGCCGAGGAGGGCAACTGAGAGGAAGCTTAAGCATGTAATGAGCTTTAACCCTCCGTTATTCTCGGGGTTGGGAACCCCATCTCAGGCTGAAGGCTGGTTCTCCAGGGTGAAGAGAGTCATGACAGCGACGGAGACGGAGGAGTGGCAAATGACCACCATCGCTACGTTCCTTTTGGACGGTGAAGCGAGGATGTGGTGGGAAGGATTGGAGCTGTACTTACTGAGAGGTAGGCAACTTGGTGATGTCTCGATGGAGGAGTTCTCGAGATTATTTTGGCTAGATACCTCCCGTCGACGCAGAAGATAGCGTTGGAGAATGAGTTCCTGAAGTTGTACAGGGTGAGAGGAGCGTGGATGAATATCTCCACGAGTTTACTCGTCTGAGTCGTTATGCTAGCTCCACCATCGTGGATGAGGAGCGCAAGACTAATCGCTTCTATGAAGGCTTGAGGGATGAGTTGAGACTACTACTTTCGGGACCGATGACGCAGGGTTTCTTAACCTTGGTCAATACTGCCCGGTCCTTGGAGAAGGACATGAAGAACGTACAAGCAAAGAAAAGCTTGGGTGAGAAGAAATCTGAATTTAAAGTGCCGACTACTTCAAAGGCCGGCTATCGGAGGGCTTTCAAGAAGCATAGGACTTCGGGTCCAGCTCCTTCTGGTGATTCTGGGGCGACTACGAGTCGGACCCCGGGCGCATGTTTTACATGTGGAAAGACGGGGCATTTCGCCCGTGATTGTTGGAGCGGACGTCCTAAGTCCGAGAGAAAGCCGGGAGCTACTTATGAAGAAAAGGGAAAGGCGGTGGAGTCGACCGCATCCCATTATGCTCCGGCCCAACCAAGGGTCTACAATCTTGGCCAACAGGAGGCCATTAAACAGGCTGATGTGGTGACAGGTACGATTTAATTTATAGCAAGTCAATTTCTTTAAATACTTGTTATGCACATGTTACCTTACCACTACTTGTTTAGGATTTGTATTGATTTGTGAAAATCCGGCACGAGCACTCTTCGATACGGGAGCCTCACACTCCTTCTTGTCCGAAGGATTTATATCACGCATCGGAGTCCCTTCTTCGATGGCGAAGGATAAGTTGGATGTGTTGTTACCCAATGGGTGTTCGATGCGAGCGGATAGGATCTGCGATGTTAAGACTCGTATTGGGGAGCAGGAGTTCGACCTGCGGGCGTCTTTACTTCCGTTAGTGGAGTTCGACGTCATATTTGGCATGGACTGGCTCTCGGAGCAGCAGGCCCATATAGATTGCGGTAGCAAGGAAGTCAAGCTGGGAGCAAGTCGTGAAACGACTTTTACGGGCTTAAAGGGGTCGAGCAAGACATTGATGTCTGCTCTTCAGGTGGTGAAGGCGGTTCGTGCTGGTGCAGAACTGTTCTTTACACTAGTGGAGGTTGCAAAGCCGAAGCCCGCGTTGGATTGTATTTCAGTGGTATCGGAATACCCTGATGTGTTCCCCGCGGATCTTCCTGGAGCCCCGCCTCAGCGGGAGATAGATTTTACGATCGAGCTAGTGTCAGGTGCAAAGCCTGTGTCACGATCTCCGTATCGGCTAGCGCCTAAGGAAATGGCGGAGCTGAAAGTTCAACTGCAAGAGTTGTTGGAGCAAGGGTATGTGCGCCCGAGTTCTTCGCCTTGGAGCGCACCGGTCCTCTTTGTTAAGAAGAAGGACGGAAGCTTGAGGCTATGTATTGATTATCGGGAGCTCAACAAGATGACTGAGAAGAACAAGTACCTGATCCCTCGGATTGATGATCTCTTTGATCAGTTAGTCGGGTCGACGGTGTACTCGAAGTTAGATCTCAAGGCTGGGTACTATCAGCTGCGAATAAGGGAGAGTGATATCCCGAAGACAGCGTGTTGGAACCTTAGGTTCTGATTTGGGTTAGGATTACTATTAGGATGATTAGTTTGACCCAAAATGTATAGTCTAAGGGTCATAGGGCTTTCCAAGTATTCCTCAGAAAGAATCCCAGAAGAAGTGCAGAAGAATTCCAGAGAAAATCAATTTTGAAGTTCAGAAATTTTAGCTCACAGAAATAGTCGAACGGAGTTCAACTATTGCAGTCCAGAAATAGTCGAACGGAGTTCAACTATTGCAGTCCAGAAATAGTCGAACGGAGTTCAACTATTGCAGTCCAGAAATAGTCGAACGGAGTTCAACTATTGCAGTCCAGAAATAGTCGAACGGAGTTCAACTATTGCAGTCCAGAAATAGTCGAATGGAGTTCAACTATTGCAGTACAGAAATAGTCGAACGGAGTTCAACTATTGCAGTCCAGAAATAGTCGAACGGAGTTCAACTATTGCAGTCCAGAAATAGTCGAACGGAGTTCAACTATAGTCGAACGGAGTTCAACTATAGTCGAACGGAGTTCAACTATTTCTGTGTTCAGCTCTAAGAGAACAGATAACTCAGATGCAGGTCAACTATAGTCGAACGGAGTTCAACGATAGTCGAACGGAGTTCAACTATAGTCGAATGCAGATTGGAGAAGCTTTTTAGATTAAATTTTGGTGATTTCCTGTGCAGTTATTGGAGACAGCTGGCTAGAGTTATTCAAGGCTTAAGTAAAGGAATTTACAGCTAATATATTTAATGCTAAATATTCTTATGAATATAGCCGTTGGGAGGCTGCATTAAATATGAATCAATTCAAAGGTTTATTGTCAGTTACCTTTCCAAGACAGTTTCCTTTCTTGAAAATGTCTCTGCCGCATCAGACAAGAATTCAAATGACTTTCCTCAGCCCAGTGGATACATATATATATTTTATACAGAAGATAAAAGATATAGCAAGATAGAAAAGATATATAGCAGAGAGGCTCAGAAATAACAACAAGAGATAGAGAAAGAAAAAGCTTTCAAGAGACAACATATTCAGATTTGTCTACAGAGCTTGCTGGAGATTTTCATCTAGTTGAAGGCCTACACCCTGAAGCAAAGCTTCACAGCATTCATGAACTAATACATATTTTCAGGGGGAGCTTTGACAACATCACTGAATCCACATTGTCTTCTCATTGTGATTGAGAATAGAAGACTTTCATCACTCTCTCATCCCCACCTCTGTACAGGGTTATTACTCCCTTCAAAAGTAAACTCCTTGGTGATAGGGCACCTGATCAAAAACCTATTGGTTTTTAGGCACCTGATCAAAAGCCTGAAGGGTTTCTAGATCTACCTGAAGCAGATCTTGTGGTGACAGGACACCTGATCAACTCCTTCCTGAAGTGAATTCCTACCAGGGTGGTAGAAGAGTGGATTACCCAGATTTGGGGAACCACTATAAATTTTCTTGTGTCGTCTGGTTTGCTTGCTCTGTTTTCTTCCTTATGTGTTGTGAATTTTATTTTGCATTTTATTCTCTAAAAACTCTTAAGCATATCAGATCTATCACCTCACTTTCAATTGATATCAGAGGGAGGTTGGTTAAACATACCACACCTTGGTGGTTGTACAGGCTAACACCTGAATCAAAAGATCCTTGATAGATCTTATTGTTCTTAAGAGTTTTTCATGGCACAAAATGAAGAATGGTCAAGCACTGGACCTCCTAAGTGCAATCTGGACAAGCTTGCACTATGGAAGGCAAGGATTAGGCTTTTTATGAACTCTATTGATGAAGCCATTTATAATTCTATTTTGTCAGGTCCCTTTACACCATCTGCAGCTACAGAAGCTCAAAAACAGCTTAAGATGGCTGATGCACAAGCAATGAACATTCTTGCAGAATCAATGTCTGATGCCATTTTTCAAGAGATTGCTGAATGTTCATCTGCAAAGGAAATTTGGGACTCTCTCACAGTAATGGCTGCTGGATCAGCAAAAGAAAGAACATCAAATGCTGATTCCTGGAGTAACTCTGAAGCTTCATCTTGCACAACTGAGGATGAAGAAGAAGCAAGGGCAAGAGAATTTTGTCTAATGGCAATAGATGCATCTTGCAAAAGGTATGATGAAGATAAAGAATCTGAATCAGATGATGATGAAGATCAGGTTATCTCTACCCTTGACTTTTCATCAGAAGAACTTAAAACAGATTTTAAATTATTATGTAAAGATCTGATTCAATCTAAGAAGGAAATAAAACTTCTTAGAGAGAAAGAAAATAAACTTTCTTCTAAAAACATAAAATTCAATGAAGATTTAGAAATTACTTTAAATCATATAGCCTCATTAAAATCAGTTAAAGATTTTCAGAAAATCTGTGTTCAACATAATTCGTCGAACTCAGGTCGACGAACTCTGAATAGAGGTCAAAGAAATTGGAACAGAGAAAACAACTTATATTATTCTCTGAACCGAGATCGACAATCTCACTATAAATCGTCGAGCTCAAGTCGACGAAAATATTCTTCGTTGAGCTCAAATTTTCATAGCAAAGATTTTAAATCATTTCATAATCAAAAATTTAAAAATCCTTATACCCAGTGGTTCATCCCTTCTAGGAAACTTCATCCACTTGGCTATAAAGATTTCCCTGGATATTACTTTACTTCAAATTATTATTGTGAAAGAAAAATAAGACCCAAGACAAATCTGGGTCCAGAATTCCTAACATCTCCTTTCAGGAAAATTGTTCAGAAGGCTACAACTATAGGGGGAGATTATCAGAATCTCAGAATGAAAATGAACAAAAGTGTAGCTGTCACTTTATTAGATTCTATGCAGCTGCCCCTTAGTTTCTGTTTGTATTTCTTTTATTTTGAATCCCTTTTTAACAAAGCACCCATGTACATCTGCTATTATATTATAATTCAGGCAGATCTTTTTGCTTTGTATTTTGTTTTTATGTAAATAGTATCCTCACCCAAATAGGGGGAGATTGTTGGAACCTTAGGTTCTGATTTGGGTTAGGATTACTATTAGGATGATTAGTTTGACCCAAAATGTATAGTCTAAGTGTCATAGGGCTTTCCAAGTATTCCTCAGAAAGAATCCCAGAAGAAGTGCAGAAGAATTCCAGAGAAAATCAGTTTTGAAGTTCAGAAATTTTAGCTCACAGAAATAGTCGAACGGAGTTCAACTATTGCAGTCCAGAAATAGTCGAACGGAGTTCAACTATTGCAGTCCAGAAATAGTCGAACGGAGTTCAACTATTGCAGTCCAGAAATAGTCGAACGGAGTTCAACTATTGCAGTCCAGAAATAGTCGAATGGAGTTCAACTATTGCAGTCCAGAAATAGTCGAATGGAGTTCAACTATTGCAGTCCAGAAATAGTCGAACGGAGTTCAACTATTGCAGTCCAGAAATAGTCGAACGGAGTTCAACTATTGCAGTCCAGAAATAGTCGAACGGAGTTCAACTATAGTCGAACGGAGTTCAACTATAGTCGAACGGAGTTCAACTATTTCTTTGTTCAGCTCTAAGAGAACAGATAACTCAGATGCAGGTCAACTATAGTCAAACGGAGTTCAACGATAGTCGAACGGAGTTCAACTATAGTCGAACGCAGATTGGAGAAGCTTTTTAGATTAAATTTTGGTGATTTCCTGTGCAGTTATTGGAGATAGCTGGCTAGAGTTATTCAAGGCTTAAGTAAAGGAATTTACAGCTAATATATTTAATGCTAAATATTCTTATGAATATAGCCGTTGGGAGGCTGCATTAAATATGAATCAATTCAGAGGTTTATTGTCAGTTATCTTTCCAAGACAGTTTCCTTTCTTGAAAATGTCTTTGCCGCATCAGACAAGAATTCAAATGACTTTCCTCAGCCCAGTGGATACATATATATATTTTATACAGAAGATAAAAGATATAGCAAGATAGAAAAGATATATAGCAGAGAGGCTCAGAAATAACAATAAGAGATAGAGAAAGAAAAAGCTTTCAAGAGACAACATATTCAGATTTGTCTACAGAGCTTGCTGGAGATTTTCATCTAGTTGAAGGCCTACACCCTGAAGCAAAGCTTCCCAGCATTCATGAACTAATACATATTTTCAAGGGGAGCTTTGACAACATCACTGAATCCACATTGTCTTCTCATTGTGATTGAGAATAGAAGACTTTCATCACTCTCTCATCCCCACCTCTGTACAGGGTTATTACTCCCTTCAAAAGTAAACTCCTTGGTGATAGGGCACCTGATCAAAAACCTATTGGTTTTTAGGCACCTGATCAAAAGCCTGAAGGGTTTCTAGATCTACCTGAAGCAGATCTTGTGGTGACAGGACACCTGATCAACTCCTTCCTGAAGTGGATTCCTACCAGGGTGGTAGAAGAGTGGATTACCCAGATTTGGGGAACCACTATAAATTTCCTTGTGTCGTCTGGTTTGCTTGCTCTGTTTTCTTCCTTATGTGCTGTGAATTTTATTTTGCATTTTATTCTCTAAAAACTCTTAAGCATATCAGATCTATCACCTCACTTTCACAGCGTTTAGTACGAGATACGGGCATTATGAGTTTACGGTCATGCCGTTTGGGCTGACTAATGCGCCATCAGTGTTCATGGATTTGATGAACAGGACTTTCAGGGAGTACTTGGACCATTTCGTGATCGTCTTCATCGACGATATTTTGGTGTACTCGCAAAGTGAGGAAGATCACTTTAAGCATCTTCATTTGGTGTTGGAGACGCTAAGGAGAAATCAGTTGTATGCCAAGTTCTCGAAGTGAGAGTTTTGGCTATCCTCGGTGGCGTTCCTCGGGCATATAGTAAGTGGAGAGGGTATTTCTGTGGATCCGGCGAAGATTGTTGCGATACGGGAGTGGCCTGAGCTCGCTACTGTAACGGATGTCCGGAGTTTTCTGGGGCTTGCCGGCTATTATAGGCGCTTCGTAGAGAACTTCTCGCGGATAGCGTTACCTCTCACTACATTGACGAGGAAGGAGCATAAGTTCGTTTGGACGCCGGAGTGCGCACGAGCTTTTGAGGAGTTGAAGTGTCGGTTGACTACGGCGCCTGTGTTGAGTTCGCCATGTGGGACCGAAGGCTATGAGATTTATAGCGATGCTTTGGGCAGCGGTTTGGGTTGCGTGCTACTGCAGCACGGAAGCGTGATAGCTTATGGCTCGAGACAGATAAAAGTGCATGAAAGGAATTATCCGGTCCATGACTTGGAGTTAGCGGTCGTGATTTTTGCCTTGAAGCTGTGGAGACACTACTTGTACGGTGTAAAGATTGATATCTACACCGATCACAAGAGCCTGAAGTATCTCATTGATCAGAAAGATCTGAATATGCGGCAGCGTAGGTGGATGGAGTTCCTGGGGGACTATACCTTCAAGATCCACTACGTGCCTGGCAAAGGGAATGCGGTTGCGGACGCGTTGAGTCGCCGAGCCCCAGCTCAAGCCAATTGGTTATCGGTGCACGATGAGCGGTTGGTGCGAGTGTTGGAGGCGTTGGAGATTGTTTGTGTGGACAGTCAATCAAGTGCTGAAGCAGTTCTGAATTGGACTGAAGTCCAATATGACCTGGCTGATCGTATTCTGCAGGCTTTGGATATGGATGCTCATATGAAGCAGTTCATGGTTGAGGCTCTGGATGGGTCAAATTCCCAATTCGTCGTGGAGGACGGGTTGCTTTGGAAAGACAGTCGTTTGTGCGTCCCAAGTGTGGGCAATTTGCGGGTGGAGTTGTTGTACGAGGCACACCATACCAAGTACTCGATTCACCCGGGGAGCACGAAGATGTACCGTGATGTGAAGAAACTGTTTTGGTGGCCGGGTTTGAAGAAGGATGTGGCGCTATACGTAGCGAAGTGCCAAACTTGCGCCTTGGTAAAGGCGGAGTGCCAAAAGCCGGGAGGATTTCTTAAGTCCTTGCCTATTCCGGAGTGGAAATTCGACGACATCTCTATGGACTTTGTGCACGGTTTGCCAAGGTCGCAAAAGGGGAACGACGCCATTTGGGTGGTTGTTGATCGTTTAACGAAGGTGTCGCATTTTATTCCGCAGGAAGGATGATCCGGTGGAGAAGCTGGCAAAGCTTTATGTGGATAACATAGTACGGCTTCATGGTGTGCCCCGCAGCATCGTGAGTAACCGAGATGGGCGGTTCACGTCCAATGATTGGAGGCTTGTGCAGCAAATGTTGGGAACAAAGTTGAAATTCAGCACAGCCTTCCATCCGCAAACAGATGGGCAGACCGAGAGGGTCAATAGAACCATGGAATACATGCTTCGCATGTGTGTCTTGGATTTCGGAAAGCAATGGGAAGACCACCTTTATTTGGTGGAGTTCGCATACAACAATAGCTACCAAGTGAGTATTTAGATGGCGCCTTTCGAGGCCCTATATGGTAGAAAATGTCGCACGCCGTTATCTTGGTTAGAAACGGGTGAGTCAAAGTTGTATAAGCGATCGGAAGCGGAGGGTGCTACTTCTTTGGTGAGAACCATTCGAGAGAGGTTGCTTATCGCTCAGGACCGGCAAGCAAAATACTATAATGTCAAGCACAGGAACGTGGAGTTCGCTGTGGGCGATTATGTATACTTAAAGATCAAGCCGTTCAAGGGTGTCTCGCGGGTGCGGCGATTGAAAAAGCTAAGCCCAAGGTACATTGGACCGTTCGAGGTTCTGGAGCGAGTTGGGGAAGCGGCCTATCGGTTGAAGCTTTCAGTGGAGCTTAGTGGATTACATGATGTATTCCACATTTCGGTACTTCGGAAGGCGGTGCAAGAGCCTACGCAAGTGATCGCGGTTGATCAAGTGCCGGTGGATAGTGGGCTAACGACAAAGGTCAAGCCTGTGCGGATCGAGGACTCGGAGGTCAAGCGGCTACGCAATAAAGAGATCAGGATGGTCAAGGTCCGGTGGGACAATTGCGGTCGTGAGGAGCTCTCTTGGGAGCTAGAGCAGACTATGCTTGACGAGTATCCGGAGTTGTTCCGCTCAGGTACAAAATTTTGATTTTGTACATGTCTTTCCTTTATGTAATTTCGTGGGCGAAATTCTTTTAAGAGGGGGAGAGTTGTAACGCCCCGAAACTCAAGGGAGCAAAAGGGGGACGTTTTGGGCCAGTTTGGGTTCTGGCAGCAGGCACACGGCCTGGGACACGGGCGTGTCCCATGGTGTGTCGACCCGTGTCGACACTTAGCCGCGAAGTCGTCGAGATTCTCTCGACGATTCGTTGAGACATGGCACACGGCCTGCGACACGGGCGTTTCGCAGGGCGTGTCGACCCGTGTCGACACTCGTCCCGGGAGTCGACGAGATTCGCTCAACGATGCGTCGAGACTAGGCACACGGCATGCGACACGGGCGTGTCGCAGGGCGTGTCGACCCGTGTCGACGATCGTCCCGGGGAGTCGACGAGATTCGCTCGATGATCCGTCGAGACAAGGCATACGGCCTAGGACACGGGCGTGTCCAAGGCCGTGTCATCAGGTCGACGATCTTCACTCGACGAAATGTCGAGTGTCGAGACCGTGTACACGGCCTGGGGTCCAGGCGTGTCAAGGTGACACGGGTAAGGACACGGGCGTGTCCTAGAACCCGTGCAGTGCTCGGGTTGATTTTGGGGAAAAATCATGGGGTACACGGCCGTGTGAGGTGGAACACGGGCGTGTCGGCTCGAACACGGGCGTGTTCGATACCCGTGTGAGGTTCCAGGAGATTCGATTTTGACGGCGAATGCGGCACACGGCCCTGGACACGGGCGTGTGCCAGGCCGTGTTCGGTCCAGATTGGGCATTTCAGCCCCGAATCAAAGCCGTTCGTTTCCTTATTTTGAGATCCAACGGCTGGGGGTTGTTCCTGAAGGGATATACCCGGGTTTGGGCTTTCAAAACCCTTACTTTTTCTTAAGTGTTCTCTTTCTAAAGCCTTAGAGAGAGAGGAGAGCCAAGGGAGGAAGAAGGAGCTAGATCCCGCCATTGGAGGAGCTTCGGAGCTCCGAATCGCGAGCCGACTCCGGATCCACGGAGGCAACACTAGTGCGGTGGTTTTCATCCGATTACTTTTCCATGGCACCAAAGAGGAACGCAAGGGTAACGATCCTCATCTTGAGCATGATTAGCTCTCTTTCTTTGCATAGGAAGCCCGCTCTCGCGAGTTTGCGGAGAGTTGGAGGCGTTCCTTCGGGTAGATATGTGAAGTCCCCATTGTTTAGAGTCCGTAAGCGAGAACGGACATAGGCATGATGTGTGAAGCCTATCCGGACATGTTGGTCTGGATCGGTGATGTTGCATTGCATAATGCCGGAGAAGACTCCGTGCTATTGGTTGTTTTTCGGGTTTTGTACGCGGTAGATTGCAGCAGGGAGCCTTGGGGACTAACCCAAAGGTGCACCCGGAAAACTGAGCGGATACGAGATCTTGCCAACTTGGTGGCTTGAGAGCCAACTTGAACATAACCGGGTTATGTGACTTGTGATGGAAATGGGACTCGGTGGAAGTTTGACCCGCGCAAATGGCTTAAATTGCCGTTGCGATGTGAGCACGGGTTAGATGGAACCGTACCCGTTCTATGTCGTTCGGTTAAAGAGACCTAAAGGCACGTGGCACTTACCGTTGGCATAGATTAGGGTCTTCGACGGTAAATGGCTTAAATTGTCGTGACCCAGGCCAGGAAGACAAATTGCTCATAGGTTTGGCCGTCCAAGTGGCGGTGGTGAATCCGGAATGTCTATGGCTTTAATTGACGTGACAACGACCGGTTCACCGAGAATGTGCCCTGAGAGCACGGGACGTGTGGCCGTGCGAGCCAACGTCTGTGATGAAATGGCTATATATATATAAATTGCTCGCTTATGCTAATGAAATGCAGGAAAGAAGCATTGCCGCCCCGAGTTGGGGGCGGGATCGTTATAATTTGGTCAGCATTGCTGACCGTTGCCTTGTTTTCGCCACCGTACGGTGGTTTGTTGCTTGCAGGTGCAGCTGGACCAAGCGGTCAATAGCGGGCTAAAGCCTGATTGCGAAGCCGGCCCTTAAAGGCCTAAGTTGGAAATGTTTACTGCTTTATTCATGTGTGACCGGCCTGCGTGCCGTGGTTTGTAAAACATGTAATTGGAAGTGAAACATTTCGTAAGGCCTTAAGGCTCATTTTGGGTATTTTGTATTACATTCCTAATTTGTATTAGTGGACATTCGTGCTCTAATGCTGGGTTCTTTGTTTACAACTTTTATAAACTGCTTCCGCTAGAATACTCTGTGTAGGACGTTGAGATTGGTTGGATGGTTTCCATAAGTAACCACTCGGTCTGTATGTGGCATACGGCGTCGGGCCCCGGCCGGACCTACTGCTATATGCTATGTGACGGATAGGGGGTGTTACAAAATAAATCTCCACGAAGTGAGTGTCCACAGAAAATACATATCAGAGTTCTAAACTACGGGCTTATGCCCGGTACATCATATCCTCACTACAAAATCACTCATGCGGAAGCCAAAGCAGAAAAACTACTCAAGGTCGAGACTCACGGTCCCGGCTGTATGAACTCCGGAGCTAGACTGCCCCACCTCCAAGCACACCGGTCTCTGGGGCTGCTCCTCCATGCTGGGCTCCACGATCCCCTAAATGATGCGGTTCAAAAACCGTTAGTCTAAAAGACTAAGCCATATCATCCCCTACCCCTTCCCCCATGGCTCCTAGGCACCGAGCGGAGAGGAGGAAAGGGGAGGACTTGAAGGTGGAGAATAATCAAAAACAGATGGCAGCAGACCTACAATAACAATTCTATAATAGATGTTATCAATAAGATGAAATATGAAAAGTAACCTTCACTTATGTGAGAACACATAAGCCAAGGGGTCTTCTGCAAGGCTCCCATCGTATAAAGAGTCTCATACCAATTTATACGTTGGGGTGTCGGTTATCACACAGCAATATATAGATATATATCAAAATTGACCTTAATTTATAAACTTGCCCACACAAGCTTATAGACCAAGGGGTCGTTTTGCAGGTCCTAATGTATAAGCGTCCCATTCCACTTATACATTAGGTGTCAGGGGTTAAATGAATCGATTATGCTATGACATGCAAGTGGGTATGATGGAACATGTAAGTGCAACACACACACCCGACTCTGTGCACACAGACCTTTAGTTCCCCCTTTCTAGAGTCGTAACCTCCCAGGATACCTCCATAGTGGCAGACGGAAGCGGTGGGTTGGGACTCGCCCACCTCTAAACCAGTAAAGCACTACCGGTCAGACCTATCGTACGCCTCAACGCTTGGTGCACGAAGCGGACTCTTGTGTACTCTTGCCGCCTGGCGCACCGTACTTCTGTTGGCGAAGTGCTAACCACACTTGCCGAGTAAACGTATTGGCGTCGGTGCATCGACCCTCCAATACCGAAGACCCACCACCTTAATTTTTCTTTCCTTTTATGCACATGCAAATTTAGCGTAATCAAAAACCGAGCCGAAGCTCCCGGACCAGAACGTCCGTCTCAAACAATCGAGATGAAGCTCCCCGGACCCAAAGTCCGTCTTTTAACCAATCCGAGCTGAAGCTCCCAGTTATCTTCCTGTGCTACCTGTGTTCGTGAAATGTGCAACCCTAAATACTAAGTTACTCTTTTCAGCTTGTTAATACAGTTTACGTTAACCCAGGACTGACCCCGGTATTCCCTGTGAAGGACTCTCAAGGGGCACTAGCAACTGTGTTGGGATTACGCCCAGCGTTCCCTTTCGCAAGGTACTTATTATTATTATTGGTTGATTCCCTTACCCATTATTTTCTCTTGTTACGATAGGCTGATCCTAGGGTGTTTTGGCTCTACTTCACCTCGGGGAGGGCGATCTTTCGTCGACCCCAAGCGCCTCTAAACCCTAGCCAAAAACAACACTCTACCCATTTTATCTTTCAATGATGCTCCTAATTCTATTTATCCCTTCCAGCAAACCAACAAAACCCAACTCATGCGCTCTAATTCATATCGCAACTTATTTCCTGCAGTTTTACTAAATGCAGACCACTTAAACTATATGACCCGTAAAATGGGAAGTATGTCAAATGATCATCCAGTACTCATATAATAATTATTGGAGGGCTATAGCGACATTGGTAGGCTAAATCCATAATTTCCTAATTTTCATAATTTAGCTGATAATTTATTAATTTATTCCAACTTCCAAAAGTTCCTAAGTTTGAACATGAGGTACAAGTTTTAGACAAGATAAAATTCCACTAAATTTATGTTAAAGGCAAAATACATATTCATCAAAAAATCCAGAATCTCCCAATTTTTCAGCAAGGTTTAAGCCCTTAAATTTTATTTCAAATTTATTGCATAATAAATCATTTAAAGGGGATGTATAACAAAAATACTACCAAAACTTTAGAGAAAATTCCAAGATGATTATAAGGACATATAAAACCTCTAAGTAAAGTTTCATAATTTTTTTTGAAAGAATTACTCCCTGAATTAATTAAATATTCAATTCTCAAAATTATGGTCTTGTAAAGGAAGTTCTGTAAACAGACCTCTAAAAATTATAAATAAATTTCTACAAGTATATTTTGGCCTGAAGACATCACAACCTAAGTCTTATGATTATTCAACAGATATATCATCCATAATTAATTATATACTACCAAGGCCCCTTTCCCAAGCTTGTGAAGGAAGTACCAAATATAGTCAAGCAAGGATCATGATAAAATTCAGGGGTATTCACTTAGGCCTATAAGATCTTCTGACCAAGTTTCATTAGATTCAAATGGGCAGAATAACCATAAGAAATTCAAACATCATTTTGTGCCTTTTGGTATTTAACCAATGAAGTACCAAGAATAAAATCCATAAAATTCTATAGAAATTACCAGGGATTCTAGATGACCTAAAACCTACTCTACCCAAGTTTCATAGCTTTTGGGGAAGGTTTAGTTGCCGAATCTTCAAATTTGTGCTCTTACCCTAAAACTAGGGTTAGGGTTTTGAGGTGCCTACCTTCCTCCAAATCCTATAAGATTCTTTTCAAGGAACTTAGGATACACTACCTCCATTCCTACTGAGTTTCCAAGGTCATACAAGGGCATTTTCCCCTATGTCCTTCACAACCCCAAAAGGTCCTTCCTTAGTGTTTGAGGTTGAACCCTAGGGTAAATCAAGCCTAAATCATCCCATTTTCCTTAAGAGGGTGACATTGGCCATGCTAAGTCAGTTTCCAAAACCTCAGCCTCTGTTGAGGGGAGGGGACCACCCTAAGTCCATAGTGCACTTTTAATCAAGAATACCACCTTAAAGCCTAACTAGGGTTTGGTGATTCCCTAGACAAACCCAATTCAAATGAGTTAAAATTTTGTAAAGAACTAGGTCTTGATGCCAGGGACCGCTCTCCAAAATTTGGGAGGGTTTGGAGGTCATTTGTCCACTTAATTAAATTACCCTAGCATTATTAAATAAAAGTAAAAACTTTAGGCAAAGTGTCTCTAAAAATTCTGAATCATGGACAGGCCCTAGGTATACCTAGGTTAGACTCCCTGCCAAAATTTCAAGTGATTCGGACCAATGATGAAGTGTGGGAACTCAGTTTAATGACTGTTCAGCCCTAAGTATATGTCCCACCAAAATGAGTGCCCTGCTCAGACCATGCACCCAAATGGGTTCAAGCCAATTTCAAAATAAAGTAGACATAAAGGACTACAACTTTCATGTTGAAGGTTTTTCCACCAGGTGATCCTAAGTATTTTTAAAGTTTAAAACCACAAAAATCAAAAACTGTGACATAAATTTCATGATTATAAAATATTTCCTATAGTTAAATCTCAAGCCCGCACGAATCTTGAAGCAAAAAGGGACGGAATCCCTTCATCTCCTTCCTTGAGCCGACGGCCAGGATCCATCCGGCCTGGAGCCGCTTCCAAGCTCTGCCGCCGGCGAACCAGCCCCTTCCCCGGCCGGCCACGACCACCACCACCTCCGTTGAGGTGGTGGTTGTCGCCAGGCGGCAGCTCAGCCACAGGAGAGGTGTTTTCTGGTGGTTCTAGTAGAACTTTTTTTGCCGAAAAACCATGAAAATCATGGTTTGTATCGGGCTCAATTGAGCCCGAACCTTTAACCTAAGGAAACCTACGATCTACCCGTGAGTTAAGGAGAGGGGGAGGACCTTTCTGGCGGCCTGAATGCGGGAGGAACGGCGGGATGCCATTGTCGACGGCGGCGGCCCTCGGCTTCTGCAACAACACAGTGGGACGGCCTTTTTCCTCCAGGTAAAAGCTCGAAAATGTTCCCCTCTGCCCACTGATGATGTTTAAATGGACAATTGGGGAGAGGGCGGCTGGTTCTTCAATGCCCATCAAACACCATTAATGGTGTGGCTCGGGTTGAGTGGGGGGGGCTGAATCTACCCCTTTGTGGCCGGGAAATGGCTGGAATCAACTCCTCTTCCCTAGAGGAGTTGATTGCAGCCATAAAGAGTGGTTGTTGGCCTCCCTTTGGCCGGCTCCCACTCTCCCCTTCCTCTCCCCCATCTTCTCTCTCCACCATTAACATGAAGGGAAGCTCCCTTCTCTCTCTTAGTCACCCATACTGACTGGTCAACACCATAGGCTATGTGCAGCCCACTTAATCATGATGGTTATGAAGAGTGATGTTAGCCTAAGGGAGAAATGGCTGAGCATGGGTTATCCCATTTGGGCTAAGTTTGACTTGGCTTAAGCTAGGGTTGACTTAGGTCAATCTGATCATTTGGGTTGACCCCATTGGGTCCTTGGTGACCCATTGGCCTCCCCTAAGGCCTATGTGGGGTTATGTAGGGTTACCTTACACTTTAGAGGTCACCTACCCTTAGTAAGGGCACTTGACCAGATTTGGGGGCTTGAGTTGACTTGGGTCAACTTGGCCTCTAGGGCAGACCCCAATGTGTCCTTAGTGACCCTTTTACTTCACTTTAGGGTTAGGAGGGCATAAGTGAGGTCCTCTAGGCTAGGAGTTGGTCAATTGACCCTAAGTAGGCTAGTTTGACTCATTTAGGGTTAGGGTTGACTTTGGTCAACTGAGTCTCTTTGATTGACCCCAGTGGGTCCTTATGGCTCTAATGTGCCTCCCAAGGTATTAGGGGGTGTTGTGGTTGGGTCTTGGGGTCAAGGTGTAGCCCCATGGTCATCCTAAACCATTGTTCAGAGTTCTACTATTTACAGACCATGATGATTTTCAACACTTCGTCTCCTATCTCCTGGCCCATTTCTGGCTTCCTAGGGTTTTTCATGACCTAGTCATGGACAAAACCACTCCTAGGGGTCTAGTTGGAAATGGGATGTTACAGATTATGCTATGACATGCAAGTGGGTATGATGGAACATGCAAATGCAACACACACACCCGACTCTGTGCACACAGACCTTTAGTTCCCCCTTTTTGGATCCTTAACCTCCCAGGATACCTCCGTAGTGGCAGACGGAAGCGGTGGGTTGGGCCTCGCCCACCTCTAAACCAGTAAAGCACTACCGGTCAGACCTATCATACGCCTCAATGCTGGTGCACTAAGCGGAGCTCCTGCGTACTCTTGCCGGCTGGCGCGCCGGACTTCTGTTGGCGAAGTGCTAGCCACGCTTGCCGAGTCAACGTATTGGCGTCGGTGCATCGACCCTCCAATACCGAAGACCCACCACCTTAATTTTCTTTCCTTTTATGCACATGCAAATTTAACGTATTCAAAACCGAGCCGAAGCTCCCCGGACTAAAATGTCCATCTCAAACAATCGAGTCGAAACTCCCCGGACCAAAACGTTTGTCTCTTAACTATCCAAGCCGAAGCTCCCAACTATCTTCCTGTGTTATCTGTGTTCGTGAAATGTGCAACCCTAATTACTAAGTTACTCTTTACAGCTTGTTAATATAGTTTACGTTAACCCAGGACTACCCCCGGTATTCCCTGTGAAGGGCTCTCAAGGGGCACTAGGAACTATGATGGGATTACGCCTATCGTTCCCTTTCGCAAGATACTTATTATTATTATTGATTGATTCCCTTACCCATTACCTTCTCATATTACAATAGGCTAATCATAGGGTGATTTGACTCTACCTCACCTCGGGAAAGACGATCTTTCGTCGAACCCGAGCGCCTCTAAACTCTAGCCAAACCAATTTTTCACCACTCTTCCTATCCTTCTATGGTGAACTCATCCACATCTATCCAAAATGACTAACTCCTACACCATGTCCCATCGTATCTTATTGCAATTACCCATCTTGCCAAATGCAGACCATCATAGGTTATATGTCGGACCGGACATGAGATAATCCAAATACTCATCCAAATGGCCTACCTTATTTACTGGAGACTTATCATGACACAAATAGACTAAATCCAGGAAATTATAATTTTCCTAATTTATCTGGCATTTAACTATTTTCCTTAAAGCTTCCAAAGGCTACCAGTTTGAACATGAACTACCCTAAGTACTCATGCAAGATGACTAACAAAATTATTATAAATATTAGATTATCTCAATATGGTAAATCCAGAGTATCACAATTTTTCTATCAACAAAAGGGCACTAAAACTATTTTAGCAATATTTATTATATTTCGTTGTTTATGAATCAAGTACAGAAAATATCCATTCAAAAAATTATAAATTAATTATACTATGCAGATACAACCTTAAAAGTAGCATTGTCTAAGTTTCATAATTTTTCAGCAAGTATTAGTCTCTGAATAAATTAATTATCAAAAATCCTCATATTATGGACTTGTAAAGGAAGTACTGTAATCAACCATCTAAAAATTATGAATAAATTCCTACAAGCAAAATTTGGCCTGAAATCATCAGTACCTATGTCCCATGGTTTTTCAACAGTAATATCACCTATAAATAACTTTATACCACAAAAGTCTCTTTTTGAAATTAGTGAAGGAAGTACAAAATATATTCAATTAAAAATTGTAACAAAATTCAGGGATATTCACTTAGACCTAGATCATCTACTGACCAAGTTTCATCAGTTTCAAATGAACAGAATAATCAAATTAATTAAAACACCATTTTGGTCCTATTGATATTTAACAAATAAAGTATTAGAAATATAATTCATAAAATTCTAGTAAAATTACTAGGGGTTCTAGATGGTCTAAAACTTACTCTACACAAGTTTCACAACCTGTAAATAAGGTTTAGTGGCTGAATTTACAAAATCGTGCTTCTACCCTAAAACTATGGTTAGGGTTTTGAGGTGTCTACCTTCCTCCAAGTCCCCTAAGATTCCTTCCAGATAACTTAGGTTACACTGCCTTCAATTCTACTGAGTTTTCAAGGTCATACAAAGGCATTAGCCCCTATGTCCTTCACAACCCCCAAAAGTCCTTCCTTAGGGTTTGAGGTTGAACCCTGGGCTAAATCAAGCCTATATCACCCCATTTTCCTTAAGAGGGTGGCATTGGTCATACTAAATCAGTCTCCAAAACCTCGGCCTCTGTTGAGGGGAGGTGGCCACCCTAAGCCCACGGTGCACTTTTAATCAAAAACACCTCCTTAAGGCCAAACTAGGGTTTGGTGATTCCCTAACCAAAACCCATCCAGATGAGTTGAAATTTTGTACAGAGCGAGGTATTGATGCCAGGGACCACTCACCAAAATTTGAGTGGGTTTTGAGGTCAGTAGACCACTTAATTAAAATACCCTAGCATTATTAAATAAAAGTAAAAACTTTAGGCAAAGTGTCTCCAAAAAAAATCCCAATTTTGGACAGACCCTAGATATAGTTAAGACTGATCCCCTGTCCAAATTTCAGCCCATTTGGACAAGGGATGAAGGGTGGGCATCCATTTGAATCTCAGGACAGCCCTAGGGATAGACCTCACCAAAATGAGTGTGGAGGTCTAACCAGCACTCCAAATTGAATAACATCAATTTTAAATTAAACTAGACATCCAGGGCTACATTTTCTATGTTGATCACTTTTTCTATTCTAGCACCTAAGTATTTTTAAATTTTAAAACCAAAAAATATAAAATCTGTGACTGAAATTGAAATAATCATGAAATTAAATCCTATAGTTTAATATTTGACGAAGCACGAATCTTGGCGCAACCAGTGGACGGCATCTGGTCATCTTCAAGCTTCAGCCGACGGCCTGGATCCATCCCGCCTGGAGCTTCTTCCAGAGGCTGCCGCCGGTGATCGGGCCACCTCCCCGGCCGGCCACCGCCACCACCACCTCTGTTGAGGTGGTGGCTGTCGCCAGGCGGTGGCACAGCCACCGGAGAGCCACATTCCAGCAAACCCGAGCGTTGGCTTTTGCGGAAAATTCCAAAAATTTTGGGTTTGGAACGGGCTCAATTGAGCACGAACCTTGGACCTAAGAACTTCTATGATCTAACCATGAGACAAGGAGAGGAGGAGGACCTGAATCGCGGCCTGGGAGCGGGTGTTGTGCCTCCTCGCCATTGCTGGCCACCAAGCTTGAGCTCCTCTGCAACTTCTACACCAACCCCTCTAGAACTGAGATCTGATAGGGGGAAACGTTTCCCCTTTCCATGGTGAAGGTGTCTAATAAAGGAATTGGGGAGAGGAGGTTTGTAACTCCCCAATTCTTCAAGACACCATTAAGGCCATTAATGGGGGATTTTCGATTTCACTGAATTTGGATGGCTGAGTTCCTCCACTGGTCGGCCACCACTGGAGAACTCATCCCCTACCTCCAAGGAGTTAAAGCCCCATCAAAGGAGGGGGTTATGGAGCCTCCATGGACATGATGGTCATTAAGCTCCTTCTTCTCTCTCTTCCAAATGTAGGTAACTCCCTCTTTCTCTCTCCTAGTTGCCCATTTCTGAATTTGATGGGCCCAAAATATGTCTCACCACCTCCTAGACCTATGGGCCACACTTGCCTAGGCCTAGCCCACTTGAATTGGGCTTGAGTTAGCCATTTAGGCTAGTTTGACCATCTTGACCCAAAAGTTGTCTTTGGTCAATTTAGCCACTGGGGTTGACCACAATGGATCCTTGGTGACCCATGGGACTCCCTAAAGTCTACAAGCACTTGGGTAGGGTCCACTTGCAAACTGTAGGTTACTTGACCCTTGGTAAGGGCACTTTGATCACTTTGGGACTTGAGTTGACTCGGGTCAACTTAGCTATTTGGGTTGACTCTAAGGAGTCCTTGGTGACCCATTGACACCATTTTAGGTCTAAGAAGACCTGGGCAAGGTTGGTTGGGAACATTAGAGGCCAACTCCCCTTTGTTAGGGCACCTTGCCCATTTTAGGCCTATGGTGGTCCTAGGTCAAATTGGCCACTTGGGTTGAATCCAATGGACCCTTAAGGCTCTAGTGGACTCTCTAATAGGTTAGTGATGTTGTGGTGGGGGTCAAATAGTCAAGATGAGACCCTAAAATCAAACCCTAGGTTGGGTAATTGGAAATTGTTATGTGCAAACCATGATGATCTCACATCCATTACTAAGCTCACTTGGTTTCTTGGGCTTCCTAGGGTTTTGTCATGACCTAGTCATGCCCAAAACCATTCTTAGGGGTCTAGTTGGAAATGGGATGTTACAAATCCCAATAAACAAAACAAAGATTTCATCCCCGAAATCAAGGTTAAGCCTACAGGAATTTCTATCGAAGAAAAATAACTTGTAACATCCAATAAGAAGTGAAAGATTACATCTCTATGCCATGTTTGCTAGGTGGGGTTTAAGGGGAAACCAAAATCTATGACCAGTTCGCCCAATTGGCAAAGCCAAGATCCCAATAAATAAAATATTAGCCTCTACTCTTCCTAGAGCAGCCCTACTAGTTTAAAACAGGAAAGTAAATTGAACATGTTGAGAGGTTGTGAGGTATACTTGACTGAACAGCTCTGGGTACTTTTGTCGCATCAGGTCCTGCGGTTTTCAGGTATGCTCCTCCTTACCGTGGTTCCTCCACAGAACTTTGACTAACTGAACCTTCTTGCGACGTAAGATCCGTACTCCTCTGTCATCGAGCAGAACCGGCTCTAAGCGCACTGACCGGTCTGAAGCTACTGGTCCATCTGTGGTCAAAATCTACTACTCCGGGCATAGTAGAGCCCTCCTGAGCGAGGAAATATGTAACACATTGTTGGGTACATTGGTCAAATGTACCTGATTTGAAGAAGCCTCACCCAACTCAATGATATACATCATAATATATTTGATGTATGTTTGAGTTACTTGTGCAGGTTAAGAAAGTACTGGACTGAAGCAAAAAGTTTCTAAGTCCATGTGTCGACACCCAGAGGGAAAGTGTCGACACTTAAGAAAGCTTGTGTCGACACCCAGACAAGCAGTGTCGACACTTGGAGTCATTGTGTCGACACCTGGGATGCAGAGTCGACACCAGACAGAAAGTGTCGACACTTGGAGCTGTGTCGACACTCAGTGAAGAAAAGTGCAGACAAAAAGTGTCGACACAAGAAGGCGTGTCTACACTCAGTGAAGATGTGTCTACACCAGAAAGTGTCGACACTTGGAGCTGTGTCGACACTCAGCAAAAGTCTGCAGAGACTAAGTTAAAGTGTCGACACTCAGAACAATGTGTCGACACTCAACAGAAAGAGTCAGCACTTGAAGTATGTGTCGACACCCAGCACAATGTGTCGACACTCAACAGAAGAGTCAGCATTTGAAGTATGTGTCGACACCCAGAACAATGTGTCGACACACAGCTGAAGACTCAACACTGAAGAAAGTGTCGACACATGGAGCTGTGTCGACACTTAGCAAAGAACAGAAAGAACAACAAATTATTCTAAGTACAAGTGTCGACACTATGGGAATGTGTCGACACTCAGCTGAAGTCTCAACAAGAAGAAGGTGTGTCGACACAAGGAGCTGTGTCGACACTCAGCAAGAATCAACATAAAGACTATGTGTCGACACCAAGAAGCAGTGTCGACACTTGACAGATTCAACACAAGAAGATGTGTCGACACAAAGGAGATGTGTCGATACATAGAAGAATTCAGCAAAAGCTAGAAGAACAAGTACTTGTGTCGACACTCAATTTCAGTGTTGACACATGCAGAAGAATCTGTGTCGAGACATACAAGGAATTGTGTCGACACCTTGTAGACTTGTGTCGACACTTACACAACATGTGTCGACACTTGGTCTATAAGTGTCGACACTTAAAGACAGAAAGTCTCGACACTTTCAGACAGTTAGAGAATTTCAAGAAATGACTGGATGATTTGACAGCTGCCATTCCAGCCGGTCTACAGCACTGTCAGAGATATCAGAAGTCAGTTATGGACCGGTCCAGCCGGTTACCATGAAGAAAGCCTATAAATAGGCACCTACAGTTTACAGAAACTGTTGTTCAGAGTTGTTGAAGTTGTTGATCAGATTATTGTTGAAGTAATTATTAAAGTGGTACAAAGAGTATCAACACAAGAAGATCTAGCAGTTCAAGTGCAGATCTAAGAAGTTGGAGAGAGAGGGCTCCATCCAAGAAATCAGCCTCTGGAACTAGGCTGAGAAGAAGGATTCAGATTCAATTCTGGATCTTAAGTGACAGAGTTCAAGGAACAACTGCAGGAGGATTCAGTCTTATTCAGTTCTACTCAAGAAGCTTTGAAGAAAGCTAAGTCAGGGTGAATCCAGCTGAGTTCTTCCAAGAACTCATCAAGAATCTCTCAACTCCCCTCATTTAATTCTGAGTTGTAGAATTATTATTTGTAATACATTTTAACTTGTAGGATCATTTGGATCTGAGTGATTTGTAAGCCTGTATTTATAAAGGCTGAGGGTAGGGCTTGTTAGCCTGAGTGTAGGAGATTGAGATCTCTGAGTGTAGGCCTTGTTGGCTGAGTGTAGGCCTTGGTTGGCTGAGTGTAGGCCTTGATTGGCTGAGTGTAGGCTTTGGGATAAAGCTGAGTTGTAAGGCTTTGGGCCTGAGGTGGGAACCAATTTGGGTTCTGAGACAGTGGAGAAGTTTGGCCGAATCTAGTACACTGCTAGATAGGCGAAGGGGGAAAGTGGATGTACCCATATCTTGGGGAACCACTATAAAACACTGTGTGCTGTGCTGTGATTGTGATGTGGATTAGCTGTGTATGTTTTGTTATTGCTGTTTGCTGTGCAAAAGTAGTTAGAAATCTGTGATATAACTGTTTGGCTGCCAACAAAGTTAGAAAAGGATTAGGTCACCTATTCACCCCCCCCCCCCCTCTAGGTGTTTAGGTACCATATCTTTCAAGTGGTATCAGAGCCAGGTTCCTCAAAACAAGGACTAACAGTCTGAGGAGATCCTGTTTGGCAGATTCAGTGTAAGGCAAAACACAGATTCAAGAAATTCAAGAAAATCAAGAAACATGGGTTCCTATGAGAATCACAAGGAATTGGGTTCCATGAAATTACCCATATGCAGAAAGGAGATCTTTGGGATCTGGAAAGAAAGGGTAAGGCTGTTTATGGAGGCCTCAGACCCTAGAATCTACATCACAGTAAAGGAAGGGCCTTATGTGCCAATGAAGATTTCAGTATTGGATGCAAATCAGAGAACTCCAAAGGATTTCTCTGAGATGACTAAGGATGAGATTGTCCTAGCCACCATGGACAAGAGGGCACAAAACATAATAGTGAGTGCCATTGATGATGCAACTTTTCAGAACTTAATTCACTGTAAAACAGCAAAAGAGATGTGGGATACTCTCATTGTCTATATGGAAGGTTCTGAAGAAGTTAGGCAAGATAGGAAGTCCTTGCTAAATCAGGAGTATGAAAGCTTTAGGCAAGGAAAGGGTGATAGCATCACTGAGTGCTATAAGAAATTTTACAGAATAGTTAATGAACTCATGTCTTATGGAAGAGAGTTCAGTAACTATGAACTAAATGACAAGTTCCTAAGGTCCCTAACCAAAGATTGGGACACCAAGATCTGTGCCATAAGAGAAATGGCTAAGTTGGGGGAAATTCCTCCTCCCACACTGTTTGGCAAGCTATTGTCTTATGAAATGCAGTTAACAGTGAGAAAAGAGGAGGAGAAATCAACAAGGACTGAGCACAAAGAAAGAACTGTTGCTTTCAAGACAGAAGTTCCCAGAAAGTGCAGGAATAAGTCTTCAACTCCACCTCCAGAGGTAGTTGAATCAGAGTCTGATGAGTCTGTCAGCACAAAGTCTAAGAGCAGTGAAAGTGATGAAGACTTTGCTGCTTTCACTAGACACTTTCAGAAGTTTTTGAAAAAGAAACAGTGGAGGTCAAGGCCTTCTACATCACAAGGAAAGGAAGACTCTTATCAGAAAAAGAGGTCTTCAAAGAATGACAAGAAAAGGACAAAATCAAGCAAGGCAACTGGTTCAAAGATTGTTTGCTATTGCTGCAATAGACAGGGCCATGTTATTGCAGATTGTCCAGAGAAGAGAAAGGAATCTGGTGACAGGAAAAAGACTCACTTCAAAGGGAAGAAAGAAAAGTCTTTTGTTGCTAAGAAGGAGAAGACTCTATCAGATATCTCTTCTTCAGAAACTGAGTCTGAGGCTGAAGCCTACATAGGGCTGTTTGCTGAAGAAGAAGAGGAAGAATTCATGCAGATCTTGGAGTCAATTTATGAACAAGAAGACAGTCATTGCCAAGGGCTAATGGCTTTGACAGAAAGTGCCAAAATCCTGGAGCAGCCAGGACCCAGTCAGGTACAAAGTTCAAGTTTAAATTCAGTTTCTTGTTCTAGTTCAGATTCAGATTCTTCTTCATCAAGTGATGAGAATGTATCTGAGTCTGAGGATGATATTCATCAACTTATAGATGAATATAGAGTGTTGTTGCAAGCTTACAAGAAAAGCAAGTCCCTTGCCAAAAGTCAGGCAAAGGAAATTGCTGATCTTAAAGCTGCTGCAACAGATTTTGAGAAGCAATTTGATCAAAAACTGAATGAGATAGCCAGGCTGAAACATATAACAGTGATTCAGATGGGAACTATCACTTTTAAGAATGATCAAATTAAGAGTCTGGAGAACAATCTTCAGAAGGAGAAGGACTTGGTTGCTAGGTTTTCTAAACCTAAGTCAGTGTTACCCATAATTGATGAATTTGTTCATCACAAGGGTAAAGCTGGACTGGGCTTTGTTAGACCTGCAGGGACTGAGCAGTCCAAGTATAAGTCCAAGGGCAAAGCCCCAACATTCAACAAGCCTGCTGTAGTCAAGACAGCCAAGGCAGTACCTAAGCAAAGGTACAATAAATTTGAATGTTGGTGCTGTGGCAAAGTTGGCCATTTTGCAGTAGACTGTTGGCACAATGTGAGTGCCAAAGTGAGTTCCAAACTACCTGTTGGAAAGCCAGTAGGTAGGTTTGTCAAATTGCAAACTAACAATCACCAAGGACCCAAGAATACTTTGGGTTCTAAGGTTCATTAATTTGTTTTGCAGGTGAGTCCAAGTGGCCATACCCCTACATGGTACTTGGACAGTGGATGTTCCAGACATATGACTGGAACTAGGGGACTACTGAAGGACTACATTCCAATCAAAAATGGTCCTAAAGTGACCTTTGGTGGTTCTGAAAAAGGAATCATCAAAGGGTTTGGTAACATTTCTTCAAACTTAGTTACCATTACTCAAGTGGCTTATGTTAAAGGGTTGAAACACAACCTAATAAGTATAAGTCAATTAAGTGATGTAGGGTATGACATCTCATTTGTTAAAAATGGTTGTCATATCAAGAGGTCAAGTGATCAAGAGATCATCTTGACAGGATATAGGAAAGGAATGTCTACTGCCTAGACATTATGATTGAGAACAATGGTTCTCCAGTTTGTCTTGTAGCTGATGAGACAGTCTCTCATTGTGTCAAATGGCACAAGAGGCTTGCCCATCTTAACTACAAGACTATTAGCAAACTCTTTAGCAAAGAGTTAGTGAGGAATGGTCCTCAAGTTAAGTGTGTTAAAGATGGTATTTGCTCAGCTTGTCAAAAGGGCAAGCAGACTAAATCCACCTTTAAAAGCATAGAGAAACAAAGATGCTGTGAGGTGTTTGTACCTCTTGCATATGGATCTCTTTGGTCCAATGCCAGTTCACAGCTTAGGTAGGAAGGTCTATACCCTTGTAGTTGTAGATGACTACTCAAGGTTTTCCTGGGTGTTCTTCTTAAGACAGAAATCTGAAACACCTAGTGTCTTCTACAGCTTTGTCAAGCAAATTCAGAATGAACTTAATAGTACTGTGGTCAAAATTAGAAGTGACCATGGTACTGAGTTTCAGTCTGAAAGCATGACAAAACTATGTGAAGACTTTGGGATATTTCAAGAATTCTCTTCACCTAGAACACCTCAGCAAAATGGCATTGCTGAGAGGAAGAATAGGACCTTGATAGAGGCTGGTAGAACCCTACTAAGTGATACATCACTGCCTGAGTATTTCTGGGCTGAAGCAGTTAACACTGCATGCCATGTTATAAATAGGGCTACCATCACTAAAAGGCTTAACAAGACCCCCTATGAAGTAGTGAAAGGCAGGAAACCAAACCTATCCTATTTTAGGATCTTTGGTTGTAAATGCTTCATACTTAACAATGGGAAGTCTTACTTAACTAAGTTTGCTGCCAAGTCCCAAGAGGGAATTTTTGTTGGGTACAGCAATAATAGTAAGGCTTATAGAGTCTACAACTTGACTACACAAGTTGTAGAGGAGAATCTGTGCATGTAGTTTTTGATGAGACTAAACTTATTAATAATGAGTTGTCTAGCAATGTATGCAGCCCCACAGGTTTGACAAAGAAAATGGACAAGCTTACTATAGAAGAAGTGTCTGCTGCAAGACAGCAAGGAGAGGAGAGTAGCTGCTGTCCAGGGGGAGAACTACATGTGCCAGTTGCTGAAGAAATCCAAGGTATACAGCATGATGCAGATGCTGAAGTGGTTCAACCAGAAGTAAGGATGCCTCCAGCCAACAGGCATCTAAGAGATCATCCAGTAGAGCTGATTATTGGAGATCCAAGACAAGGAGTACAAACCAGGAGCAGAAACATGAATGCAGCAATCTATTCCAGCTTTTTGTCTCAAGTTGAACCTAAAAGATTTGAAGAAGCAATACAAGATCCACAATGGACTGAAGCAATGCAAGAAGAGCTTAATCAGTTCAAGAGGTGCAAGGTCTGGGAATTGGTTCCTAAACCTAAAGACCACAATGTAATAGGAGTTAAGTGGATCTACAGGAATAAGATGGATGAACAAGGGGTCATCATTAAGAATAAAGCTAGACTGGTTGCTAAAGGATATAGGCAAGAAGAAGGTATTGACTTTGATCAAACCTTTGCTCCAGTAGCCAGACTGGAAGCCATAAGAATGTTCTTGGCCTATGCAACCTATCAAGGATTCAAGGTATACCAAATGGATGTCAAGTCAGCATTCCTAAATGGTAATTTGAAAGAAGAAGTCTATGTGGAGCAGCCTTCAGGTTTTGTTGATCCAACTCTACCTCATTATGTCTATAGACTTAGGAAAGCTTTATATGGGTTAAAGCAAGCCCCTAGGGCTTGGTATGAAACCCTATCTAGTTTCCTCATTGAGAACAAGTTCTCAAGGGGGAAAATAGATAAGACTCTATTCCTTAGGGAATCTAGAGGCAAAGTCATACTAGTCCAAATATATGTAGATGACATTATATTTGGGTCTACTGAAAGCAGCCTTTGCAAAAAGTTTGCAAAACTTATGCAAGGTCAGTTTGAGATGAGTAGTATGAGAGAGCTGAAGTTTTTCTTGGGTCTCCAAGTTAAACAGACTGAGAGTGGTTTGTCCATTTGTCAGTCAAAGTTCACCCTAGAACTCATAAGGAAGTATGGTATGGATTCATCCAGTACCATGAAGACTCCTATGGGGTCAAGTATGTCTCTTAGCAAGGATGATGCAGGGAAACCTGTAGATGAAACCTTGTATAGAGGGATAGTTGGCTCCCTATTATACTTGACTGCTAGTAGACCAGACATCATGTATGCTACATGTGTTTGTGCAAGGTATCAAGCCTGCCCTAAAGAGTCTCACTTGACTGCAGTCAAGAGAATTTTGAGATATCTAAAGGGCACTCCCTATCTAGGCCTCTGGTACCCTAGGAATGGAGACTTTGATCTAACAGGTTATTCAGATGCAGACTTTGCAGGATGCAAAGAGGATAGAAAGAGCACTACTGGAACCTGTCAATTCCTAGGTGGGAGACTAATTTCATGGAGTAGCAAGAAGCAAACCAGTGTGGCTATCTCCACAGCTGAGTCAGAGTATGTGGCTGCAGGAAGTTGTTGTGCTCAACTTCTGTGGATTCAACATCAGCTAGAGGACTATGGATTTCAGGTAAGTAGAACTCCACTTTACTGTGATTCTACAAGTGCTATTTCAATAGCTAATAACCCTGTATCTCATAGTAGAACAAAACATATTGAGATTAAATATCACTTTCTTAGAGAACATGTAGAAAGAGAAGATATTTCACTTGAATATGTTAAAACTGATAATCAGATAGCTGATATGTTTACTAAGCCACTAGAAGAAGCTAAGTTCAATAGATTCAAAATTGAACTAGGAATGATAAACTTAGAGTAAGTTTACAGATTTGAAAATGACTAAGTAAAAAGGTGTCGACACATAGACAAGTCTATGTCGACACAGAATAGTGGTGTCGACACTTCAGGAAAAAGGTGTCGACACATCTAGGATGTTGGTGTCGACACTTCAGAATGTTAGTGTCGACACATGTCAAGTAGGTGTCGACACATCCTATGTGGTGTCGACACTTATGTTTTACTCAGAATTTTCTAAGTAAAGTCTCGACAATGTGTCGAGTTATGTTGTGTCGACACATAACCAAGTGTCGACACATAATATCTGTTGACTAAACTTGTGTCGACACATATGTGTCGAGACATTATAAGTCAGTGTCGACACTTATTGCCAGTGTCGACACATTTTAAGTTGGCTGTCCCGCCTGTTCATCTTCAAAATCAGAAAGGTATAAATAGGGTTCTGTCTTTGTTTGTCGACACGCTTTCAAAGTTTCGAGACCAAAACTCCTGTGTCGACACTTCTCTTTTCTAAAGACAAATTCTCCAAACCCTAATGGCTCCTAAGCTTGAGGAGAACGTTAACGAGGGCTATGAGCTAGTGCGAGGCGCGTTCGATGAAGCTGATCAAGAAATCAAGTCGGTGGTAACCCTAGTCGCCAATTCTGGACTAGAATACTTGGTTTCAGAACCAACAAAGATTTGGAAAAAGGAAGTTCTTGAATTCCTTAATGGAGCTGCTGTAGATGAATCTGGATACAGAATTAAATCCAGAGTTCATGGATCTAAGGTCAAGATTTCACCAAAAAGTCTGAGGAAGGTACTCCAGCTACCTAAAACACAAGATGAAGAAGAAGTAACTGCATCAAAGACCAGGGAAGCTTTAACCTGGTGTGGTCTTGATCCTAAGATGAAGATAGGATCTGTATTCAACAGAAAAGGCATGAATAACCAAGGAAAGTTCATGTCTGAAATTGTAGGAAAAGTCTTACTCAGCAAGACTGGAGGGCATGACAGAGTGTCTGCCTACATGTTTGAAATCATGACAAGAATAATCTTCACTCTGAAAACAGATTGGTCTCAAGTGGTGTATGAGAAAATCAAGGAGAGTCTGAAGAAGCCCAACCTGGGCAGAATACTTAGTCTCTACCTAGCTGGTACCATACCAGAAGTCATGAGTTCAGCTGCAGGAAGCAAGATCAACCACATGAGGAAGATGGATCAAAGGATATTTTCCAGATGGGACAGGGTGTTGTCCAAGGAAATGCCTACTCCAGAGAAGCCAGTTACTAAGAAAGATTCTCCTCTAAGGAAGAAAAGGAAGACAGCTCCTGTGACACAGGAGTCCTCCAGCAGTTCAGGGAGTGAAGAACAAGTTGTCTTCACTCCTGATGATCAAGAGGAAGTGGCTGCAGAGAAGATCCATGCTGCTCAAGATGTAGCTGAGATCCAGGGGGAGCTGCCTCAAGCTAGCCCCATCCATAGGGATCACAGCCAGGGGGAGCTTCCAGGTGTAGAAGAACCCTCTACACTGGACAGTGAACAAGCCACTAACATCATACAAGAGGTACTCATTGACCTAAATACATTGAATTTTTCTATAGTAGATTCTGATTTATCTGATGTACATCAGCAAACTCAGCTAGACAGTCAAGTTCCAGATGTTGTTTTAGAAGACACATCTGCTGTAGTTCAAGATGACACTTCTCAAGTGGTTGAAGAACCAAGAACCTCTCCTGCACAGTCTCCACCTGAATATACAATGGAAGATTTGTTTCTAAATCTAGATCAAGAAGATTTTAACATGGACAAGGATGCTGTTGCTGAAGATAAGAGTGATGCTGCTGAGGGGGAGCAACTGACAGTTCTGGAAGAGCCTTTAAGGCCAGAAAGTGAGAAAGCACCTGATGTGCAAGCTGACAAACCTCCAAGCCCTAAGGAAAGGGTTGAAATAGCCAGCACTTCAGAATCTGAAGAAGATGAGGCTACAAAGGCTAAGAAGAAGAAACTCTATGTCTTCAAGAGGAGAAGTCAGAGTTATAAGAAAGCCTTGCAATCCATTGCCCCACAGCCTATAGTTCAAGCAAGCTCCAACTGTTGATTATAGTGCTTTAATGGTTGCACTACAGATCAAATTGGATGAGCAAAGAAAGGCAATTGAGACATATGTGGATGAAGGGCACAAGACCCTACAGTTTGATCTTGCACAAGAGATAAAGTCTATAAGGTTTGAAATGAACCTTAACAAGAAAGAGATGACAGACTGCTTCCACAAGGGTGGCAATGCAGTGGTGTATCTGGTAACACACCAAGAGAAGATCAAATCACAGGTAGATGATATAGCATTGAAGCAAGGGTATGCACTGGAAAATCAGTTAAGGATGAATGACAACTTGACTGCTTCACACAATGCTATAGTCACTGAATTGAAGAATAAGACTGCTGAACCTTCTACATCTGCTGCTGCAGTAAAGGCTGACTTTGATAAAGTATTTCAAGCTGAGATTACTACTGTCAAGACTGCAATTCAAGATTCCCAGAAGGCCATCTCTGAACAGCTCACTAAGCTCAAACCTAACTTTAAAGATGGAATCAGGTACTTGGATAGTCAAATCAGATTCCAGAAGGATGATGTAAGAGATCATGTTGCCCAAGAAGTCATAAAGGGGGAGAGAGTATTAGTCAAAACTAGCTCTGACCATGCCAAATGGATATCTAACTCCATCAGAGCTACACTGGGCTATCCTCCACTCTGTGATGATGATAATGTTGCTGAATCTGGAATTCAAAGTGCATATCTTGGAGGTGAGCAACCAGAGGTAGCTCAGGTCATATATCCACCTCCAGATTTTGACATGGTTCAAGCTGATATTCACCAGATGTATAGCCCAACTGGTGGGAAGTCAAATGTTGTTCTGGACAAGGTTGTTCAACCTATTTCTGCAGCTATGCAAGAGGCATTAGAGAAAGAAGAAGAGACAAGGCTGTCAAAGAAGAGGTTTAGGGAACAAGCAGAACAAAAGCCAGATTTTGAACAGTGGAGCCCTACCTCTAGAAATATAATTTTAACTGCCTGGAAAGCTGCCAAGGACAATGCTCATGAAAGGAACAAGTGGTTCTCTGAAGCAGAATGGAGGAAACATGAAATAAGACAGAAGGCCATTGTTCAATATAGAAGAAAGGCAAAGATGGGAAAGCTACCTCCTACTGCAGTGGAGCCTAGCAAGTACTTTCCTAAGCCATACCACTATTTTGAGAGGCAGAAAATCAAAGCAGAAGAGCTGAAGAAGAAGGACTTAAAAGGCAAGAAGCCTGCTGATGCTGCAACTGTTGAAGCCACTGTCAAAGCTCAAGTCCAATCTGGCAAAGGCATTGTTATCAAAGAACCAGATCAGAAATAGATTAGGAATTGACTTGAAGATTGTTGTAATCTTTTGAATGAAAAACATTTTTGTAAACCATTGAAGATGTATTAAAAAAATGTTAGAACAATATATGATAAATATATTTCATGATTGTTCTGAGAATATGTCTATTTCTTGTTTGTTCTGCAATGTTGAATGTGTATACATGTGTGAAATATTACATGTTTATGTTTACCCTGCTGAATATAATCTGCTGTACATCATTTTGTAATTTTAATTATGGATGGTGTATATCATTGACTAAGGGTTATGACTTCTCCAAATAGGGGGAGATTATTGGGTACATTGGTCAAATGTACCTGATTTGAAGAAGCCTCACCCAACTCAATGATATACATCATAATGTATTTGATGTATGTTTGAGTTACTTGTGCAGGTTAAGAAAGTACTGGAATGAAGCAAAAAGTTTCTAAGTCCATGTGTCGACACCCAGAGGGAAAGTGTCGACACTTAAGAAAGCTTGTGTCGACACCCAGACAAGCAGTGTCGACACTTGGAGTCATTGTGTCGACACCTGGGATGCAGAGTCGACACCAGACAGAAAGTGTCGACACTTGGAGCTGTGTCGACACTCAGTGAAGAAAAGTGCAGACAAAAAGTGTCGACACAAGAAGGTGTGTCTACACTCAGTGAAGCTGTGTCTACACCAGAAAGTGTCGACACTTGGAGCTGTGTCGACACTCAGCAAAAGTCTGCAGAGACTAAGTTAAAGTGTCGACACTCAAAACAATGTGTCGACACTCAACAGAAAGAGTCAGCACTTGAAGTATGTGTCGACACCCAGCACAATGTGTCGACACTCAACAGAAGAGTCAGCATTTGAAGTATGTGTCGACACCCAGAACAATGTGTCGACACACAGCTGAAGACTCAACACTGGAAGAAAGTGTCGACACATGGAGCTGTGTCGACACTTAGCAAAGAACAGAAAGAACAACAAATTATTCTAAGTACAAGTGTCGACACTATGGGAATGTGTCGACACTCAGCTGAAGTCTCAACAAGAAGAAGGTGTGTCGACACAAGGAGCTGTGTCGACACTCAGCAAGAATCAACATTAGAAGACTTGTGTCGACACCAAGAAGCAGTGTCGACACTTGACAGATTCAACACAAGAAGATGTGTCGACACAAAGGAGATGTGTCGACACATAGAAGAATTCAGCAAAAGCTAGAAGAACAAGTACTTGTGTCGACACTCAATTTCAGTGTTGACACATGCAGAAGAATCTGTGTCGAGACATACAAGGAATTGTGTCGACACCTTGTAGACTTGTGTCGACACTTACACAACATGTGTCGACACTTGGTCTATAAGTGTCGACACTTAAAGACAGAAAGTCTCTACACTTTCAGACAGTTAGAGAATTTCAAGAAATGACTGGATGATTTGACAGCTGCCATTCCAGCCGGTCTACAGCACCTGTCAGAGATATCAGAAGTCAGTTATGGACCGGTCCAGCCGGTTACCATGAAGAAAGCCTATAAATAGGCACCTACAGTTTACAGAAACTGTTGTTCAGAGTTGTTGAAATTATTGATCAGATTATTGTTGAAGTAATTATTAAAGTGGTACAAAGAGTATCAACACAAGAAGATCTAGCAGTTCAAGTACAGATCTAAGAAGTTGGAGAGAGAGGGCTCCATCCAAGAAATCAGCCTCTGGAACTAGGCTGAGAAGAAGGATTCAGATTCAATTCTGGATCTTAAGTGGCAGAGTTCAAGGAACAACTGCAGGAGGATTCAGTCTTATTCAGTTCTACTCAAGAAGCTTTGAAGAAAGCTAAGTCAGGGTGAATCCAGTTGAGTTCTTCCAAGAACTCATCAAGAATCTCTCAACTCCCCTCCTTTAATTCTGAGTTGTAGAGTTATTATTTGTAATACATTTTAACTTGTAGGATCATTTGGATCTGAGTGATTTGTAAGCCTGTATTTATAAAGGCTGAGGGTAGGGCTTGTTAGCCTGAGTGTAGGAGATTGAGATCTCTGAGTGTAGGCCTTGTTGGCTGAGTGTAGGCCTTGGTTGGCTGAGTGTAGGCCTTGATTGGCTGAGTGTAGGCTTTGGGATAAAGCTGAGTTGTAAGGCTTTGGGCCTGAGGTAGGAACCAATTTGGGTTCTGAGACAGTGGAGAAGTTTGGCTGAATCTAGTACACTGCTAGATAGGCGAATGGGGAAAGTGAATGTACCCATATCTTGGGGAACCACTATAAAACACTGTGTGTTGTGCTGTGATTGTGCTGTGGATTAGCTGTGTATGTTTTGTTATTGCTGTTTGCTGTGCAAAAGTAGTTAGAAATCTGTGATATAACTGTTTGGCTGCCAACAAAGTTAGAAAAGGATTAGGTCACCTATTCACCCCCCCCCCCCCCTCTAGGTGTTTAGGTACCATATCTTTCACACATCATGCAAAGCTGCCAGCTCTGGTGGCAACTCCAGCCTGTAAGATAGGGGTACGATCCGCTCCAGGATCCTATAAGGACCCATATACCTAGGGCTGAGCTTCTTCTTCCGACCACGCACCCATGAATCTCCGTGCATGGGCCGGATCTTCAAGAAAACCAGGTGTCCCACCTGAAACTCTACCTGACGGTGTCGGGCATCGTAATACTTAGCCTGTCGGATCTGCGCTTCCAACATTCTGTCCCGTATCAGTCTCACCTGAGCCTCGGTGTTTTCGACAAAATCCGATCCCAACGCCTTTGGATCCTCGTCCTGAATCCATGAAAGCGGAGTCCTACATCTCCTTCCGTACAAGGGTGGAGAGTTGTGTTAAATGTCGACCGAGAGCCTAGATAAGCCTGGACTGATCTTCTTGAAAGATATGGTACCTAGACACCTAGAGGGGGGATGAATAGGTGACCTAATCCTTTTAAAACTTTAATGGCAGTAAACAGTTAATATCACAGATTTCTACTTATATTATCACAGCAAACACACAACATACACAGCAAATCACAACACAGCACAGCAGACACAGTGATTTATAGTGGTTCCCCAAGATATGGGTACATCCACTTTCCCCCTTCGCCTATCTAGCAGTGTACTAGATTCGACCAAACTTCTCCACTGTCTCAGAACCCAAATTGGTTCCTACACCTCAGGCCCAAGGCCCTACAACTCAGCTTTTTCCCAAAGCCTACACTCAGCCACAAAGGCCTACACTCAGCCAATCAAGGCCTACACTCAGCCAACAAGGCCTACACTCAGCCAACAAGGCCTATACTCAGCCAACAAGGCCTACACTCAGAGATTTCAATCTCCTACCCTCAGCCTTTATAATTTCAGGCTTACAATTCACTCAGATCCAAAGGATCCTACAAGTTAAAAATGAATTACAAATATTAACTCAACAACTCAGAAACAAGAGAGGGGAGTTGAGAGTTTCTTGATGAGTTCTTGGAAGAACTCAGCTGGATTCAATCTGACTTAGCTCTCTTCAAAGCTTCTTGAAAGTAGAACTGAATAAGAATGAATCCTCCTGCAGTTGATCCTTGACCTCTGCCACTTAGAATCCAGAATAAATATGAACCCTTCTTCTCAGCCTAGTTCCAACGGCTGATTTCTTGGATGGAGCCCTCTCTCTCCAACTTCTTAGATCTGCACTTGGACTGCAAGATCTTCTTGTGTTGATACTCTGTGTACCACTTTAATAACTTGTTTTTAAATAATCTGAACAACAGTTTCTGTAAACTGTCTATGCCTATTTATAGGCCTTCTTCATGGTAACCGGCTGGTCCGGTTCATAACTGTCTTCTGACATCTCTGACAGGTGCTGTAGACCGGCTGGAACGGCAGTTGTCATGTCATCCAGTCAGTTCTTGAAAATCTCTAACTGTCTGAAAGTGTCGAGACTTTCTGTCTTTAAGTGTCGACACTTATAGACCAAGTGTCGACACAAGTTGTGTAAGTGTCGACACAAGTCTACAAGGTGTCGACACAACTCCTTGTGTTGTAGATACTATGTCTCGACACAGATTCTTCTTCAGGTGTCGACACTGAAATTGAGTGTCGACACAAGTACTTGATCTTCTGTAACTTGCTGAATTCTTCTAAGTGTCGACACATCTCCTTTATGTCGACACAACTTCTTGTGTTGAATCTGTTAAGTGTCGACACTGCTTCTTGGTGTCGACACATAGTCTTCTATGTTGATACTTGCTGAGTGTCGACACAGCTCCTTGTGTCGACACTTGATTCTTCTGTTGAGACTTCAGCTGAGTGTCGACACATTCCCTTAATGTTGACACTTGTACTTAGAATAATTTGTTGATCTTTCTGTTCTTCACTAAGTGTCGAGTCTTCAGCTGAGTGTCGACACATTGTGCTGGGTGTCGACACTTACTTCATGTGTTGACTCTTCTGGTTGTGTGTCGACACATTGTGTTGGGTGTCGACACATACTTTAAGTGCTGACTCTTCTGTTAAGTGTCGACACATTGTTCTTGGTGTCGACACTTTAACTTAGTCTCTGCTGACTGTTGTTGAGTGTCGACACAGCTCCAAGTGTCGACACTTTCTGGTGTAGACACAGCTTCACTGGGTGTCGACACTGCTCCTTGTGTCGACACCTTCTGTCTGCACTTTACTTCACTGTGTGTCGACACATCTCCAAGTGTCGACACTTTCTGTCTGGTGTCGACTCTGCATCCCAGGTGTCGACACAATGACTCCAAGTGTCGACACTGCTTGTCTGGGTGTCGACACAAGCTTTCTTAAGTGTCGACACTTTCCCTCTGGGTGTCGACACATGGACTTAGAAACTTTTTGCTTCAGTCTAGTGATTACTTAACCTGCACAAGTAAACTCAACATACATCAAATACATTATGATGTATATCATTGAGTTGGGTGAGGCTTCTTCAAATCAGGTACATTTAACCAATGTACCCAACAATTCTCTCCTTGGACGTACACTATCCATCCTGATTCAACACGATCATCTTGAGCACACCATGATAATGAACAACTACTCACAAAACTTATGAAACACCTACGAGAGTTTTCTTTCGGGTCAGGGTGACCCTAGATATCTCGGCCAGTCTATCGTTGATGTTCCAATTATAATTATGCCCGGAGTGCAGATGAGGAATCATGTGTATGAAAATCCCTAATTATATTCTTGAACCTCTCCTCTAACCGTGTAGTGACTGTAATAGTTTCCCAAAAGTTCTTGCACTTAACCTTCATCGGGCGACGGACCTCACCGTACATCACAAAATCCATGACGCTCTTCTTCACTCCAGGGAGATACACGTTCCGAGATACACCAAAATTCTGATGATTATATTTCTCATTTGTATGGGTAGCCAATGACTCTATAAAATCTCCACTTCGCAATCAGATTCTTATCCTTACGAATACGCCCGAGTAGCATTGAATACGGTTTACGTCCATTTCACTATATTTACGACGCAAACTTTTCTAGATGAGATCTAAGGGAAACCCAAGTCAGTAACTAATTTGCCCAATAAACAAAAACACGCCCCCAATAAACAAAAGATAAGCCTCTACCTGCCTTGGGCTGAGTATCTTTGATATTACCATGCTATATCCATCCTAGCTGGGTGCACAATCCCTAGGGCATCAATCTTTGACTTGGGGTTCCAACCTGAATCTGTTGATATACTCCATACTTTAGACCCTCCTCCGAGTCATATTTACGACAACCTTATCCGGGTCAAAATGTTCCCAATCCCAACTGGGTCTCTTCCGAACTTGAATTCCTATCCGACCTTCGGTGTTTGTCGTGGTGGTGGTCTCCAGGTAATCTTGTTACTGGTATGAGGGTTGAGACTATGTGTCTTCTATCATTCTGCTAATGGATTATTGGTCTCAATTCTCCTTAAAGCAGTCCTTATGGTTTGAGTAATCCTTGATAGGGACTGTAGGGCTACCTGAGTTTATGGCTTAGGTAGTCATTCTCGTGTTATACTCCTCCTTTATTCTCTTTAGGTATCTTCTTAGCTTAACCAAGTTCATACCCAAAGTCTATTTCAAACTAGGGCATACTATAAGTTATCGTGGTTAGTCATGTCTCCTAGTGGGTTGAGTCTAACTCGTTGACTAGAGAATTATAAGATGAGATTTTCGTAGCCGGAGGTGCTCCCTGCTGGGGGCAGGGTTTGTCGCAGGCTACAAAAAAAATTCCAATTGCTAGCTGATGAACAAGTGGAATTAATGAAAAGGTGGACTTTGCATGTGATTCCCCTTATGGGCACACCACTGCTTCCGCTGCTTAGTTTGTCCCCAAACTAAACTCGCGTGGGGGTGACCCAGGGGTTGAGGACTGTTATTTTTCGATCGAGGTTTGCCTCTGATACCACTTGTAAGACCCCCTTTTTTTCTTTTAAAACACTGGGGTCCTAGGCCCAGAATCGCCATTTTTCGGTGACTCCTTCACGCCCTGAAGGGTTATCACCACAAAGCGTCGATTCTGCCGGCCACTTCGATTACAGAAAATTAGCAAAACAAAGTAAACGCAAACTAGCAGTCCACAGAAAATCACATATCATATAGATAATCTTCACGAAGGGAGTGTCCAAAGAAAAATATATCAGTGTACTAAAATACGGGCTTATTCCCGGTACATCATGTCCTCACTACAAATCACTCATGCGGAAGCAAAAACAGAACATCTACTCAAGGTCGAGACTCACGGTCCCGGCTGTATGAACTCCAGAGCTTGACTGCCCCATCTCCAAGCGCACCGGTCTCTGGGGCTGCTCCCCCGTGCTGGGCTCCACGATTCCCTAAATGATGCGGTTCGAAAACCATTAGTCTAAAAGACTAAGCCATATCATCCCCCACCCCTTCCCCCATGGCTCCTAGGCACCGAGCGGAGAGGAAGAAAGGGGAGGACTTTAAGGTGAAGAATAATCAAAAATAGATGGCATCGGACCTATACTAGCAATTTTATAATAGATATTGACAATAAGATGAAATATGAAAGGTAACCTTCACTTATGTGAGAACACATAAGCCAAGGGGTCTTCTGCAAGGCTCCCATCGTATAAAAAGTCTCATACTAATTTATACGTTGGGATGTCGGTTATCAAACAGTAGTAAATATATATCAAAATTGACCTTAATTTATAAACATGCTCACACAAGCTTATAGACCAAGGGGTCGTTTTGCGGGTCCTAATGTTTAAGCGTCTCATTCCGCTTATACCTTATGTGTCAGGGTTAAATGAATCGATTATGTTATGACATGCAAGTGGGTATGATGGAACATGCAAGTGCAACAAACACACATGACTCTGTGCACACAGACCTTTAGTTCCCCCTTTTTGGAGCCGTAACCTCCCAGGATACCTCCGTAGTGGCAGACGGAAGCGATGGGTTGGGCTTCGCCCACCTCTAAACCAGTAAAGCACTACCGGTCAGACCCATCGTACGCCTCAACGTTGGTGCACTAAGCGGAGCTCCTGCGTACTCTTGTCGGCTGGTGCACCGGACTTCTATTGGCGAAGTGCTAGCCACGCTTGCCGAGTCAACGTATTGGCGTCGGTGCATCGACCCTCCAATACCGAAGACCCACCACCTTAATTTTTTTTCCTTTTATGCACATGCAAATTTAACGTATTCAAAACCGAGACGAAGCTCCCCAGACTAAAATGTCCTTCTCAAACAATCGAGCTGAAACTCCCCGGACCAAAACGTCTGTCTCTTAACTATCCAAGCCGAAGCTCCCAACTATCTTCATGTGCTATCTATGTTCGTGAAATGTGCAACCCTAATTACTAAGTTACTCTTTACAGCTTGTTAATACAGTTTACGTTAACCCATGACTGCCCCCGGTATTCCCTATGAAGGGCTCTCAAGGGGCACTAGGAACTATGATGGGATTACGCTCATCGTTCCCTTTCGCAAGATACTTATTATTATTATTGGTTGATTCCCTTACCCATTACCTTCTCATGTTACAATAGGCTAATCCTAGGGTGATTTGACTCTACCTCGCCTCGGGAAAGACGATCTTTCGTCGAACCCGAGCGCCTCTAAACTCTAGCCAAACCAATTTCTCACCACTCTTCCTATCCTTCTATGGTGAACTCATCCACATCTATCCAAAATGACTAACTCCTACACCATGTCCCATCGTATCTTATTGCAATTACCCATCTTGTCAAATGCAGACCATCATAGGTTATATGTCGGACCGGACAAGAGATAATCCAAATACTCATCCAAATGGCCTACCTTATTTACTGGAGACTTATCATGACACAAATAGACTAAATGCAGGAAATTATAATTTTCCTAATTTATCTGGCATTTAATTATTTTCCTTAAAGCTTCCAAAGGCTACCAGTTTGAACATGAACTACCCTAAGTACACATGCAAGATGCCTAACAAAATTATGATAAATATTAGGTTATCTCAATATGGTGAATCCAAAGTATCACAATTTTTCTATCAACAAAAGGGCACTAAAACTATTTTAACAATATTTACTATCTTCCGTTGTTTATGAATCAAGTACAGAAAATATCCATTCAAAAAATTATAAATTAATTATACTATGCAGATACACCTTAAAAGTAGCACTGGCCAAGTTTCATAATTTTTCAACAAGTATTAATCTCTGAATAAATTAATTATCAAAAATCCCCATATTATGGACTTGTAAAGGAAGTACTGTAATCAACCCTCTAAAAATTATGAATAAATTGCTACAAGCAAAATTTGGCCTGAAATCATCAGTACCTATGTCCCATGGTTTTTCAACAGATATATCATCTATAAATAATTTTATACCACCAAAGCCCCTTTTTGAAACTAGTGAAGGAAGTACTAAAAATCATCAATTAAAAATTATAACAAAATTCAGGGATATTCACTTAGACCTAGATCATCTACTGACCAAGTTTCATCAGTTTCAAATGAACAGAATAATCAAATTAATTAAAACACCATTTTGGGCCTATTGATATTTAACAAATAAAGTATTAGAAATATAATTCATAAAATTCTAGTAAAATTACTATGGGTTATAAATGGTCTAAAACTTACTCTACCCAAGTTTCACAACCTGTAAATAAGGTTTAGTGGCTGAATTTACAAAATCGTGCTTCTACCCTAAAACTACGGTTAGGATTTTGAGGTGTCTACCTTCCTCCAAGTCCCCTAAGATTCCTTCCAGATAACTTAGGTTACACTACCTTCAATTCTATTGAGTTTTCAAGGTCATACAAAGGAATTAGCCCTCATGTCCTTCACAACCCCCAAAAGTCCTTCCTTAGGGTTTGAGGTTGAACCCTAGGGTAAATCAAGCATATATCACCTCATTTTCCTTAAGAGGGTGACATTGGCCATAATAAGTCAGTGTCCAAAACCTCAGCCTCTGTTGAGGGGAGGTGGTCACCCTAAGCCCATGGTGCACTTTTAATCAAAACACCTCCTTAAGGCCAAACTAGGGTTTGGTGATTCCCTAACCAAAACCCATCCAAATGAGTTGAAATTTTGTACAGAGCTAGGCATTGATGTCAGGGACCACTCACCAAAATTTGGGAGGGTTTGTAGGTCATTAGACCACTTAATTAAATACCCTAGCATTATTAAATAAAAGTAAAAAACTTTAGGCAAAGTGTCTCCAAAAAAAATCCCAATTTTAGACAGACCCTAGATATAGTTAAGACTGATCCCCTGTCCAAATTTCAGCCCATTTGGACAAGGGATGAAGGGTGGGCATCCATTTGAATCTCAGGACAGCCCTAGGGATAGACCTCACCAAAATGAGTGCTGAGGTGTAACCAGGACTCCAAATTGAATAAAATCAATTTTAAATTAAACGAGACATCCAGGGCTACATTTTCTATGTTGATCACTCTTTCTATTCTAGCACCTAAGTATTTTTAAATTTTAAAACCAAAAAATATAAAATCTGTGATAGAAATTGAAATAATCATGAAATTAAATCCTATAGTTTAATATTTGATGAAGCACGAATCTTGGCGCAACCAGTGGACGGCATCTGGTCATCTTCAAGCTTTAGCCGATGACCTGGATCCATCCCGCCTAGAGCTTCTTCCAGATGCTGCCGCCGGCGATCTGGCCACCTCCCCGGCCGGCCACTGCCACCACCACCTCCGTTGAGGTGGTGGCTGTCGCCAGGCAGCGGCACAGCCGCCGGAGAGCCACATTCCGGTGAACCCGAGCGTTGGATTTTTGCGAAAAATTCCAAAAATTTTGGGCTTGGATCGGGCTCAATTGAGCCCGAACCTTGGACCTAAGAACTTCTATGATCTAACCATGAGACAAGGAGAGGAGGAGGACCTGAATCGCGGCCTGGGAGCGGGTGTTGTGCCTCCTCGCCATTGCCGGCCACCAAGCTTGAGCTCCTCTGCAACTTCTACACCAACCCCTCTGGAACTGAGATCTGATAGGGGGAAACATTTCCCCTTGCCCTTGTGAAGGTGTCTAATAAAGGAATTGAGGAGAGGAGGTTTGTAACTCCCCAATTCTTCAAGACACCATTAAGGCCATTAATGGGGGATTTTCGGTTTCAATGAATTTGGATGGCTGAGCTCCTCCACTGGTCGGCCACCACTTGAGAACTCATCCCCTACCTCCAAGGAGTTAAAGCCCCATCAAAGGAGGGGGTTATGGAGCCTCCATGGCCATGATGGCCATTAAGCTCCTTCTTCTCTCTCTTCCAAATGTAGGTAACTACCTCTTTCTCTCTCCTAGTCACCCATTTCTGAATTTGATGGTCCCAAAATATGTCTCACCACCTCCTAGACCTATGAGCCACACTTGCCTAGGCCTAGCCCACTTGAATTGGGCTTGAGTTAGCCATTTAAGCTAGTTTGATCATCTTGACCCAAAAGTTGACTTTGGTCAATTTAGCCACCAGGGCTGACCACAATGGATCCTTGGTGACCCATGGGACTCCCTAAAGTCTACAAGCACTTGGCTAGGGTCCACTTGCACACAGTAGGTCACTAGACCCTTGGTAAGGGCACTTTGACCACTTTGGGACTTGAGTTGACTCAGGTCAACTTAGCTATTTGGGTTGACCCCAAGGAGTCCTTGGTGACCCATTGACACCATTTTAGGTCTAAGAAGACCTGGGCAAGGTTGGTTGGGCACATTAGAGGCCAACTCCCCATTGTTAGGGCACCTTGCCCAATTTAGGCCTATGGTGGTGCTAGGTCAAATTGGTCACTTGGGTTGACTCCAATGGACCCTTAAGGCTCTAGTGGACTCTCTGATAGGTTTGTGATGTTGTGGTGGGGTCAAATAGTCAAGATGAGACCCTAAAATCAAACCCTAGGTTGGGTAATTGGAAATTGTTATGTGCAAACCATGATGATCTCACATCCATTCCTAAGCTCACTTGGTCTCTTGGGCTTCCTAGGGTTTTGTCATGACGTAGTCATGGCCAAAACCATTCTTAGGGGTCTAGTTGGAAATGAGTTGTTACACTGCATAACTCAGAAGCCCGACTTTTCGCCATAAGATCCTTCAAGTACTTAGCATAGCGCGGCACCTGTGTCAGCAGGTCAACCATGGGAATGCTCACCTAAACACCCTTCAGAATGTCCAGAAACTTTTGTTGCTTCCTCTCTTTTCTGATATTTTGCAGCCTATGCGGAAATGGAGGCCATGCCTACGGGAGTTGGACTTCAGGTGTAATAGCTACCGAGGGTTCCTTAGGTGGCTCATCAGTACTCTGCTCATCCCTGCATTTAGCGGGTTGGTCCTCCCGACGAACACGTTCATTCACCAGCCTACCGCTTCTCAGGTTCATAGCATTAACTGTCTCGGCAGGATGACAGACCCATATTTCCAACATTTTACCGACGGCGGAAATAATATCTTGTAACTGTTGCAATATTACTGCTTGAGATCTCCACCACTTCCAAACACATACCATAAAACGATTGATAAGCTGCTCGCTCTCCTCGGCATTGCTATCTATGAACTGAGAGTCCCCCATGGCTTCGAGCACGGGAGGCATCTTCCACAAACTGCTGGAGCGCACCACGCCGTCCACTATCTGCCAAGAGTCCGCCATGGTCCTATTAAATAGGGCGCCTCCAGCGGCGGTGTCAAACAGGTACCGAAATTGCTCATGAATACCGAAATAAAATGTTTGTAAGAACGTCATTCCAAATGCGTCCTGACCAGAACACCTGGATTGCAGCAACCAAAATCTTTCCCAAGCCTCACAGAGAGACTCCCCAGAAATCTGCGTGAATGTGGCCAAATCTAAATTTGCTTGTGTAAACTGCGCACGCGAACAATACTTTCTGAGGAATTGGACTTCAGCACACTTCCATGAAGCTAGCTCGCTCTGGAGGATATCCCTATACCATAGTCTAGCTTTTCCAGCAAGAGAAAATGCAAAAAGCCTAATCATAGCCTTGTCTTGCACATCCCCAACATAGAAAAAGGTGCCACAAAGCTCCAGGAAGCTATCAATATGAACCTGGGCATTCTCTCCCTGGAGCCCATGAAACAAACAATGCTCAGAGATAAACTTGATTAGCTCTGTGGATAGCTCAAAGTTGTCCTCATCATGGTTGGAGGCTAGCTGAGGTTCCTGCATTTTGAATTAGCCGTGGACAAAATTGAACTATAAATAACGAGTAATGAAGAAGACGGAATGGTCAAACAACAATCGTTTATCTCAAAAAGAAAAATACACACAACGGTTGCACTCCCCGGCAACGGTGCCAAAAACTTGATGTGACGGCAAGTGTACCAATCGTAGTCAAGTAATAATGTGAGTAGTTGAATCCCCGGATATCGATCTCTCAAGGAGTGCAAGTCGGGAGTGTGATTTCGCTATATGAAAAAGGGATGGCAAGCGGGAAAGTAACCAAAGGGGATTTTTTATTTGGAATCCTAAGTTAACAACAATAAGAAATCTATTGTGGGTCGTCGTCACCGCGTCTCTTTGGTGGATTACTCTAGAGAGAAAAAGGTGAGATAGATGAGCTAATGAGGGTCGCAATCACCTCTTCATCATGCACGCTTCTAGCAATCGCTAGAACGACACAATCACAACAAGCACAGGAAAAACTGAAGCTTAACAACACAAGCAATGATTAAGACATAACAACATATCGACATGCTGAAACCTTAAGCAAAATATTATTCTCAAGCAACAATCCCACTATCACAAGTTCAGAATGAAGTAACCACAAGAAGAGGTGGAGAACTACAACCGAGCGCACGAAGGCTTTCCGAGATTCACGGCCGGATTCAAGGGTGGTCAATCCTTGTCCGAGCTTGGTCTTCGGATATCGCCTGGGATCCAGAAGGGCTGTCACCTCCTCCCTATAACCCATCTTCTTCGTGTTTGATAGCTGGGCTAGTTCTGACTGAAGAACTCTACAAGTGCAGCAACAATGAGCTCGGATGGTAGCTTGGAGGTCTGAGAAGATGAAGGTAGCCGGAGACGCAACTATTGCAAGCTTTCTGAGAAGATATGGTGGTCGGATCAACTCTCCAAGGAGGAGAGATAAAATGGTGGCTGGAGGCAAGTTTTCCCGCTCGGATGGGGCGGAAATGGAGGGCAAAGCGGAGCTAGATCGGAACCCTCTATCAAGAAGAAGAAATCTGCACTTTAAATAGAAGCAGGTCAGAAAAATAGGCACACAGGGTTTGGCGTATGACCGTGCGCAAACCGTGCGATATTAACTTCTAGATCAAGCCTGCAGAAGGAGAAGCGTTGACCTGTGCGTTTTCTTCGCGCACGGGCAGTTCCGCCCATGCATTAAGGACATCACACGGGTAGCGACAGAGAGTTGGAAAACAGGGACATATAGAAAAACCGTGTGTTTTATTCGCACACGGGCGCTACCCCCCGTGCGTGAACAAAGCGCACGATTAACCACAGAAGGCACAAAAAAGAAAGCTACAGGAAAACCCTGTGTTTCCTTCGTGCACGATTTCGAAGAAACCATGCGTCAACCGTGCGTGAGGATCGTCAGACTCAGTTCGACAAAATTCATCGAACTTGGCTCGACGTTCTTCCAGCTAACTAAAACGCACGATCTGACACAACAGTGTGTGAAAGAAACGTACGACCGTGCGTTTTCCTTAAGACAGAATTCCTACCTTTGGAAAAAACGCACCACCTGCACAACAAAACCAAAACTTTAGCACAAGCTCCCAACAACAAATATAAAGCTAAGAAAATAGCAGGAAAGAGCCATGGGGAGCACCATGTGCATACCCCTAAAAGAGAATGCGCAATTGCACACCCATGGGCCAAAACAGTGCACAAAATTATGCATGACCGAACGATGCAAATATAACCGAAATCCGGTTGAAATGCAGTGCACGAGTGAGAAAACCAGCCCAGATGAGTCTGAAAAATCCTATAAATATCGGACTCATCACTCGCCTCTTGCTACACACTCCATGCCAAGGGACTTCCAGTCCCGCATCAACCGCTCATCATGAGCTTCGATCCAACTCCCTTGACCAGAACATTTCCTACTCAAGGCATCTGCCCTCACATTGGCTTTGTCTGGCGTATACTGAATCGCCACTTCATAGTCTCCAAGGAACTCGACCCATCTGAGCTGCCACATATTCAAGTTCTTCTGATCTAGAAGATACTTCAGACTCTTGTGATCCATGAAGATCTCCACTTTCGCACCATATACATAGTGTCGCCACAACTTCAAAGCAAAAATTACCGCCGCCAACTCCAAATCATGGACGGGATAATTCCTCTTGTGAGGCTTTAGCTTCCTAGATCCAAAAGCTATCACGCTGCTATGTTGCACCAACACGCAACCCAAACCGCATCCAGATATGTCACTAAAAAATCTGAAATCCTTTGGTCCTGTTAGGAAGGCTTAGGATTGGATCTACCATTAGCCTCCACTTTAGAGTATCAAACGCTTGTCTGCACTCTGGAGTCCAAAAACAACTTCTGGTCTTTACGAGTTAGAGAGGTGAGGGTGAGGGCTATCCGCGAAAAGTTTTCCACAAACCTTCTATAGTACCCGACTAGTCCAAGAAAACTTCGGACTTCCTCAACGGTTCTCAAGATTGGCCAATCTCTGATGGCTTCAACTTTCGCCGGATCCACCGCCAACCCATCACCACTAATCACATGGCCCAGAAAAGCTACCTTCTCCAACTAGAACTCGCACTTTGAGAACTTTGCATAAAGTTGGTTCTCTCTCAACACTTGCAAGACCACTCTCAAGTGAGTCTCATGGTCGGCCTCCGGTTTGGAGTACACCAAGATATCGTCAATGAAGACCACTACAAAAGAGTCCAAGTACTCCCGAAATACTCGATTCATCAAGTCCATGAATACGGATGGCGTGTTCGTCAACCCAAACGACATCATCGAGAACTCAAAGTGACCATACCTCGTACCAAAAGCTATCTTGGGCATGTCCTCGTCTCGAATTCGCAACTGATAGTACCCTGATTTCAGATCCAACTTGGAATACACCACCGACCCCACCAACTGGTCGAACATGTCATCTATCCAAGGAATCAGATACTTATTCTTGACAGTCAATTTATTCAACTCTCGGTAGTCAATGCACAACCGCATACTACCATCCTTCTTCTTTACGAATAGCACTAGTGCGCTCCATGGTGAAGAACTGGGTCTAATATACCCTTGCTCCAACAGTTCCTGCAACTGTACTTTGAGTTCGGCTAACTCCTTTGGTGCCATCCTAAAAGGAGGACGTGACACCGATCTAGCCTCCGGCACTAACTAGATCGAGAAATCAATTTCCCGTCGAGGACGTGCTCCAGGAAGCTCCTCACGAAACACATCCTCGTACTCCGCCACTACTGGAACTTCCCCAAGTGATAACTTGGAAAGGCGAACCTCCAACAATGCTACAAGAGCTACTCCCACTTAGTTAACAGCCTGCACCAACTGCATGGCCGAAATCCGGGAAAAAGATGCTCCACTAAGGCCCTCAAACTTAACTTCTGACCGCCCTTCACCCCTCAGGGTCACCACCTTAGACAGGCAGTCAATACTGGCACGTTGCTCTGCAAGCCAGTCCAATCCCAAAATGACATCGAACTCCACCAACGGTAAAACCGCTGTTATCATCGTGAAGTCAACTCCGTCTAGACTCCAACAAATGTGCCCCTTCGCCCCGGTAGTCATGGATGACCCATTGGGCATGTGCACCTTCATCTCTGCATCCACCAAGAATGGCTCAACTCCAATCCTCCAGATAAAGCTTTCCGCAAGGACGGAGTGTGACAAACTCGTACCAAATAGTGCCCTGGAGGGATACCCGGAAACTAACACAAAGCATATCACCACATTGGGTTGGCGGATCGCTTCCTACTGCCCAATTTTATACGCCCTTAGCTGCACGGGTTGGAAATGAGAAGCGCTAGACTCCGTCATTATTCCTTTCTCTGAATTCTTGTAGGAATGGGACTTCTTCTTCCACTTACTCCCTTCAGTCCTTCCTTGAGATTTAGAAGACTTTCCTTCTCTCTGCTTTACATCAAAACTCTTTTGATGTTGGGTTTGCTCCAAATCGCTCTCCAAGGTTCTGGCAGACCCAACCAGCTCGTTGAAACCAGCATTCTTCATAATAATGAGGGGTTGTCTCAGATTCTCCCTCAGTCCGTGGTAGAAGAGGTTGTCCCTCTCCACATCGTCAGCCATGGTCGTTCCAGCATAACGGCCCAACCGAGTAAACTCCTGAACATATTCGTCCACTATCTTATCTCGCTGCACCAAGTGCAGGAATTTCCTTTGAATGGCTAAACACGTCGACACAGGAATGTAGTTTTCAAGAAAGCATTTTCGAACTCCTCCATGGTCGGAGTGCGACCAGGAAACTAGCGACCACTATGGCTCACCTACCACAGCTTAACATCACCCTTCAACATGAAACTTGCAAACTCACGGTCCCGTGAGTCTTGCTTCTAGTCGTACAACTAGACACAAGGACACTCACGGTCCCGTGATACTCCCATGTGGATAACTTCTTAACGCAATTCATTTAGGACATTCGTCCACGAAGACATACCTTGGACACTAACCTCCCTCTGATACCAACTTGTAACACCTCCCTTGTAATGACCATATAATACGGTTCCAGTCGGGGCCCTACAACATACGGACGCCACAACTTTAGCATTAAAAGATGATATTAACTACCCAACTCAAAACTCAGAATAAAGCAACAGCGGAAACATACCAACAACACTATAAGTTATCCACTACCAAACAGGAGTATCAAAATGGCATCAAGGCCTTACACAAAATAAGTCCAAAACTGAATGACAACAAGGTCAAACATCAACGTGCAAAAGCAATCCTAGGATACCTCGGCATGTAAGTCAGAAATACCAAAAAACATGGAGCATCACAGTCAAGAAAAAAACAAGCTAGTAAGCATGGTAATCACTTCATGAGGCTTAGGCCTTTTCGGCCGGCACACTTGCTCTCGCTCGCGATCCTTGCCATGTAAACATTTGTGGTAACATGGGTCAGTAAAGGCTGACCTCTACTGTGTAACCAACACATCTCCTCTCGGCCGCCCCTAATGGACCCCGGGGTACACCTCCAACCTGCAAGCCAGCACTTCATATATCATATACACAAACATGTAAAGCTTTAAAAACAGGTTTGGGTGTCTCAAACAACAAACATGTTTTCTATGTTGAACATATAATTAAAGGGGCCTACTATGCAGCATGTATGCAAACTCGGGCTTCACCCAAGACACCCTATCGCGTATGTATCTAGCACATCACCATAACATATCAACCGGGTACTTCTAATTTCCCCATCGTCGTCAAGCCACAAACAAAAGGGTACTGCTTTTCCCCTAACGACATACAAGCCGTCACACGAAAATCTTGCCAAGGCCCTACCCGCTCGTGGCACTTAGACTCGGGCTTGCCTGCAAATCATGAATTCTCACGTCAGGTTTCCCTCTCACACATACACCGATTTTAAGAACCCTTGCTGGACCCCACCCGCTCGTGGGCTTCATTGCTCGGGCTTGTCCTATGCATGGCGTTCTCGTTAGTCTCACAGAAGGGGACTAGTCTCGCGGGGACACTCTCCCTATATGACTTGCACGTCACAGGATAGCCAGCCGATCACGGAGACAAAGCCTCACCTTAGCACATCACAATTCATAGCCTTTCCTCACCCTAATCCATCATTTGTACTGCAACGTTCCCGCGCACCAAGGAAACCATCTACCGCCAACGCGGAGCTAACCTTGTCCGATTCTTACTACACGTACTCACTCAAAGAAAAGGGGGAAAACACATACATCACAAATGACATCTTGCCGCAACGGATTTCTACAAAATCCTTAAGGCTCGCTATGCAACATCACCGAGTCAGACTAACGGTCGTGACTACGGCTTCACCCACAATGCCTAATCCACTAACGGAGTGGATCTCTCATGCAAAATCATGTCAGGGACGGACACAATCGACCCGGTAGTTTCTCTTGAACTATGGTGACCCAAACCCCTCTCATTTGAGAGATTTGGTGCCCAAAAGCTTGAAAAACAAGAAAGAAAAGAGACGTTATGCACGCATCCTAGAAACCGAGAGGAGAAAATGTTGTTAACTTACGACCTCTCTTCCTAGCCATGAAATCCTTGCTTTGAATCGATTGACATGAGCGCCTCCACTCCCTCTCCACGGATTCGATCTCGGAATGACGATCGGATCTCTGAAGCTTCGTCAATGGAGGTGGAAGACCTTCTCCTTCCTCCTCCTCACTCTCACCCAAACCCTTGGTCAACTCTCCAAATGGGAAGAAATGAAGGGAAAGGGGCTCTCAGGCCTAATAAAATCATTTGGGTGGAAGATCCTGGGCCCTTGGATAGGGTTTAAGGAAGCATCAGACGACCACGAAATAAAATGACGGACCTGCACCCGTCTGCACGATCAGTGGCACACGACCAGTGGTCGTGCGCACTGGATCCTATGATCGTGCGATTAACACTGACAGAACTCTAGAACAAATGGGACCAACACGCACGAGCAGCGGTGCACGACCAGTGGGCGTGCACACTAAGTCCAATGGTCGTGCGTTTTCCCTAGGCAGAACACGGAAAAATGGAGAACAGTGCGCACGATCAGTGGCGCATGACCAGTGGTCGTGCGCACTGGATCCCATGATCGTGCGCATTGGATCCAATGTCGAGCTTATCGACCTGCCGCCAGCGGTGTCTCTTCCGCCGGGCGTTTGCTTCCAGCGACTCCAGCTCTGAAAACTGTGGTGTTATAGCACGTGTAGAAGACAAAGTCCTTATCCTCAAATAGTTAACTATATTTTACTTTTTCTTGATTTGGTACATTTTATTCTTTCCTTGGGGATAGTTTCTTTTACACGAAAAGTGAGGCAGTTTTGTTATCTCTCTTTTTCTTAGTTGATCTATAATATTTTTCTCTAGTGGTAACACAAGTTTGCTTTGAATGTTTGTTCCAAAGATTGGGTTTCATATATCTTCATCCTTTTCTCAGAAGACTGGAGTGACCCAAGAAGGTCATTCATAGTAATATTTTTTATTTATTTTGCCTTTCGATGGCTCTGACAACTAAGGCGTACTTTGGGTGAGTGTTTTAAGAATTTTTAAAAAACTTTTTTATCTTCAACAGTGTCACCATAGCTTTTGATCTGATTGATTAATGTGATGATTTTTGTGAAGTAGAAATGAGTGTTATCATCTTCTCTCATACTAAGGGTGTCAAATTCTTACCATAAATTTTGTAATTATAAGGAAATTATCTTGGTGAAACCTTGACACTCAGTCATGAGTGTGTCCCAAGCTTCTTTGGTTGTGGGGGCACCCGATATCCTTTGAAAGACACTCCTCCCTATCCCATGTTGGATGTATAAGAGGGCCTTTGCATCTTTCTTCGGGATCTCTGAGTTTTCATTGACATGTTCTGCACTCCATAATGTAAAGGGATTGGTGTTGGACGGTTTATCATACCCAGATTGAATAAGACGCCATAGGCCCTGGGGAAATAAACAGGGTCATCATGTGGACATGCCAGAAATCATAGGAATCACTTTGAAAAATGAAAACATTAGAAGAAGAGTATAGAAGATTTTGTGGGGAACAACTAGAGGAAGCCATGTGATGATAAGAGGTGGAGAGCAAGGGAAGAACTGTTGGAAATCATGAGATGATGAGATGATGAGAACACAACCACTTCAAGGGCTGATGGCTGATAGTAGACAACCACCTCTAACCTCGCTCTGGTACAATGTAGAGATTTCACAAGGATGATAGTAGTCGGCACTACTCTTCATTAACCTTTCACTCAAAAACATATAACATAAGTTCATACAACTCCCAATTACAATTCAACACCATGTCTAGGAAAAAAGAAATCAAGAGCTCAGAATCACATTCGTTTCTTTCTATTCTATATACGCGATTTCTTGAGAATTGAATTCTCGTAGAGAAATGAGGGAAGAAGAAAGATTTAGAATTCAATTCTATTCTATATACGAGATTTTCTAGAATCATATTTGAACTAGAATATCTTCAACAAGATATCTGTCTGTTAGGTGGGGGCCTTGAAAAGATATCGCCCCACATATTACAAAGCATAAAAAAAGACTTAAACATTCTTTGTTATTTCCTTGGCAGGTGGGATCTTCAATGCAGGGATGACAGACAGCTTTCGGTGGTTAAGCAGTGATTCTCGATCTTCTCCTTCGACGGGCTCTGCTCCTTTGGTTGGATTATGTTATAACATAAATAGTCAGGGCTCAATTGACAGAGCTTTTCCTGCTTATTTCTTCCTACCAATTTTTCTCACCATTTATCATTTCTTTCAAATAACTCATCGACGTTCTTTTATGTTGATGATTATCAATCTTTGCATTCATTTTTAAAAAAATTTAAATTCCACCCATTTCTTTCAATTTTCATTGTAATTTTAATTAACTGTTTTTTTTTTACATGCGTTGATTTATATCTATATTTTATATTACAAAAATTCTTTAATTTTGTCTATTATTTCTTTTCATTTTTAAAATAGCTATTTTTCTTATTAGTACATATCTAGATTAAAAGTATTGTTTATGTTATTAAATTATTACTTAAAATACAAATGAAGATTACACGAGAAAGTAATACATAAAAAATTAACTATACAGAGATATAAATAACCTATTTAGAAATAAAATAATTTAAAAATATATGCATTTGATATTGTTGGAGTCTTCCAAAATATATAGGATTTTTGGGATGCAATTAGCAAGAATTTCATGACCCCCACTAACTTAGTGGAGGGAGTTATGGAAGAAACCTCCCCTCACGCAATCTGCACGCCCGATCCTTGTACATTCGTGCAAACCGCCGAACGCGATCCCACCGCCGCACCACCCATTGAGTGATCGCTGGGAGGTCGCCCGCCGCCAGGCCCTCTACTGCAGCGGCCGCCCTCCCTTGGTCGTGCGCCCTCGGCGTGCGGCCATAAGATTCGTGTATCTAATAATCAAAATTATTAGGTAACCACATCTCTGTAAAAGCCCAATATGTCTTGGGCTAAGCCTGCACTGAAGCCCACAACAGCCACATCTAGAAACTTCTGTAAACTTCTGTAATATGTATGAATCTAGAAACTTCTGTATTGAGTCTAGATGTATCTCCTGCAAGTATAAAAGCTGTGTAAGACTTGCATAAAGTAATAGAGTAAAATTCTCATTCCAAATCCACCTGTAGCCTTCCCGTAATATTCCCACCTGCAACATTAAAATCAGTCACAAGTAAAACCACCTGTAACATTGTCATTTTCCCACTGGTGATGTCATTTTGAAGCAATCTTTAACCAACAGTGGTATCAGAGCCAGGTTCAACAACATCATCGAGTTGTATTTCAAGTTTTCATGGCATCATCATCTACCAAGCTTCCCATATTCTCCCATCCATCCATCCCGCTGTTCACTGGAGAGCTCTACGAACAGTGGAGTGACAAAATGGAGACATTATTAATCTCTCAGGACTTGTGGGAGATTGTGGACGAAGGCCTCAAACCAACCGGAAAAACTGCAGAAGGAGAAGCTCCCAAGTTCAAGAAGGAGGACAAAATGAAGGACGCACTTGCATTACACCTGATACAGCAAGGTGTCACCTCTACCATATATCCAAGGATTATGGGATCAAAGTCAGCACAAGAAGCATGGAATCGACTCAAAAATGAGTACAAAGGAAATAAGAAGGTAATAAAAATAAAACTCCAAACTCTACGGAGACAATTTGACGAAATTAGAATGAAGGAAGGAGAAAACTCTCAAGAATATTTTGCCAAATTAACCTCTTTGGCAAACCAAATCAGAGCCCTGGGAGGAAATCTTGAAGAATCCCAGATAGTAGAAAAGGTGCTAAGATCCCTTCCAAAAACCTACAACCATGTAGTCTCAGCAATCATGGAGGCACACGATATTGAGGTAATGACTGTAATGAACTATTGGGTTCACTTCAGTCACATGAAGATCTTCTCCTCAAGGATAACACACCCATAGAAAAGATATTCCATACCAAAATGAATCTCAAAAACAGATATGTGAAAAAACCTTTCCCAAACAAAAACTTCAAAAATCAACAAAGAATGGAAGACAGAGCCCAGCACAAGCAGAAGGAATCTGCCACCAGTTCTGGCCCCTCCTGCATCATTTGCAAAAAGCAGAATCACCTCACCAAGGATTGCTTCTTCTGGTGCAAGACATGCAAAATTCAGAACCACTCTGAAAAGAACTGCTGGTTCAAACAAAAACAGGAGGCCAAATTCACAGAAACAGAAGAAGACCAGTTCTTGTTCACTTGCAAAGGCTCAAAAGACAAAGACACTCCCTATCTTTGGTTCGTAGACAGCGGCTGTTCCAGCCATATGGTGAACAAGAGAGAATACTTTATTGATCTCAATGAGAACTACAAGTCAGAAGTCATGCTGGGAGACGGGAAGAAGGTGAAAATAGAAGGCAAAGGAACTGAAGCTGTCATCACCCCAGAAGGAGCTCAAAAATTAATCCAAGGTGTGCATTTTGTCCCTACCCTTACTCAAAACCTACTTAGTGTAGGACAGCTGCTAAGAAAAGGACACAGAGTGGTGTTCAATGACAATGCATGTCTGATATACCATCCTACATCTGATGCTCTAATTGGGACAACATACCTAAACCACAGCAACATTTTCACCATAGAATTACAGCCACAAAAATCAGTCTCCCTAACCTGTACTCAGCATAGCAAGACGACCCAATTGTGGCACAAAAGGCTTGGGCACATAAATACAAACTCCCTTCACCTGATGAAAGAACTAGTAGAAGGGATGCCCAACCTACCAAAGACTGAATTGAAGTGTGACACATGTGCTCGCAGCAAGTCACACCGCCTGCCATTTCCACAAACTGCGCACAGGAGGGCCTCCCAGCCACTGGAATTACTTCACATTGATCTCTGGGGGCCTGCCAGGACGCAGTCATTGGGAGGCAAACGCTACTACATGCTCATCGTCGATGACTACAGCCGATTCATGTGGATTACTCTCTTGGAGCAAAAATCTGAGAGCTTCAACCACTTCATCACCTACAAAACTCAAATTGAAAATCAACTTGACAAACGAATCAAAATCCTAAGAAGTGATAGAGGGGGAGAGTTCCTATCTAAAGAGTTCAACAATTACTGTCAAGAAGCTGGAATTCTCCGGGAGCTTACCGCACCAGCCTCACCTCAGCAAAATGGCGTCGTCGAAAGAAGAAATCGAACTATTGTGGAAATGATGCGAGCAATGCTGATCCAAAAATCACTCCCTAAATCATTTTGGGGAGAAGCCACAACTACAGCGGTATATGTCCTCAACCGATCTCCAACCAAAGCCCTCATCAACTTAACACCATATGAAGCTCTACATGGACACAAGCCATCTGTGTCTCACCTCAAAGTCTTTGGGTGCATATCCTATGCACATAAGACTACAGAAAAGCATGACAAGTTAGATGAAACAAGCATCAAATGCATTTTTCTTGGATACAGCAATCAGACCAAAGGCTATCGACTGCTTGAGCCAAAGGGCAACAAACTCATCATATTAAGAGATGCTCTGTTCCATGAAGAAGAAGAATGGAATTGGGCCTCAGATTACGTTTCTCCTGAGATCACTGAGTTGCCGGTTGAGCCAGGAACACCACCAAGCTCCATCCAAGGCAACAATGAAACAAGAGAACTACCAGCTGAGCCGGTGACACCGCCAAGTTCTGTCCAAGGCAACACTGAAATAAGAGAGCCAGAAGACTCTGATTCAGGAGACGAATCATCATCGGCACACAAGGTACGTTCATTGCATGAAATATATCAAAACAATGAATTTGCTTTTCTAGCATCAAGCACTCCTGCAACCTTTGAGGATGCCATAAAGAAAGAAGAGTGGAAGAAAGCAATTGAAGAAGAAATAACAGCAATAAACAAAAATAAAACTTGGGCCTTAGTCAACAGACCAGAGAATAGAGATATAATAGGTCTCAAATGGATCTATAAACTGAAGCAAAATGAAGCCGGCAAAGTTCTAAAACACAAAGCACGGCTTGTTGCTAAGGGGTACACACAAAGACCAGGCGAAGACTATGATGAAACCTATGCTCCGGTAGCAAGGTTAACAACAATTCGCCTAATACTAGCCATAGCAGCCCAAAATCGATATCATGTGTACCAACTTGATGTGAAATCGGCTTTCCTCAATGGAGAGCTTGAAGAAGAAGTATATGTCTGCCAACCACAAGGATTTGAAGTGAGAGGAGAAGAAGGGAAAGTGTATAAACTACACAAAGCACTCTACGGGCTAAAACAGACCCCAAGAGCATGGCATCACAACATAGACGCATTCTTCCTAGAGGAAGGTTTTGCTAGAAGTCCAATTGAGCCAACACTTTACATCAAAGAAGAAGCAGAAGGCAAAATTATTGTAAGCCTGTATGTAGACGACTTGATTCTCACAGGATCAAGCAAAAAACAGATAGAGAAGTTTAAAAACAAACTAAAGATGAGGTACGAAATGACAGATCTAGGGTCCCTGAAATTTTTCCTGGGACTCCAGATCAAACAGTTCGAAGGCGGCATCTTCATATCTCAAGAGCATTACACAAAAATGATGTTACAAAAATACAATATGGAGAACTGCAATCCTGCAATTACCCCAATGTCAACAACCGAGAAATTAACTCCAAAAACAGAACAGGAAGAAGGCGCAGATCAAGAAAAGTATAGAAGTTTAGTCGGAAGCCTCATTTATCTTACAAACTCGCGACCAGAGATCGAAAACTCAGTGAATATTGTGGCAAGGTTCATCAGCAATCCATCCAAGGATCACTTCGCGGCAGCAAAACGAATCCTTCAATACCTGCAGGCAACAAAAGAATATGGAATTCTTTACCATAACAGTCACAACAACTCTCCTCACGGTTTCACCGATTCTGATTAGGCAGGAGACACGGAAGATCGCAAAAGCACAGGAGGTTTCATCTTTTTCATAGGAGGCGGACCCATATCATGGAGCTCGCGGAAGCAAAAAATCTGTTGCTCTTTCTACCGCAGAAGCCGAGTACGTAGCCCTAAATAATGCCGCTTGTGAAGCGGTTTGGCTGCAGAAATTAAAGAAGGAGATCGAAGGAGAAAGAGGGGGAGAAAAGCATGAAGTAATAATCCATTGCGACAACAGCGCAACAATTGCCCTCTCCAAAAACCCGGTGTACCACTGCAGAACCAAGCATATCGATATAAAACATCACTACATCAGAGAGCTCGTGGAGAAGAAGAAGATCGAGATCCAGTTTTGCCCAACCAAGCAGCAGCTCGCGGACCTAATGACCAAGCCTCTTCCTCGGGAGCGGTCTATGGAATTAAGGAAAAAGATAGGAGTACTCAGCAGTGCAGACTTAGAGGGGGTGTAAAAGCCCAATATGTCTTGGGCTAAGCCTGCACTGAAGCCCACAATAGCCACATCTAAAAACTTCTGTAAACTTATGTAATATGTATGAATCTAGAAACTTCTGTATTGAGTCTAGATGTATCTCCTGCAAGTATAAAAGCTGTGTAAGACTTGCATAAAGTAATAGAGTAAAATTCTCATTCCAAATCCACCTGTAACCTTCCCGTAATATTCTCACCTGCAACATTAAAATCAGTCACAAGTAAAACCACCTGTAACATTGTCATTTTCCCACTGGTGATGTCATTTTGAAGCAATCTTTAACCAACAGTCTCTTCTGCAATATTTTTTTTGCTGATATTGTTTTTGCTAATCAAGATTAGAAAAATATAAAAATTTCCATAATTAATGCTACATGAATTAATGCTATATTAATTAATGCTATATTAATTAATGCTACTTTAATTAATGCATGAGGAGTTTCTGCTAATCATTACTTCAATTAAGACAAGCCATATGAAACAATGAATATCGTAATATTTGCCAACGGGCTTCTTGAATTACCCAGCCTATATATAAATATAAGTAGGATTAAAGTTTGTATATAAATATGGTAACTGAATAAAATTTGACCGTTGCAAAGTCTATCCTTAAATATAACTAGGATTAAAGTTTTGATTAGTGAAAGCAGCAGCTGTCCGGTTGTCCTCCGTCCGTGTTGCCGAGACCATGAACAGCCCTAGGACGAATATGACGAACAGAGGAAGAGGAAAGGGTCGAAAGAAGATAGAGATTAAGCCCATCATGGAAGTAGAACGCCGCCAGGTCTGCTTCTCAAAACGCCGCCAAGGCCTCTTCGCCAAGGCCAACGAGCTCTGCATTCTCTGCGGCACAGAGGTCGCCATTCTCTTCTTTTCCCCTTCCGGCAAGCTCTACACCTACGGCCACCCTTCCGTGGAAAACGTCGTCGGCCGCTTCCTCAACGGCGCCGCCGCCGACAACCCCTCCAAAGCGACCCCTCCAACGGCAGCGGCATCAGACGGCCATTGCAACGATGACATTAAAATGAATCTGGCGTACTGGAGCGACTGTTTAGAGAAGGAGAAGCGGAGGCGGAGCCAACTTAAAGAGGCTCTCAAGGAACCGTGGCCGATTAATATTCCCAAGCCCTTTTGGTGGGACGCCGACGTATGTTCGATGGGAATGCCGGAGCTGATAGAATACCAAATGATTTTGCAGCAGCAACAGCACAGCGTTGCTCTGGCTGGAAAACTGTTGTCTCTCCAGCAGGAGCTGGCGGCGGAAATAGGGGTCGAGCTGGCCGGTGTCGTCGAGCCCGGCGGCTCTTGCAGAAATGCCTGGTGCTGATTGAGTTAGGAGAAGCACATTTCTTGCCAAGATTTCTTGCCGAGGTTTCTGCTGTCTTTTAAAAATTGAATGTCATTTTAAAAGTTGTATGTAATCACGATCCAGATTACACTTGTCATTTAATTAATATATAAAAGATTCGACATTAATTGCTACTTGCCATTGCCATGGAGTAGGGATTCTTCGCCTTCGAGACAGCGGGGGAAATTGGCTGTCTTTTTGTAAAAAAGAAACCCTAAATTTATTTCGCGTGAAAGTGAAAGGGGGCGGAAAAATGAAAGCTGGGAGAGGCTCGCCGCTCTAATGCGCTCTAGGATTCTCTTCATTTCTGACGAAATGGACTCCATTTATGACGAAATGGAGGGGATTCATTTCACGGACAAGATCTCTTGTTTTTTGATCCAACGGGTTCTCTTTTACCCATTCTTTTATATTATTTTTATTCAGAAAATTCTTGTCCACTTGATCTTTTTTGGACAGATGTTGTCCATTAGATATGAAATGGATACCCTCCATTTCATTTGAAATGGAGAGGATCCGGATCCCTCTAATGCGGCCTAAACACATTTCTTAAAAACCCTAAATTAAATATTATTACCATATTATGTTTAATGTTGAATCATTTCTAATTTAATAATATACTAGCATCTTCGCACGGCCTGCTGGCCGTGCTCGATGCTCCCGGTTGCCTTAGGTGCGAACAGGCTCGATGCTCCCGGTTGCCTTGGGTGCGAACGGGTTCGCCCGTTCGCACCCAAGGAGGATTTGTCGGTTTGTGTTTGATGCTCTCCAGCGGCCTTCGTCCTCCATCAGGCGGGCTTTGCCCGCAAAAGCCTGTGCTCCAGTCATTCTCTGAGTTGCCTCAGGTCACCACCACCAACTATTATTATCAAATTTATCTCCGGGTTGTGAGTGAAAGATGAAAATGAAAACAATTTTTAGATAAAAGAGAAAGAATTGCTCAAATATGTGAAAGAAATTGCTGAAAAATTATCAATTCCTGCATTTAGGTTTAGAAGCAAAAGGAGAATTAATAAAACACACTTGGCCCATTTCCAAATATCAGACAAAAATGTGAGTAAGGAGAGCTTCATACCTAAGTAATGAAGCTGTAGAATCTCCCAAATATGTGCATGAAGGAATTGATGATTAAAGTGGTCACTGTAGCTCCTTGTATACTTTTTTGCTAACAACTTCCAACCGTGGAGTAGATGTTAACTCAAACTCAAAAATCTTAAAAATGTGCAAAAAAATGAAGAAGAATAAATCTCTTAGAAAAATAAAATGAAGAATGCACCTTACGGTGCAACTTATGTTTGCGAGAGAAATCAAATGTGGCGTTGAAACATGTGGATTGATCGTCTCTTAGAAAAAAATAGAAGAACGCACCTTATGCTGCAGCCTTCATTTGTGAGAAAAATCAAGTGTGACGGTGAAGTATATGGTGCGCTACGGGATGGAGCAGCAGTTACCTCAATCGGAACTTTTATCGGAGGGGCAATCCTGTTTATCGCTGGAGAATAAGCGATGCCTTGCCGTCGCCATGTTCGGGCAGGAGGATGAGCGACGCCTTCCCGTCGCCATGTTCAAGCAGGAGGATGAGGGAATTGATAGAAAGTAATCTAGCACATATGCAGTTTTACACTTGTTTTTAAGTAGAAGAGACAAACAAACGGGTCATGCTTGTAAGAATTCTCATACATGATACATGAGAGATAACGGCCATATATATAGGCTAAGCAGAAAGGAATACAAAAGGTCTGAGTTAAAGCATCAGCTGATAGGTGATGGTTACATTTAATAATGTCAATTACTTTTCTTAACAGAGTTCCAACATAATAAAGGATGCGGCATAAAGAGTCCCAATGCAGGAGGAGCAAGGTCAGATTTGTCATTTCTTACATCCCCTCTAAATCTGGATCTGCTATGATTCCGAGCTTTCCCCTAAGTTCCAGGAAGCGATTTCTGGGAAGAGGCTTTGTCAGGATGTCCGCTATCTGCGTGATGGAGCGGCAAAACTCCAGTTCTATCAATTTGTTGTCGACGACCTCTGTGATGAAGTGAAAGCGTATGTCTATGTGTTTGCTTCGCGAGTGGAAGACAGGGTTCTTGGTCATGGCGATGGCCGATGTGGTGTCGCAGAGAATTTTCACTCCTTCGCTGTTGTCTTTAGTCCCTATGATCTCATTCCTCAGTCGTTGTAGCCAAATAGCTTCGCAGGCGGGGGAGTTGAGAGCCATGAACTCTGCTTCGGCAGTCGAGAGGGAGACGGTTTGTTGTTTTTTTGAGCTCCAGCTAATAGGGCTGGAGCCAAGGAAGAAGATAAACCTGCCGGTGCTTCTCCTATCTTCGATGTTGTCTGCCCAGTCCGAGTCAGTGTAGCTAGTGAAGGCCGCATTTTCTTCTTGTTTGAACATCAATCCATATGTCTTGGTGCCCTGTAAATAACGTAGCACTCTTTTCGCAGCATTAAAATGTGTTTTAGAAGGTTTGTTCATGAACCTGGCAAGAATATTGACAGAGTTTTCAATATCCGGTCGTGTTTTGGTGAGATAAATAAGGGAGCCGGTCAGACTCCTATATACTTCATCATCTGCTTCTTCTTCTCCATCTTTCCTTGTGGTGAATTTTTCAGCTGTGGACATAGGGGTCACTGATGAGTTGCAATTGGCCATGTTGAATTTTTTTAGTAGGTTTAGGGTGTAAAGTTCTTGAGAAACAAAGATGTTGTCGGCCATTTGCTTGATTTGAAGCCCCAAAAAATACTGCAGTGATCCTAGATCAGTCATCTCATAGTTCTGCATCATCTTTTCTTTCAATGTTGCGAGCATATCTCTGTCTATACCTGTAACTAGCAGGTCATCCACATACAAGCTAACAAATAAGCTCCCTTCTTTGGTTGTTTTGATGTAAAGGGTTGGTTCAACTGGGCAAGGTGAGAAATCTTCAGTTAGGAAGTAGTTGTTGATATTGTGGAACCAAGCACGTGGGGCTTGTTTCAGTCCATAGAGGGATTTATGAAGTTTGTAAACTTTGTTTTCCTCCCCGATAATTTCAAAACCAGGTGGCTGGCACACAAATACATCCTCAGTCAGCTCCCCATTCAGAAATGCTGATTTTACGTCTAGATGGTACATTTCAAGTTGATTTTGAGCAGCTACATCAATGAGCAATCTAATGGTTGTCATTCTAGCAACGGGGGCATATGTTTCATCATAGTCGGTTCCAGGTTTTTGAGCCAATCCCTTTGCTACCAGACGTGCCTTAAGTTTTAGCAAACTTCCATCTTGATTGTGTTTAGTTTTGAAGATCCACTTGAGTCCAATTACATGGAGGTGTTGGGGTTTTTCAATCAGGGACCAAGTGGAATTTTTTTTCTATTGATTGTATTTCTTCCTGCATTGCTTTTCTCCATTTCTCCTCTTTTATGGCTTCTCTGTATGAGGTCAGAGTTGTAAATAGTAGTGTTGTTTCAGTGGCCTGATATATGTCAGTTAGACTTCTTGTTTTAATGGGCGATGATGATTCATAATTCGACTCATCCTGAGCAAGTGCAGGTAGAGTAATGTTTTCACTAGATTCCTGAGGGAGTTCTTGAGTGACTGCAGAAGGGTATACATGATCGTGGAGGGAAGTGGGGAAATTCTCCAATTCAACCGGTTGTGTTACTGGTTTGCTATGTGAATCTGATGCCCAATCCCAAAAACAATCTTCATGGAAGACAACGTCTCGAGATATCACAATTGTTGATGTAGTGGGTTTCATCAATCTGTAGGCTTTGCTTTCTTCACTATAACCCAGAAAGATACACTCCTGTCCTCTTACTCCCAACTTATCTTTTCCCTTTTTATTGTTGTGGGCATAGGCAATGCAGCCAAAGGTTTTTAGATGGGCTAATGTGGGTTTGTGTTTGAAGATGGCTGCATAAGGTGTGTTGTTGTGGAATGATTTGGTGGGTACCATGTTCAGGATGTAAACTAAAGTGGTAGCGGCCTCCCCCCAAAAACACTTGGGGAAAGATGAATGAAGTAGCATGGCTCTGGTCATTTCTATGATTGTTCTGTTTCGTCGTTCTACTACCCCATTTTACTGAGGTGAGTAAGGGATTTTCAACTCCCTATGGATTCCAGCTTGTAGGCACATTTTTGTGAAGATGATGATTTTTCTTGCTAACAAGTAATAACTCAATGTGATTTCATTCTACATTCTAATACAATTATGTAGATGGACTTAACTAGATTGAATTAGCATTCAGGCAAGCGCACCTATCAATCGTAATATATGAGAAATATGCATCTCGTGTCGTATTCCACAGGGTCGTTTCAACTATTCGTACTCACCCACCCTTTATTATCATACCTCTAAACAAAAGTGATATTTAAACTACATTAACCTAACTATGACCAATTAGATAATTCAGTATTGGAGAAATAAAAACGATAGAACATGAAGCTTTTAAATAATTACATGAACAATTTCATTTACTAGTTCAATTCTAAGCGATCATGACATGAAAATACTGTTAAATTTGTGCAATGTAAAGGTTAATTTTTCATCAAAATTCTCTCTCGAGCAATTCCAAATCTAAACCTAAGATAGTAAATTTTCTCTCGAACAATTCACAACACTCAAGTTCGCATTAAGCAAAATACCTTTATTACTACATAAATTCATGAATGTTATCGCTAAATTAACATGAATCCTTTTATTCGTGTTCTAATTTTCCAAACAAAATATCTCTCGATCATAAAGTTTGAATTACAAAGGGAATTATCATCACAATATGAACATACCAAAAGCATTGCAAAGAACCAATTTCTCAATCTAGCCAATTGCAAATTGTGTAAAACTAGGGGTGCACATAAAGACCCCGGTCCCGGTCCGGGACCGGTCCTGTGCAGGACCGGTCTTTTGGGATACCGGTCCCGGACCGGTCCTGCCAAAACCGGTCCCGGTCCGGGACCGGTTTTTCCTTTGAAAACCGGGACCGTCTGGGACCGGAAGGACCGGTCCTAACCGGTCCTAACCGGTCCCAGACCGGGACCGGTTATTTAAAATAATTATTTTAATTATTTTTTTATATTATTATATTTTAATTTTAATGATTTAATTAAATTAAATACTATTATACTAACATGTAAATAATACAAATTACAAAATACAAATTACAAAATTGAATTGCAAAATTGCAAAGTAAATAAAATTTTTTATTAAATTTGAAATTAAACTACAAAATCAAAATACAAATTACAATTTACAAATTATAATAAAAAATCAAAATACGAAGATTTTTATTAAATTTGAAATTATATTACAAAATACAAATTCAAAATTTTGAGTTGAGCACTTGAGCCTTGGACTCGTCTTCATTCCGCCGCGCTCCCCAGATTTAAGTTATTAAGCTCGTCTTCAACTTCAGACTCACTGTCTTCAATTGACGAGACGTGTTGTCTTCTCCTCAAAGCGTCCAAATGGTCCTTGTAGCAAATGCAAATCTCCAAAGATTCTTCGGTCAAACGGCTCCTTCGCTCGTTCAGAATCCTGCCACTCAAAGAAAATGCAGACTCCGAAGCTACTGTACTAGCTTGGATGGTTAGTAAATCACGGGCCATTAAGGCCAAAATAGGATAATTATTACATTTAATTTTCCACCATTTTAAAATATCAAAATTTTCTATTTCGTATGCGGTCATAAAATCTTGAAATTGGGTTTTGCTATATAAACCTAATTCGTTTAAAGTACTCGAAGTTCGTTGTTTTTTCTTCGAAGCTAACTCTAAAAATCTATTTTTTAAAATATCTTTTGTTCGAGGGGCGGTGGATTCCTCGCGAGGTCGCAATCCATATAGTTGATCGTAATAATTATATAGGCGAGTAAAATCAGAATTAAATTTTGCAACGCTAACGTTGTGAAAATCACTACAAGATTCGTTTAACTCTAAATTTCGATTAATTTCCTCTATAAAATTTTCAACCCCGTCTACACCCATTAAAGGGTTTAAAGCCGCAGCACAAGAAAACATAGGTGGCATATGCGTATAATATTTTAAAAACTTTTCCTCCATTACTAATATTAACGGACGCCACATTGGGTTAATTTGTAAGTTTTAAACGTTTCAGTAATTAATAAAAAATTTTCAATAACAAGCGAGCTAGTAGGATAATAAACGCCCGATAAAATAGTTGTTGCCCGATAAAAACTTTCTAATAAATTTACGTAATCTTCGATTATAGCCCAATCTGACGCATCTAAATCATGTGATTCTTCTACACTATTATAAAATTCTATCAATAACGATTTTTGTGACAAAGCCCGTTTTAACATTTTGTACGTGGAATTCCATCGTACCGGCATATCATAAGATGGACCCAAAAATTTTTTACCCTGTGCTATAACAAATTTTTTGAAATCTTGTTTTCGCCGTTTTGAACTATAAATAACTCGTAACATAGTACGTATTTTAATAACATAATTTTTCATAAAACTTAAACTATCTTGCACAATTAAATTAAGAACGTGACATACGCAACGTGTATGAAAAAAATACCATCTAGCATAGGTTCCAAATCATTAATCAAATATTTAATAGCCATATTATTATTCGAGGCGTTATCAAACGAAATACTTAAAATTTTATCTTTTATTTTAAAATCTCTAATACACTTAATAATCACCTGATAAATAGCTTTACCGGTGTGCGGATATTCAAAACCTTCAAAACAAATTATACGTTTATTTAACTCCCAACTATCGGGATCGACCCAGTGACAAGTTATGCAAATGTACGAAAGACCGTCAACTAAACCGCTAGTCCAAACGTCGCTCGTTAAACTAACTCGACCGTCGAATGTTTCAAAAAAATTTTGTAAAAATAATTTTGATTGCAGGTAAGCTTGTAAAGCATCACGTCGAGTTGTAGTACGACTTACCTGTTGATATTTTGGTTGAAGTGCTTCGTGTATGTAAGACGTCATTTCGTCGTTGTCGTAGTGGTTGAACGGAAGTCCGCTTTTGATGACATTCTCCATTTGTCGCTCCCGTTGTCGAGCTTGGTCATATGTCCAAATGTGCCCGGTCGTCGAAATTTGAGCTTGGTTGGCCTCCGACGGGGCTTGCTTGGAAAGACACGATTTGTTGTGTCGGGCGAGCGTTGTGTTGCTACTATTAGCGGCCATAAGCTTCGCGCAAAGTTTGCACTTCGCCTTAATTTCGCCGCCGATCCGCACTTTGTCGAAGTTATCCCATACCGCCGCTTTATGTCGGTGCTCAACGATCTCATGATCGACGGACGCTGAGGAGGACGCCGGCATGGAGGAGGAGGAAGCCATTAAACACGAGTATGAGTGAGAGAGAGTGAGAGAGGTAGTGAGAGAGATAGTGAGAGAGAGAGAAAGAAATATGAGAGAGGGAGGGGGGGGGGGTTTAAATAAAAAAAATTAATTTTTTTTTAATTAAAAAAGAGCCTAACGGCTCTTTATATGAGCCTGCCACGTGGCAGGCTCATATAAAGAGCCGTTCGGCTCTTTATATGAGCCTGCCACGTGGCAGGCTCATATAAAGAGCCGTTCGGCTCTTTTAATGAGAGCCGAACGGCTCTCATTAAAAGAGCCGTTAACGGCTCTTTTAATAGAGCCGTTAACGGCTCTATTAAAAGAGCCGTTAAGGCTCTATTAAAAGAGCCGTTAAGGCTCTTTTAATAGAGCCGTTAACGGTTCTATTAAAAGAGCCTTAACGGCTCTTTTAGCCGGTCCCGACCGGTCCTGAAACCGGTCCCGGACCGGGACCGGTAAAAGACCGGTCTAAGACCGGTCTTTTACCGGTCCCGGTCCGGGACCGGTTTTTACCCTTTTTACAAGGACTGCCGGGGACCGCAGGACCGGTCCGGGACCGGACCGGTCCTAACCGGGACCGGTCTCTGTCCGGTCCCAACCGGTCCGGTCCCAACCGGACCGGTTGGGACCGGTTTTTTTGTGCACACCTATGTAAAACAAATAAGTAATTCAAAGGGATGATTAAACTCTTTGTTTGATTGCATAAACACAAATAAAATACTACAAATATAACATAAACAAGGTGATACATGATTACTAGAATGTTCAAAGAGAAATTCATGCAAATTAAAACATAAATTGAAGATGAATCATCAAGATAAGGGAAGGATTAAAAGGGATTAATGATTAAATGAAAATACATAGGAATACCCTTCAATCCTCCTTGTCTTGGATGCTCCCCTTTGGCCTCCAGCAGTTCTCCAATCCAGAAAAAATCCAAAAGTTCTAAACAAATTTTTCTACAGGAAATTTATAGTTCCCTTGCAAACAGGTCGGACACGGGGTCGCACACGGCCGTGTGCCAGGCCGTGTGGATGGTTCCTAGGCAGTTCCTGGGCGGTTCCCCACGAGAAGGCGTGTCTGGTAGTGGGCCGTGTCAGATGACACGGGTATGGACACGGCCGTGTGTGCGGTCGTGTTCTTCAGACACGGGTTGGTTGGCAGTCGTAAGCAAAGATGACACGGGTAGGCACACGGGCGTGTACCATACCCGTGTGAGGTTCCATCGTCTGCGCCCAAATTCTTCAGCTCCAGGTGCATAGGACACGGGTAGGCACACGGCCGTGTGTCTGGCCGTGTGCACCAAATTTTCGTCCTGTCATCAGCCATGTAGACTCCGTGAACTCCTCTGTTTGCTCCGAGACTTTTAGGTCCATTGGTTGGCATTACCTGCAATAGAAAAATGATAGACTCAGTAAATAGTTTATTATAAGAACTGCCAAAGACTTCTAAATACGCTCTTCTATCTATGATACGACAGTTTCTTTGCTATTATCATGAAATCAACACAAAAGGGGCAGGAAATGGTAGATATGATTACAATTATGATAGTAAAAAGCCTATCATAATCGTACTCATCAAATACCCCCAGACTTAGATGTTTGCTTGTCCCTAAGCAAACTAATTCAAACACCTGGGTTACCATTAAATAATTTTGCCTCCGCACACTGGTTGCTATGAATTTAAGAGAACTTTGATGATGTAATCGCATAGGAAATAATTTAGCAGACTTTTCTAAATATATATTTATCTTAAAATTCCTCTAGTATATCATTTTAACTATCTCTCACTCGCTTTTAGAAATAAAAGTATAGTCATCTTTAACAAATATGAGGAGAAAATAACAATCTCTATGAGATACGTATTAGTGTTTCAAAGCTTATAAGTACTCGTACTGATAATCATGAACTTACCCTTTTTACACCCTCATCACAGCATAATTTAGAATTAGTAAGGTTGGATCCTTAGGACTTGAATTTTGGTGTAGCCTTTTTGGCTTAGGATAGAAAATTAAAAGTGAGGTAATCAAGGATAATTTCGATGAATTTTTCACACCTAAATCTTGATTGAGCCTTATGTTGGAGGATACCTTAACATATTTCAATTTTTTGTAAACACCCCCAGGCTTTGCAATTTGTATATTTCCCATATTTTGAAGGGTACTCTATTATATATATATTATATATATATATATATATATATATATATATATATATATATATATATATATATATATATATATATTAACCAAGGGACCATAGTAGGGATCATTCCAAGTGGGTGCAAGTATACACGCACTCAGGCCACATATCACTATGTCTTTTTTTTTGGTTTCAAAGTAGGGATCATTCCAAGTGGGTGCAAGGATACACGCACTCAGGCCACATATCACAATGAACAAATCATTCCAAGCAGGCATCAATGATAGGTGTGCTAATAGGTAAGGATTTGGCCTTGGTGGATTTTAATAGTAGAGCATCAAAAGGATGGGGATTAGGTTCAAATTGGGTGTGCAAGGGTATCATGTTAAAGGTGTTGGGATAACAAGGCTCAAGCTATCCAATAGGAGGCCTAAGTCATTTCCGCCCTTACTAATTAACTTATGTAATGTTTTGAGTAATGCTAGAGGGTGAGTCCTAGACATCAATATGGAGTAATTTTTAATTTTAAAACCCTAATACCAAATTATAAAAATGTTACACTCATCGACTCACTTTATTATAGATAAATATATTTTCTAAAATAGAGTGTTGGATAGTTACTAATATAGAGGAGTAATCTTAAAATTAAATTATATAGAGAAAATTAAGCTAAAAAAATTTCTATGCTTAATTACAAAATCAACAAAGTTGAATACTCTATGAGTCTACATCAATTCATTTTAATCAGTGTGCGAAGGTAAATTAAATATTTATAATCCCAAATGAGATAAAAATGAGAGCTTAAAAGGTCAAACAAAAATTTTGTAAGGGGGGTATAACAACTTGAGTATTATGATAAGCAGATTAGAATCAATTGTAACCACATGAATAACCATTCTACCCCCAGACTTAAGATTTGCAATGTCCTCAGTACAATGTAAAAAGCGGACATAGAGTGATTTCATGATGATATAAGAGAGAAAAAAAACTGCTAGTATAATAAGTAGGAGAGCACAATAAAGAAACAAGAGTTGTAATAGAATGCACTGATATATAAGAGCTGCCAGAACTGAATACACTGATAATAAAAAAATACAAGATACGATACATGAATATAGAACTACATCGATACATATCAGAAGTACGCCTGGTGGTCTGTCGAATCGTCCGGGAAGGAAGGCGGTGCTGGAGCTGGCGGCTGGCGAGGGGCGATCCCGAGGTGGTCTCTGATCTGTACGAGGAGATCCTCGGTCCGCTGATGTGCCTCCTTAATGTCCTGTAAGCGCGGCGAGAGCTCGGTCTCGAAAAACTGTCTGAACTCGCGCGAGTACCGCGACTGAGGTGGAGGGGGTGCAGTAGACGACTCGCCATGAGCATAGGTAGAATGGGGTGGAGGCACCAATGGCACGTCGAGGTCAGGATCTATCTCATCATCACTGTCGTCCTCTACATGCGGTCCACGTCGAGCAATAGAATATATAACCCCTCCCCGGCCCTGACGGTCGGTGACGAGGCGGAGGGCGCGAAGACTAGCCATCATGATAGGCACGGTCTTTGCGACCACTGTCATCTGGGGAGGGCTAAAAAGATGCCCATATTCTTCACGAGGCGAGTAATATAGGGTGCTACGCAAATAGACCCTATATGAGGGGTGTCAGCCTGGTGGAGAATGAACTGGGCTAGAAGATAACCGAGATGTAGAGGATATCGTGATGTCATGCTGTAGAGGTATAACAGATCCTGCCTACTGACAACTCCGGAGCTTTCGCCCCGGCCGCTCAACGTGTGGCTGAGTAGATGGTGGATGTAATGGAGTGCGGGGGAAATCAATTTGGATGCCTTAGATCTCTTGGCCTCGTAGGCGCCAGTGTCAAAAGAAATCTGGCGCCATATACCACCGGCCATGTCGCGGTTGGGGAGTTCAAAGTGGAGTTCGGGGTAGACAGCACTGAAAAGGAACGACTCCTCATACACCCCTAAGTATTGGGTGAATTGGAGCATGATGAGTGTATAAAATGTGCCACCCACTCGAAATGAAACTATCCCCTCGGGCGCGTGCGGTGCGTCGATGAAATTAGGCCTAAAGCTGGAATAAAATGACGATAGGAACTCTAAGGTGAGTTCCCTAAAGCCTAACTCTTCTATGGCAAAAAATTGACTCCACCCCGTTACAGAAATCAGCCCCCTGACATCTCCAGCTAAGTTTATCTCCTCAAGTACGCTCCAATCAATCATGCGTATGTCTTGAAATTTTTTGGATTGCAAGCGGTTGAAGCGGGCGGTGTGCGACGCATCTGTGAAAATTAGCGGAGCAGCGGCATCCCGCCTCTCCGTGGAGACTTGTAATTCCGGTCGGCGACGGCGACCTCCACTTCTTCCGGAAGACATAATGTAGAAGGGGAGAATACGAGTGAAGGGGGCGAGAATTGGAGAAAGTGGAGCCTTTGAGTTCAGGCCACGGGATGACTGGTGCTGGGAGAGGGTTTGGAGTGGGCACAAACGAAAATCCACACGGCCTTATTTATAGGGGGTGCACACGGGTTCGCACACGGGCGTGTGTGAACCCGTGTTAGGGAATCTGCAACCTCGTGGAACACGGGGTGCCTCGGTCCGTGTAAAAAAATGGGAACACGGGTGCGCACACGGCCGTGTGTGCACTCGTGTTAGGGGATCCGAGGCCTCGTGGAACACGGGGTGCCTCGGTCCGTGTGGTCAAATCGGCTGGGGTCAGTGCGTCAGGTGGACACGGGCTGCCACACGGCCGTGTGTCGCCCCGTGTCGCAGCTGGCACGGTACACAAACACGGGTAGGTAGGTGACACGGCCGTGTGGACTCCGACACGCCCGTGTTCGGCGTCTCGACACATCGGTCTCGACGATCGTCGAGACCGATGAACACGGCTACGAACACGGGTTGGTGAGAACCCGTGTTGTGCTCGGGATGAAATTGGTGTTTTGCGGAATTAATTCCACACGGCTGGGCCTGAGCCTGTGTCACGTACACGGCTACGCACACGGCCGTGTGGTGAGCCGTGTACCTCTCCATTTTGAAAATATTTTTACAGAAAAAATTTTTTTTTTTCTTTTTCTCATTAAAATTTGATGGAAAATTTTTTTTTTTTTCATTAACATTTTCTTTTCTTCAATTTTTCATTGCAACTAATTAGATTTATACTAAAACAAGAATACTTAGAAACACCTACTATTCTTAATATTAAATTAATCTAGCCGGAGGCAGGTTTCTAGACGAGGGAAGTCCATAGGGATTTCACCATAATAAGGTTTAAGTCGGTGACCATTAACCTTAAAATCTCCCTTCTCTGGGTGAGTTAACTCGACGGTACCGTAGGGAAAGACTTCTTTAACTTTAAAGGGTCCGGACCACTTAGACCTTAACTTCCCTGGGAATAATCGTAATCTGGAGTTATAAAGGAGGACTTGGTCACCTTTTTGGAATACCTTGGGTTTGCGAAGGTGACGGTCATGAAATAGTTTGGTTTTCTCCTTATAAATCCGGGAGTTCTCATAGGCTATAGTTCTCCACTCATCTAATTCGTTAAGTTGAAGTTTACGCTTCTCTCCTATAGAACTAGTGTCAAATTTAAGGAGCGTATTGCCCAATACGATTTGTGTTCTAATTCTATAGGTAGGTGGCAAGATTTACCGTAGACTAATCTAAAGGGGGTGGTCCCTATAGGTGTTTTGTAGGCGGTCCTATAAGCCCATAAACAGTCATTAAGTTTCCTAGACCACTGCTTCCTATTCCCTTCTATAGATTTTTCTAAGATTCTCTTAAGCTCTCTATTGGAAACTTCAACTTGTCCACTAGTTTGAGGATGATACGGAGTGGCTATCCTATATGTAACTCCATATTTTTCTAATACTTTGTCTAGTTGTAGATTACAAAAGTGTGAACCCCTATCGCTAATAAGTGCACGTGGTGTGCCAAATCGTGCGAATAAGGATTTCAAAAATCTAATTACAACCCTACTATCATTAGTAGGCAAAGCTTGCGCTTCAACCCACCTTGATACGTAATCTACAGCTACCAAAATATATTTATTCCCAAAAGAAACTGGGAATGGTCTCATAAAATCTATACCCCACACATCGAATACTTCACATTCAAGGATAAATTTTTGAGGCATTTCATGTAATTTAGAAATATTACCTGCTTTTTGGCAAGAATCACATGAAAGCACATACCTTTGGGCATCCCTGAATAGAAGGGGTCAATAAAAACCGGAATCAAGAACCTTTTTAGTGGAGCGATTCGCTCCATAGTGACCACCAGCAGGACCTGCATGACACTGCTCCAAAATCCTCCAACCTTCCTCCGCTGATACACACCTTCTTATAACAGAATCTGCACATATCCGAAAAAGAAAAGGGTCCTCCCAAAAGTAATATTTCAAGTCAGAGAAAAATTTCTTTTTCTGCTGATATGAAAAGTCTTTTGGAAGGACCTTAGCCACAAGATAGTTTACATAATCTGCAAACCATGGATAATCTAGATGTATATTGGTGGATATGGCAAATAATGATTCCTCAAGAAATGTATCAGAAATTTCAGATTCATCTAACATTGATCGTAGTGGGTTTTCTAAACATGAAAGATGATCTGCCGCTAAGTTTTCCGCTCCTCGTTTATCCCTAATTTCTAGATCAAATTCTTGTAGAAGAAAAACCCATCGGATTAAACGAGGCTTTGCTTCCGCTTTGGCTAGCAAATATCTAAGTGCAGAGTGATCCGTATAAACTACCACTTTGGACAATGTTAAATATGGTCTAAATTTATCAAAGGCAAATACCACTGCTAGGAGTTCTTTTTCAGTAGTTGTATAATTCTCCTGTGCATTATTAAGTGTTTTACTAGCATAATATATTGGGTGAAAATGTTTGTTTCGGCGTTGTCCTAAAACAGCCTCTACCGCAAAACTACTAGCGTCACACATGATCTCAAATGGTTGACTAAAGTCAGGTGCGATCATAATAGGAGAATTAATTAATTTTTCTTTTAAGAACTCAAAGGCATGTAGACACTCTTGTTCAAAAATAAAAGGTGTGTCTTTTTCTAAAAGCCTTGTAAGTGGTTTAGCTATTTTAGAGAAATCTTTAATAAAACGGCGGTAAAATCCCGCGTGTCCTAAGAAACTTCTCACTGCCTTTACGGAGGTTGGTGGTGGTAATTTTTCTATGGTCTCTATTTTTGCTCTATCTACTTGAATTCCTTGGCTTGAAATTTTATGGCCAAGTACTAACCCCTCTTGTACCATGAAATGGCACTTCTCCCAACTAAGCGCTAGGTTCGTCTCCTCACACCTCCTAAGAACTTTCTCTAAATTATTCAAACATAACTCAAAAGAGTCGCCAAAAACCAAAAAATCATCCATGAACACTTCCATAATATCTTCAACATACTCGTTAAAGATGGCTAGCATGCACCTTTGAAATGTGGCGGGCGCATTACATAACCCGAAAGGCATACGTCTATAGGCAAAGGTACCAAATGGGCAAGTAAATGTTGTTTTCTCTTGGTCTTCTGGTGCTATAGGAATTTGAAAGTATCCAGAAAGTCCATCTAGAAAACAATAATAAGAGTGTCCTGATAAGCGTTCTAATATCTGGTCGATGAAAGGAAGAGGGAAATGGTCTTTCCTAGTGGCATCGTTTAATTTCCTATAGTCTATACATACACGCCAACCTGTTACCGTTCGCGTTGGAATTAATTCATTTTTATCATTTGCTACTACGGTCAGGCCACCCTTCTTAGGAACTACTTGGACAGGACTAACCCATGAACTATCCGAAATAGGATATATAATACCAGCATCTAATAACTTTACAATTTCAGCCTTAACTACCTCTTTCATATTAGGATTTAGCCTACGTTGCGGTTGAATAGACGACTTATAGTTTTCTTCCAAAAGGATTTTATGAGTGCAAAAACTAGGATTAATACCCTTTATATCAGATATTTGCCATGCTATTGCACCTCTACATTTCTTCAATACGGTTATCAATTTTTCTTTTTCAAGTTTGGAAAGATTTGAAGATATGATAACTGGGTACGAAGAATTTGCTCCTAAGAATGCATACTCAAGATGATCCGGTAATTTTTTTAATTCTACTATTGGTGGATCCTTAGTATTATTCTTAAGAATTTCATGATCTCCTTCAGTAATTAAACTATATTTCGTTGTTCTATTCATAGCAACACAATTTTCTAGAAAAAATAAATGTTCAATAATATCATTATTTTTATCATCTTCTAGATAATTGTTAGTTATGCAAATTTCTAAAGGATCTTTATAATAAAAATTAGAATTTATAGAAGACATAAAATCATCAATACCATGAGAAAAATAGCAATAATCATCGTTATCTAAGGATTGTTTCATAGTATTGCCAATTTGAAAAGTGACTTCATCTTCTCCTACTCGCAATACTAATTTACCATCAAAAACATCAATAAGTGCTCTAGATGTAGCTAGAAATGGATGACCTAGTATGAGTGGTACTTCGATAATTTCATCCATATCTAAAATAACAAAATCAGCAGGAAATATAAATTTATCTACCTTAACTAATACATCTTCTACTATTCCTTTAGGATACTTAACCGATCGATCTGCTAATTGAATACTCATTCTTGTTGGGCTAAGTTCTCCTAGGCCTAGTTTCAGATATAATTTATAAGGCATTAAATTTATACTTGCTCCTAGATCTGCTAAAGCCTTATTTACTTGTAAATCACCGATTAAGCATGGAATTGAAAATGAAATGGGATCCTTAAGTTTTTGTGGCAATTTATTTTGCAAAATAGCAGAACATTCTTCACTTAATGTTACTAATGATAATTCTTCTATTTTCTTTTTATTAGAAATCAAATCCTTAAGAAATTTTGCATATTTAGGCATTTGAATAATTTCAGAAAAGGTAAATTAACATGTAATTGCTTAAACATAGATAAAAATTTACCATACTGCGCATCCATGCGCTCCTTGCTATGCTTTGCTGGGTATGATAATGCTGGTTGGTACTCCATCGGTTGTACATTCATCTCGCTTGGTCCTTCGCCGCTAGACTCCATTTTGGTTGCTTCTTTTGCAGGCCTTGGGTCTTGTAACTCCTTTCTGCTCCTCAATTGAACGGCTTTTGCATGCTCCCTTGGATTTATCTCTGTATTCCCTGGAAGTGTTCCTTGCTGCCTTTCAGAAACCATCCTTGCATGCTGACCAATCTGATTTTCCAAGTTCCGAATTGAACCCTCTTGATTTCGGAAGGCTACATCGGTAGTTTGCATGAATTTGGTAAGCACATCTTCCAATGTAGGCTTCCTTGGTTCCAACTGTGGTTGTTGTCCAAACATGGGTTGCTTCCCTTGATTTCCTTGTCCTCCCCAAGAGAAATTGGGGTGGTTTCGCCATCCAGGATTATATGTAGAGCTATATGGGTTGTTGGCTTGATTGAAAGGTGGCCTAGTATTGTTACCCATATAGTCAACATGCTCTTTAACTTGCGGTTCACATCCAGGCATTCCAGTGCATGAAGGGTCCCATTGTTGAGGTGCCATGGAAGGTGATGCTAAGGCAAGGTTGTCCATCTTTTGGTGAAGTTTCTCCACTTGAATTGCTAAGGCGGTGACGGCATCTACTTCATAAATTCCTGCAGGCTTGCTAGGCTTTTGTCTTACTGTAGTCCATTTGTAATTGTTCATTGCCATGTCCTCTATCAACTGCTGAGCCGCTTTAGGTGTCTTGTTGTTCAAAGTTCCTCCACTAGCCGCATCAATCATTTGTTTGGTGGCTGGATTTAGACCATTATAGAAGGTCTGAATCTGAAGCCATGAAGTTAGAGCATGGTGGGGGCATCTCCTTAAAAACTCCTTGAATCGTTCCCATGTGTCGTACAACGATTCAGACTCCAATTGAATGTATGTAGAGATGTCATTCCTTAACTTCGCAGTCTTCGCAGGTGGAAAGTACTTCATTAGAAACTTCTCAACCATCATGTCCCAAGTAGTGATCGACCCTCTAGGTAAGGAATTCAATCACTGCTTCGCCTTATGCCTTAAAAAAAATGGAAACAATCTCAATCGAATGGCGTCGTTGGAAACACCATTGATCTTAAATGTGTCACATATCTCTAAGAATCCGGCCAAGTGGGTGTTAGGATCCTCATCTTGCAAGCCATCATACTGGACATACTGTTGCACCATTTGTATCACACTAGGCTTCAATTCAAAATTATTGGTAGCTATCGGTGGTCTAACGATGCTCGACCCGGTTCCTTGGAGATTAGGTCTAGCAAAGTCAGACATGGTTTGCTCATTTTGGTTGGCCATGGTATCTAAGTTTTCAAGATGATTCTCTCCTTGGTTTACTGTCTCCTCTTCTGATAGTCCGTTTGAAATATCTGTGGTATTAATTCCCACGTCCCTTAAGTTAGTGTTATGGAGAATTCGTTCTGGGTCAGGATGAAATGGTGCTAGCCCAGAATTTTTGCCCCTGGTCATAGACTAACAGACTACAAAAAAAAATATTACGCAATATAATTATTCAAATACTAATTTACAACTATATAAATGAAAATTGGTAGATCAATAAAGATTAGGATTTCAAAATATTGAAAACGATCCCCGGCAACGACGCCAAAAACTTGATGGTTTTTCTTGCTAACAAGTAATAACTCAATGTGATTTCATTCTACATTCTAATACAATTATGTAGATGGACTTAACTAGATTGAATTAGCATTCAGGCAAGCGCACCTATCAATCGTAATATATGAGAAATCTGCATCTCGTGTCGTATTCCACAGGGTCGTTTCAACTATTCGTACTCACCCACCCTTTATTATCATACCTCTAAACAAAAGTGATATTTAAACTACATTAACCTAACTATGACCAATTAGATAATTCAGTATTGGAGAAATAAAAACGATAGAACATGAAGCTTTTAAATAATTACATGAACAATTTCATTTACTAGTTCAATTCTAAGCGATCATGACATGAAAATACTGTTAAATTTGTGCAATGTAAAGGTTAATTTTTCATCAAAATTCTCTCTCGAGCAATTCCAAATCTAAACCTAAGATAGTAAATTTTCTCTCGAACAATTCACAACACTCAAGTTCGCATTAAGCAAAATACCTTTATTACTACATAAATTCATGAATGTTATCGCTAAATTAACATGAATCCTTTTATTCGTGTTCTAATTTTCCAAACAAAATATCTCTCGATCATAAAGTTTGAATTACAAAGGGAATTATCATCACAATATGAACATACCAAAAGCATTGCAAAGAACCAATTTCTCAATCTAGCCAATTGCAAATTGTGTAAAACAAATAAGTAATTCAAAGGGATGATTAAACTCTTTGTTTGATTGCATAAACACAAATAAAATACTACAAATATAACATAAACAAGGTGATACATGATTACTAGAATGTTCAAAGAGAAATTCATGCAAATTAAAACATAAATTGAAGATGAATCATCAAGATAAGGGAAGGATTAAAAGGGATTAATGATTAAATGAAAATACATAGGAATACCCTTCAATCCTCCTTGTCTTGGATGCTCCCCTTCAGCCTCCAGCAGTTCTCCAATCCAGAAAAAATCCAAAAGTTCTAAACAAATTTTTCTACAGGAAATTTATAGTTCCCTTGCAAACAGGTCGGACACGGGGTCGCACACGGCCGTGTGCCAGGCCGTATGGACGGTTCCTAGGCGGTTCCTGGGCGGTTCCCCACGAGAAGGCGTGTCTGGTAGTGGGCCATGTCAGATGACACGGGTATGGACACGGCCGTGTGTGCGGTCGTGTTCTTCAGACACGGGTTGGTTGGCAGTCGTGTGCAAAGATGACACGGGTAGGCACACGGGCGTGTGCCATACCCGTGTGAGGTTCCATCGTCTGCGCCCAAATTCTTCAGCTCCAGGTGCATAGGACACGGGTAGGCACACGGCCGTGTGTCTGGCCGTGTGCACCAAATTTTCGTCCTGTCATCAGCCATGTAGACTCCGTGAACTCCTCTGTTTGCTCCGAGACTTTTAGGTCCATTGGTTAGCATTACCTGCAATAGAAAAATGATAGACTCAGTAAATGGTTTATTATAAGAACTGCCAAAGACTTCTAAATACGCTCTTCTATCTATGATACGATAGTTTCTTTGCTATTATCATGAAATCAACACAAAAGGGGCAGGAAATGGTAGATATGATTACAATTATGATAGTAAAAATCCTATCATAATCGTACTCATCAGAAGACTGCAGACAGGAATTCCCCTCCCCGGTCACTCCTTATAGCTTTTATCCTTATGTCGAATTAGTTTTCCACTTTGTTTTTGAAATTTTGGATGTGTTGCAGTACTTCAGATTTGTGAGTCAAGTGATATAGCCACATGTATCTACTGAAGTAATCTATAATTAGTAAGTAGTGAAGTTGTTTACCAATGGAGGGAACAGGGGCAGGACCCCATATGTCAATATGTAATAAGTCCAATGGGCCACAACTTCTGGCATGAGCAGTTTTGGGAAAAGGTTGTCGGTGGGATTTGGCTTGAGCACAGGAGGGGCAATGTTGTGGGAGGAGTTTGGTTTTAGGTAAACCATCAGCAAGACTGTCTTGTTGTAATTTGTGTATAGATGGGTAGTTGAGATGGCCCAGTCGCTGATGCCAGAGATGAATGGTTGATGTGGGCTTGGTTGTAGTGTAAAAGCAATACTTGGGTCCAACTGGTTTCAGGAAGAGGGTGAAAATGTTACTGGAGTTCATGTGAGCAGTGGCTATTACTACATTGGTGTGAGGATGTACTATGTCATAGGTCAGTTGGTTGAGCACAACTTTGAGTCCCTTGTTTAGTAACTGTCCTACACTAAGAAGGTTTTGGGTAAGTGTAGGAACATATTGAGCATTGGATATTAATTTGGTGATGTTGTCGACTGTGGTTACAATAATGGTCCCTCTTCCTTCTATTTTCTCCTTCTTACCATCTCCTAAAACTACTTCTAACTTCCAAGTTTCAACAATGGTGGTGAAATAGTCTTTGTTGTTCACCAGATGGTTAGAGTAGCCGCTGTCAATGTACCAGATTGAGGGATAATTTGTGGTGTTGGAGGTGTTACAGGTGAAGAGGTATTCATCATGTTCACTCTCTGTCACCTTAACTTCTTCTTTGGGTTTGTTCCAGCACTTGTCGGCCGAGTGGTTTGGAATATTGCAGGTTTTACATCTCCAAAAACAATCCTTAGGTTCTTGGTTGGTTTTTTGCAAATGATGTATCGCTGGGGAGTATTGCTGTAAGGTTTTTGTTTATGGCCCGATGTTTCTGATGGTGGAGTGTTGAAGTGTTTTCGATTGGTCTTTTTGTCTGTGTCTTCATGTTTCTTATTTTCTTATGACTTGTTTTGAAAGGATAGCTTCGTGTGAAATGCCTTTTCAAGTGGTGGTTCATCGTAGTTGAGTATATCCTCATGGGTTTGCAAGGATGCCATGAGATCTGACACAGTGAGTGTATCAAGATCATGTGCCTCCAGGATGGCTGAGACAATGTGTTTGTGGGAGTTTGGAAGCGAGCGTAGGATTTTTTTTGACTATTTGTTGTTCATCTATGGTACCCCCAAGTGTTATGATTTGATTTACTATTGTGATAACCTTAGCAAAGAAGGCTTGGACTGAATCTACTTCAGTCATTGCTATTGTGTCAAAGTTACGGCGTGAAGAGTATAACTTGAGTTTGATTACCTTTAGAGAACCTTTATATTCTGCTTCGAGTCTCTGCCATGCCTCTTGTGCACTCTTGGATCCAATGATCCTGGGGTAGATTGTTGGAGCAATACCTTGTTGGATCATATGGAGGGCAAGAGCATCTTTTTGTAGTTCTTCTTTGGTGTATTGTACTGTTGCTCCCACATCAGCTTTTCCATCAGGTTGAGGCCCTTCTTTGACAATGCGCCAAAGATCTTGGGATCTTAGTAGGGTCTCCATTTTGTCACTCAAAAAATCATATAGGTCTCCATTAAATATTGGAATGGAGGAATGGGTATACAGAGGGGTTTGAAAGGTAGATGATGAGGCCATGAATGAGAAAGGAAGTGTGTTCACAGGGGGGATGGATGGTTCCACGGGAAAGAGTGGCGCTCTGATACCACTGATAGAATGTAATCTAGCACATACGCAGTTTTACACTTGTTTTTAAGTAGAAGAGACAAACAAACGGGCCATACTTGTAAGAATTCTCATACATGATACATGAGAGATAAGAGCCATATATATAGGCTAAGCAGAAAGGAATACAAAAGGTCTGAGTTAAAGCAGCAGCTGATAGGTGATGGTTACATTTAATAATGCCAATTACTTTTCTTAACAAAGTTCCAACATAATAAAGGATGCGACATAAAGAGTCCCAATGCAGGAGGAGCAAGGTCAGATTTGTCATTTCTTACAGGAATATCCGAAAAGTAAACATGGGAGATGGAACCGTGCGCTGGAATAACCATGACTTTTGCAGCGAAATTTTTGGAAAGTAAACATGGAAGCGTGGACTGTGGAGGATGCAACAATATGGAGACTGTGGCTGAAAATTTTGGGGGAGACACGTGCCTCTCAAATGTCTTTCTTAAGTAATGTAGATTTTATATTAGTATCTGTATTTTATAATCTGTCGTACATATAATAAATTCAAATTTTATTTGAGATCATTCTCTATTTATTGACATATAAATGGAGGACTAACAGTGATGCGTAGCATACATAACTCGGCATGCATCCGCATATTGCACAACAGAGGGGACTCCTACCAGAAAGATGTCGAATAATCTCTGTTATGGCATTGAGGCCATCATATCCGTCGACATCAACATTTCAAGTCCCTGCGGGCTGACCTAATTCGGCCCTGAAAAGAACGATGTGCTACTCCGAGAGAACTGTAACTTGGTTTCAGAAATTAGGGATGGAGTCGTCGAGCGCATCGACATCTAGCAGAGATGGTTATAACATGGTTCTAAGACATAAGGGTTAAAACCCAAACCTATCAATGTCGGGACCCTAGTCTTCCGAAGATCGAAGTACCTAATAAAGGACCTCATACGGACAAGCTCTCAATAATATGGGAAGGGGAAGGGCCTTATGATGTTGAAATTTCTCAAGTTGGTCAAGAGATAGCTCTGATACCAAGTAAAACTTTCAGAGCTATCAAGATGACACCTTGATCAAGCGGAAAGCGAGAACCAAGTGTAGGAACACTCAACCTATCCGAGCCCAAATAAACCAGATGCAAAACAGAAAAGCAAGAATCTTGTACTATAATAAACTTATTTACACCCCGAGATATACATGGCGAGACATGATTCACTGATGTATCAAAGGATGTAGAAACAATACAAGGCAAAACACAGACCGCGCGGACTCAAGGAGTAACCGCCGAAACTACTGCTGCATTACGGAGTCCGCTCAGACCGCCAGGTAGCCAGACCGCAAACCACGCTATGCGGACTCCCCGTTATTCCAATGCAAGCTTTACTCGCCAATCAGCAAGCCATCTAACCGCAAGGTTGCCTAGCCGCCTGACCGCACGAACTGTTGTCGAACTGAACAGGCTGCCTAGACTGCCCAGACCGGCGGACAGGTTATTGAACTGGAAATGCTGGAGAGAAGACCGGCAGGCTGCAACTGTGACCTGCAGCTAACCGCTAATTGTAAACAGCAAGCTTCACTAATCCCTGACCGCAGTCAGCACCAAGGTCCTGGCTTCTTAGTGCTAGCCACACAACCTGCAAACAGCAAACTGGTTATCCTTCTCAAACTGTGCGGACAGAAAATTCGAGGCTGCAGCAATTGATCCAAGTCCAACTTACTGTTCATTTAGTTATGATTGATGTGACATTGGGTCCTATTTATAGGCACAATGAGGAGTGTGGTCACCGCCCTAGTCGATAGGAAAACTGCCCCATCTCGCGCCGAACACCAAGTGTATCCGCAAGCCGCAGATACACAACCAGTCTGCCACGTACTGTGTAATAGTCAGCTCGCCAAGTAGCATCACCAAGGCCGGACAACTAACTCTATCCGCCTTGTCACCAGAGGCCAAGCCAGGACCAAAAAGCAACCCGTAGACACTGCAGAACCAACCTGTTTGCATATCAGCAGACATAGCCTCAGTCCGTACGCCCTACGGACACAAATCCAGTCCCCGCACTCCGAGCCTGCAACCAAGGCACCAAGCTGATAACTGCCAGACTCGACAGATAAGGAATATAGTCTGCATGCTTAGGCGGACACTGCTCCAGTTCGCACGCTGCAACGGACAGCTTCGGTCCGCACACCCTGCAGACACAACTCCAGTCCGCACTCCCCAAGCTCGCAACCAAGGCACACGGCTAACTGTTATCGAGAATGGCAGATTAAGAAGCAGTCCGCGCTTAACCGCGCGATCACCCGGACCGAGCAAACCTGGACTTGGTTCAGAACCAACCAAGTCCACACCACCGGCCACCAAGGCTAGTCCGTGCTTACTGGCGGACACTGGCACCAGTCCGCCAATCCCGGCAAAATCCATCATCTGTCTGCTCTAACTGGCGAACTCCATGGCTTCTACTTGCCATGCCACAAGAGCTAGACCAAGGATCCTGCCACGTCGGTTTCCCGAGCTCCTATCCAGTCCGCTCTAACCGGTGAACTCCGCGGCTACGACATGCCGCGCCACCAAAGCTAGACCAAGGCATCTACCATGCCGGTCTGCCGAGCTCCAGCCCAGTCCGCATCTTGCTGGACTCCACGGATAGAGAACCTATCCGCCTGGTTACCTTCTGGGAATAACCTGCCTGCTGAGCATAAGCTGGTCTGGCTGGCCGCCAGCTCTATTCATTGAAGACAACGTCTCTCGACACAATGAACCTCTTCGTCGGAGGATCCGTACACCTCCATCTCCTTTTCTACTCATCATACCCAACGAAGATTAGCTTCGTCTTGAGAGCCCCCAGAGAGTGTACATAGCAGGTAGGACCAAACACCCGAAGGTGCTTCACGCTGAGCTTCACCCTGGGCTTCACCCTGAACATCAGCTAATACAGAGTCTTCAAGTTGATCGGCCTCAGATGCATCTGATTGATGACATGTGCCGCGCAGGCCATCCCTTCCGCCCAAAAGGCCTTAGGAATGCCTTTGCACTAAAGCCAACACTTGCAGATCTCCGTCAAAATACGGATCATCCGATCTGCAATACCAACTTGTTGTGAAGTATGTCCATGAGAGAGCTCTCTTCGGATTCCATGCTTCCTGCAAAAGTTCGAGAATATGGTTGAGCTGAACTCACCTCCGTTGCCCGTTCTGAACTTCTTGATCTGCAGGCCAAGCTGGCCCTCCATAAGCTTCTTGAACTCCACAAACAATCGGAACATGTTCGACTTCTCCTTCATGAAGTATACCCAAGTATACCTCGAATAGTCATCAACCAATATCAGCATGTACATGCTGCCTCCAAGACTGGCAGTGATAGTCAGCCCCACCAGATAACCATGGACAACCTTCAATGGTGCTTTTCATCTAGACTGCGCCTTATCAAACATAAAATGATAAGCTTCACCGTGTTGACATCCCGCGCAAGCTTGACCATCGTAGTAGGATGACAATCTAGGAAAGCCTCTCACAAGGCTCCTCACCGCCATTGCTTTCAGCTTGTCCATCCCCACATGCCACAATCTTTCATGCCAGATAGTTGCACTATCATTGGACTTCATCCGATCAGCATCAGAACTTGTTGAAAACACAACCAAGTTCTTCTCCTTACTCCCAACGTGAGCAACGTTCACCGAGTGCAAGACAATATTACACTCCTTCCTGAAGTGACCAGGTTGCTTGCATCTATATCACCTTGGTCCTTCCTTCCTCTTCCCATCATGCCTAAGAGAAACGCTCCTCTCTTTTTGATCAGAAGTAGAGGGACCAACCTCAACAGCCAACTTCACCTCCTTGTTGAACAACCCATCAAGGGAAGTCCACATCTCCGCAGTTGACCGACATCCGCCGATGTGGTCCAAGAGCTCCGATGAGATCACCTGCTTGAGAATAACCTCCGCTTTCGCATTCGTCTTCTTCCAAGCTTTCACTACTTCAGCATTACCAATGACAGTAGTAACCTCTTGCCTTTCTGCTCCGCAAATCTCCTCCCAGAGGTCCTCGCAAAGAAGAAAGCTTTTCATACATGACTTCCACTTACCAAAGTTAGTCCATGTATGAAGCTCCATTCCAAGATCTCTTGTCAAATTACCTTCCATTGCACTTAAGCCTGGTTCACTTAGACTCACAGAAGCACTGAAGCAAACTGTCGATTGATCCACTACACAAGCCCCTGTTCCCTCTGATACCATGTTGAAATTTCTTAAGATGGTCAAGAGATAGATCTGATACCAAGTAAAACTTTCAGAGCTATCAAGATGACATCTTGATCAAGTATAAAGTGGAAAACGGGAACCAGGCGCAGGAACACTCAACCTATCGGAGCCCAAATAAACCAGAGGCAAAACAGAAGAGCAACAATCTTGTACTATAATAAACTTCTTTACACCGCGAGACATACATGGTGAGACATGATTCGCCGATGTATCAAAGGAAGCAGAAATAATACAAGGTAAAACACAGACCGCGCGGACTCAAGGAGTACCCGTTGGAACTACTACTACACTACAAAGTCCGCTCAGACCGGCAGGTCGCCAAACCGCTAACCACGCCGCGCGGACTCCCCGTTATTCCAATGCAAGCTCTACTTGTCGATCAACAAGTTGCTTAACCTCACGGTTGTCTAGCCGCCTGACCATACGAACTGCTGCCAAACTGAACAGGCCGCCCAGACCGCCTAGACCGGCGGACGGGTTATTGAACTGGAAATGCTGGAGAGAAGACCGGAAGACCGCAACTGTAACCTGCTTCTAATCGTTGATTGTAAACCACAAGCTTCACTGATCCCTAAATGCAGTCAGCACCAAGGTTTTGGCTTCTTAGTGCTAGCCGCACAACCTACAAACAGCAAACCGGTTATCCTTCTCAAACCGCGCGTACAGAAAATCTGAGGCTGCAGCAATTGATCCAAGTCCAACTTACTGTTCATTCAGTTATGATTGAGGTGATAAGGGGTCCTATTTATAGGCACGATGAGGAGTGTGGTCACGACCCTAGCTGATAGGAAAACCGCCCCATCTCGCGGCGAGCACCATGTGTATCAACAAGACGCGGATACACAACCAGCCCATCGCAACCTGTGTGATAGCCAGCTCACCAAAGTAGCATCACCAAGGCCAGACAACCAACCCTATCCGCCTTGTCAGTAGAGGCCAAATCAGGACCAAACAGCAACCCGCAGATTCTGCGAAACTAACCTGTCCTCATATCAGTGGACACAGCCCCAGTGCGCATGCCCTGCGGACACAAATTCAGTTCGCGCACTCCGAGCCTGCAGCTAAGGAACCAATCTGATAACTACTGGACTCGGTGGACAAGGAATACAGTCTGCATGCCTATGTGGGCACTTCTCTAGTCCACACGCTACAACAGACAGCTTCGATCCGCACACCCTACGAACATAAATCCAATCCACACTCCCCAAGCTCGCAACCAAGGCACAAGGCTAACTGCTACCGAGCTTGGCGGACTGAGAAGCAGTCCGAGATTAACCGCGCGATCACCCGGACTGAGCAAACCTAGACTTGGTTCAGAACCAACCAAGTCCACACCACCGGCCACCAGGGCCAGTCTGTGCTTACTGGCGGACACGAGCACCAGTCTGCCATTCCTGGCGAGCTTCATCACCTACCCGCTCTAACCGGCGAACTCCACGGTTTCCACTTGTCATGCTACATGAGCTAGACTAAGGCTCCTGCCACGCCGGTTTCCTGAGCTCTTGTCCAGTCCGCTCTAACCGGTGAACTCCACGGCTACCACCTGCTGCGCCACTAGAGCTAGACCAAGGCATCTGCGATGCCAGTCTACCGAGCTCCAGCCCAGTCTGCATCTTGCCAGACTCCACGGATACAAAATATATCCGCCCGGTTACCTTCTGGGAACAACCTGCCTGTTGAGCATAAGCCGGCTTGGCTGGCTGCATTTCACATAGACTGCGCGAACAGACCGCCCAGGCCGCCAAGGAACAAGTCGACTAAAGCAACTCTGCTGACCTGGCTAACCGCCAGTCCTATCCACATAGACCGCACAGATAGGTCGTCGAGGTCGCCCAATCACTCACTTTCACTTCACCATTTTCAATATATGATGTCACCGCGGTCTTGAAGTATGAGACGTTCAAGCTAGCTCAGATCACCATAAATAAAGACTCTCCCTTGTACTTGAAACATGTAGAACCTGTGACGATTTTATCAATGAATTCCTACATTTTTACCAATGTAACAAGGCACTTGTTCTAACTCATGCAACTATCTTTTAATAATTATCATCTTTCGATCCCAACTATTTTATCTCAATAAATCATCAAAGGGTAATGAAACGTTATTAATTTAAACAAGAAAGCTCTTCACCATGATAGCAAGCCTACACCCTATTGTTGAAGCTGGGAAAATTCCTACTCCAAAATTTGGATCAATGCAGCCAAGGTTACCGGTACAGCGGTCGGGCTTGACGGCTTAGCAGACTATTACATAAAAATGAAAGGAAAAACTAGAAGGACCTTGGGTGCTGCGACAAGGAGGTTCCACCACGTTCCTAGATGCTTGAAAGATACTTTCCCTCCGCAACCAAAGATTGTCAAACAGGGTACAAGGTGGACACTGATTGACGACTATCATAGGATGCTGACCAAGGGGATGATCACTATCTAGCACAACTAGAAGTCCAGAAGAAAGGCCTAGTCGAGATTTTTTGCGAGATTCCGAGGTCCAAATCCTTGTACCCCGGGGTCCTATTTATAGGAAAATCAAGGGGGTCTTATTTATAGCTCAACCCCCACTAGCGATTAGGCGACCTCTGGGGGAACATGCCCGGTTTGGGTGAGTTTCTACACTAGTCGCCTACCTGGCGAGTATGTGAGGAGAGCTTGACATAATTGCTCAGGCCTTCTACTGTCTTGAATGCTGACTCCAACCTCTGTCTTGACCTGTTGACTTCAACTACTTGCTGACCTGGCTCTAAGTGGGTCCACCCTCGACGAATATGGGTTGTACACAATCTCTGCTCTCTGTGAGCGACGTAGGAGCTCGAAAAGAAACAACCATTGCTTATTCGACGAGCTACTTCTAGCAAGCATCTAGACTGCTCGCGACCTATGGATGCCTCCTTAACCCTATAAATAGAGGGCTCATCTTTGATGCACACATTTTAAACTTGCACGCGCTGTCGAAAATCTACCGCTAACATCTACAATGCGAGCCTCAATGATCTATCGGGATTCTTGGAACCAAAGAAGTCGAAGAGACCGCGAGATGGCGACGATACCGCCGACGACCTCCCGTCGAAGAAGAAGAAACTAAAGAAGAAGAAAAAGTCACTAGCCTCTGAAAAAGACAATCCTCCTATCGGCGCCAAGGATGTCACCACCCCGAGCGATAACTTTTAGATCCTTATCCATACTCAATAGCTCCTCGACGATTTCGGGCTGAGCGACATTCCTAAGCCGTCGGTACCTGAACCTTATCACCCACTCCACTGACTTCTCCCCTTGCTTCTAACCTCATTGGGTCCCAAGCCCAGATGCAGTCATACCTCACTACCTCGTAGGGTTAGCACCTCGCTGCTGCTTGCTTCGAGTCACAATATTTTTCTAACTTAACAATTTAATGACGTCTTTTTGATACTCGTAGATCCACTGACGTCAACTGAGGCCTTCGACGAGTATATGTTCATTCCCCCTCTGTGATCCATCCCTCTGGTCGCGCTCCAAGGCCCACAGGGGCCACGATCTAGTCTCTCTATTCGAATCAACCTCAGCTTCAAGAGAAGAACAGAGAAACAAGGCCCTAGAGCGAGAATTAAGAGTCTTCCTTCAGAGAACATCTCTCAACCAGGAGCGAGCAAGGCCCTCCCCCCTATGAAAGTCCCTTCAACGAGCACTTCTCTATCGCCGCCTCCGCCTCCTCCTTTGCGAACGACTTCTACTGCTCTCCCTAATGTCATCCCTGAAAGGACTCCAGTTACTTCGAGCTCCCATGTGAGCTTGTAGCGCGATTGGGAAAGATGGCACACAGAATACTTCCCGTCGAGGACTGGAGGGCGAAAATTTGGAGTTCGTGATCAAAGGGCAAGCCACCGAGCATCCAGGATGCTTTTTGCCAAGCCAGTGAGGACCAACTCATCGCAGCCCTTCTCCTTGTCGATCTTGATTGCCTCGACCTGGTAACTCGCTTGTTCTAGATTGTTGACTGATGATTTGATGCAGCTATATCTAATGCGATGACATTCTCTATGCTTGACAGGTCGTCCTGCAACCCTGAGAGCGGTTTTCATCGATGCACCTCGCCTCCCCTCCTATGAGTATCGCTAGGTCGTTGTCGCGCATACATGGAGCTAGAGGCAAAATTCGATCAGCTCGCCATCTACGATCCTCATCATAGGATTTCTTCATTGGAGGTTCGGATGGCCAAGATGGAGGAGCTGTCAGATAGGCTCGCTGACTACGAGTCCCGCTTCCACATGATTAACGAGCTGGAGCGGCGACAAACAATGACCAAGCACTGCCGACAGCTTCACCGCGAAGAACTATCAAGGATGCGGGCGAGCATGAGTACTGCAGGATGGGTGGCGAGGATGGAGAACCAGCTACGTCGCTGCAATGATGCGATGGTTATGGTGAGCGAGCACTACAGGCGGGCTCGCGACATGTGTTGGGCCGAGCGACATCCATCTTTTCTGGAGCAGCGACCTCCTATGACTTAAGATGTTGCAATATGGAGACCGGGCGGTCTGTCGGCTTCACTTGGGAGGCTTGGAGACCGGGCGGTCTGGCGGTTTCACTCTGGTAGCTTGGAGACCGGCGGTCTGGCGGCTTATCTCCAGCGGCTTGGATATCGGGCGGTCTGGTGGCTTCTCTCCAGCATCTTGGAGACCGTGCGGTCTGGCGGTCTACTCTGGCATCTTGTCTTCTCTTATCAGTATGGTCGGGCGGTTAAACCTCCTTGTCTAACCGAGCGACCTATACGACTGGGTTTGTCTAGCCGCTAGGCCCATAAATGTATTTAGTCCCACATTGCTTATTTGTATTCTCTCCCTTCTCCTTCATTCTATAAAAGAGGAGCCATACCTTTGTAATAGATACAATTTAAGGAAATAAAAACTCTGTTATTGTCCGAATTTTGGTTTCTCTTTTTCTGTTTGCACATGATATCAGAGGACTCAATCTTTTCTGCTTGATTCTGTGAGCACTTCTGTCCGCGCGGTTTGTCCCCTCATTCTTGCACCCTGTCCGCACGAATTCTTTTTAACTATTCACGTGGCTTCCTTTTTGTCCACTTTGTTCTTCTCTATGGCTCTCTCTGATACCTCTACTACTATTATTACTACTCCTATGGCCCACCCTCCTCCTTCTACTCTGTCGGGAAATCTTGGAACCGTTTCCAAACTTATTGGTTCAAACTACCCGGACTGGAGTGTTTCCTTCACCTTTATACTTCGCTCACGACACAAACACTCTCATCTCACCGATGAACCACCTCCTCCAGAGTTCAATCTCTTTGATGACTGGGATGCTAGCGACGCTCTTGTTCACACTTAGCTGGCTAACAACCTTTTTGATGAGTGCCTCCCCTTCATCCACCATGATGAAACGGTAAAGGAAGTTTGGCTTCATCTTGCCGCACTTTTCTCCAATGGGGCTCAGATGTCTCGCATTTTTTACTCTCTATGCGGACCTCTTTGCATGTCCCTCTATGTCTCCTGTTGCTGCCTACCAATAAGTTCATGCTCTTGGAGCCGAAATTCTTCAGAACCGTCCATTCTCTGCGGATCTGGTAGAGTAACACAACCACTTCCATGAGCTTCTGATTATGTGCTATCTTCTACGTCTTCCGGAGTCCTATGACATGATCCGTCAACAGATCCTTGGCGAGGCAGATTCTCCCACCTTGTATGTCACTGCTGTCTACATCGCTGTTGTTACCTCTCTGCTTCTGCGTCCGCTGCTATCCTCCCCACTACTCCCCGACACCTATGCTCTTCATACTCAGCGGGGTGGCTCTAGTGGCCGTAGCCATCAATCCGGAGGATGTGGACCTTCCCGCTTTCTCTTTTCTCATTGTGTCCGCACCGGCCATACGGTTCATCGTTGCTGGATGAAGCATTTGCATCTTCGCCCATCTAGTGACGCTTCCATGTCCTCTTTGAAGCAGTCCACCTCGGTGGTCATGTCTTCAAGTAGTGCCCCTGTGGTGACTCAAGATAAATGACTGATTGACTCCGGTGCTACTCAAGTAATAGTGAGGAATAAAACCAGGCTTGTTGCACAAGGATATAGGCAAGAAGAAGGAATAGATTATGACCATACCTTTACACCTGTTGCAAGGTTGGAAGCAATCGGAATATTCCTTGCCTATGCAGCTTACAAGAGATTCAAGGTCTATCAGATGGATGTGAAAAGTGCATTCTTGAATGGAGTACTCAAGGAAGAGGTTTATGTTGAACAACCTCCAGATTTTGTTTCTCCAACTCATCACTCTTATGTTTACAAACTGCATAAAGCTCTCTATGATCTAAAGCAAGCTCCAAGAGCTTGGTATGAGACTCTAGCTAGCTTTATGTTAGAGTATAAATTCATTAGAGGCATTGTAGATAGAACACTTTTCACTAGACATCATAAGGATCAAATACTGTTAGTACAAATATATGTGGATGACATAATATTTGGGTCTACTGATTCAAAATTGTGCAAGAGATTCTCTGATCTCATGCATTCTAAATTTGAAATGAGTAGCATGGGTGAGCTTTCCTACTTCCTTGGTCTCCAAGTGAAGCAGTTTCCTGATGGCATCTTCATCTCCCAAGCTAAGTATATCAAAAAGTTTGGGATGGCTGATGCCTCAGCAAAGAAGACACCTATAACTACAAATGCTGTAATTGATTCAGATGCACATGGGAAACCTGTGGATCAGAAACTATATAGGGTCATTGTTGGATCCCTGTTATACCTTACAACAAGTAGACCTGATATCATGTTTACCACATGCCTTTGTGCTAGGTTCCAGGTGAACCCAATAGAATCTCACCTTATTTTTCTAAAAAGAATTTTGAGATATATAAAGGGTTGTCCTAATCTAGGCCTATGGTATCCCACAGAATAAGAATTTGAGTTAACTAGATACTCAGATGCTGATTTTGCTGGATGCAGGGTGAATAGAAAAAGTACTTCAGGAACTTGCCAATTCCTGGGTATGAGATTAGTATCATGGTTTTGTAAGAAACAGACATCTGTATCTACCTCAACTGCTGAGGCAGAATACATTGTAGCAGGTAGCTGTTGTTCCCAGATGTTGTGGATACAAAATCAATTACTAGACTATGGTATCAACTTAAATAATTCAACTCTACTTTGTGATAACACAAGTGTTATAGCCATAGCACAGAATCCAGTCCATCATAGTAGGACAAAGCATATAGACATTAGCCATCATTTCATAAGAGAGTGTGTAGACAAAAACAAAATTAAGCTTGTCTATATCTACACTGATTTACAAAGGGCTGATATATTCACCAAACCTCTGGATGAGAGAAATCATCTCTTCTTTATAAATCAGCTGGGAATGATCAATGGAGAAGACTTAGTTTAGTTTAAGTCTGCACTCGACGAATTTGCCAAAGTTCGTAGAACGGAGCTCGACGAACTATGGAAAGTTTGTGAGATATTCGTCAAATGCAGGACGACGAACTCTCTGTAAGTGAAGTTGTTTTCGTCGAACGGAGATCGACGAATTCACTTTAGAAAACTTTCGTCGAACGGAGCTCGACGAAATGTCTTCAAATCTTCAGACAGAGCTCGACGAATTATTTGACTATTAATTATTTCGTCGATCTCAGGTCGAAGAATTTCTTAATTTTTGTGGAACGGAGTTTGTCGATTCATATTCTAGAAAACCTTATATCTAGGTTTTTCTTCGACCTCCGGGCCGCGCTTTCTGTTCTCTTGCACTTGATCGTCGTTTGTCTCTCTTGCAGGTGATTCCAATGGCTATTCCAACAGGTGCCCTAACCGAAATGAAGTTTGACATGGGCTTTGACATCGACTTCGAATCCTTCCAACATTTAGATCCAATATTTCTGCATATATTGGAACTTTTGGAGGAACAGAAACTGAAAAATCTGATGTCAACAAGGATAAAACTGTCTGCAACTGAAATCAGAGAGTGAGTTTATACATCTACATTAGAGGAGAACACTATGATCGGAACAATTACGGGTAACTCTATATCTTTATCTCCCGCTGTACTTACTGAGATTTTTGGATTGATTAATGGTGAAGAACAGTTAGAAATCGATTCAGAAGAATATGATATGATGTTGAGTTTAATGGGATATACTGGAGATAATCTCAATAAGTTGTTAAAGAAATATCTATCTGCCGAATATAAGTTCTTGGCAGATAGTGTAGGAAAGGTTTTGCTGGGCAATCATACTGCCCATGACTACATTACCAGACACCAGTTTCTGGTTATGTGTGTAGTGATTAATAAGAAGGAAGTGGATTGGGCTCAAATCATATTTGATTTGATAAAGAAAAAGAACAATAAGAAGGAAGTCTATTTTGGAAGGATCCTAGGGATCTTATTAAAGGAAAAGGCTGATGAATCACTGCTCTCACCGACCATATTCATAAATGACAGTAAAAGGCTAACATGTGCCTTATTTGGGAGGTGGGAGAGGACAATAGTCAAGCCCTCCAAGGCATCACCCTCTTCCACCACAGCTTCTAAAAGCATCAGGGCTGTAAGAGCCACTCCCCACCCTGATGAAGAGATCAATCCACCCTCATCATCTCTTCCAGCTATTCCACCTACACTTCCATCAACAGTCCTAACCATCTCTCCAACTCCACCACCATAACAACAACCTCTACTACTACAACAACAACAATCTACTCATGTTTCTACTCCACCTACATCTCCACAAATTGATCTTACAGAGATCCCATCTTTCACCCTTCAAGAAAACCAACCACCAACACCACCTGATTCCCCTCATGACATATATATTCCCTCACCACCATAATCTCCTCTTCCACAACATTTGTACACCATACCATCTTTCCATCTACCAACAGATACAATCATGATAGATGCTACTCCTCCATCTCCACCATCATATATCATTCCTCCACATGTTTCTACTCACACAACATCTGAAACATCCACTGCTCTAACATTAGACCCCTCCACCATATCTTCCATCATTGCCATCATCACACCCCTCATAAAATCAATCATAGCAGAGGCCATTATACCTCTTGCCACCTCTATATCTACTCTATCTGCTCAACTTTCTGCCTTCACTGCTACCCCCTCTTCATTCAGGGGTCTGGCTCCAGTATACACTGAAACCAGGCAGGGGGAGATGCTTAATGAAGAAGCTGCAGCACCTCCAGCAGAAGCAGAAATCTCAGCTTCATCAGCTCCAGTAACAGTAGAGGCAGAAGTACTACTAGCAAATACAGATTTAATTCCAGGGGATGCAGATTTTATTCCTGATGATAGAGATTTAATTAATTTCATTCATTTCATTGAGACTGACATGGACTTTGATGAGTCAGTTACTGAAGAAATTTTTTCTGTTTTTGATTTCATGTTAAATCCCACAGTAGACTTAGTTCAATTATTGAAAGCTTTTGATACTGCATTTTTGAAAGTTATTCCAGCAGTATACACTAAGCCATCCTTGGCTATTGTACCATATACTTCCCCAATCTCTCCAAAAGTTGCTAAGCAACTTAGAGATAGTTTTGTTATTTCAAAGCCAGCAGTCATGCCATCTCCAGAAGAAGTTATTTATGTTCCAACATTTGTAATGGATGACTCTCCCATGCTAAATCTGGATGATTTGATTTTAGCTGATATAGAAGAAGAAAGTAAGGCAGATGCTGAAAGCACTGTCAGAACGAGTTCTCCAGTCTCTCCTATGGCTTCTTCTCCTGGTCCTGTTGAAGTTCCTACTCAAGCTCTATCTCTACCTCCAGTTCCTGAAAAGCCAATCATTTCTGCTGAGGCTCTGAAAGCACTCAATGACCTATATGATAACCCTCAGGGATCAGATAATGATAATGATGAGGATGAGGATGAGGAAGATGATTCAGATGATGAACCTAACAGGAAGTCAGTATCAAAGAAAAGAAAAGCCCCTCCTCCTCCTGCTCCTAAGCCTAATCCAAACAATGACATTCTCTATTATATTCTCGAAAAGATAACTCCATACAAAGGAATGCCAGCCTGGATGTGGATATCCAAAAACCAGTAGAAGGAAAGGAAGAAAAGCAGAAGATACTCTCCTCCTCCAGCTCAAAAGTGTAGAAGAGATCCACCTCCTCCACCTCCTCCAGCTGCTGGTGCTTCAAGCACACATTCTCAAAGATCTGCCCCACTTCAAACATATCAAAGACACCAAGGGAGATCACATGGAAGCAGCCAGCATAGGCAATACTCTTCAGGAAAGCAACATCAGCAGCACAACAACATCAACAGCATCAACACCAACAACAACAACAATAATTTAAAGCAACATCATCAACAGCAACAAGCTGAAAGTTCTAAAAGATCAACCTCTCCTCCTGTTCCTTTTGAAGATCCTGAAACAGCTATTACAGTTAGAATGGTCAGGTTCCAGGATTTTGTAGGACTTTCTATTATCAACAAGGCAAAAGATGAAGGAAAGGATCCTTCTGAATATTCTACAATGTCAAAGTACAGGAAGGAAGAACTAAAGAGATTTGAGAAAGCCAACAAATTCTTTAATGTGGATGACTATATGAAGTTGCACCCGGAAGCAGTTGTCCCCAGGGCTACATCTTTGAAGATCATCGGGGCAACTGATATGACTATGACAAGAGTGCAAGCTTCTAATCCTAACAGAGAAATTATCTTCACAAAGACAGGTGAGAAAGGCAAAGAAGAAAAGCAAAAGGACAAGAAACAAATAAGATAAACTCTTCACTGGTTTAACATCTGATTAATTTATAACTGTTTTCTTATTTCAGAACAAAGCTTACTTGTGTGTGTATATATATCTGCTACATATGCTTAGTTTTATTTGCAGATATATGTTTTTATTGCTTTGTTAGTTTTTCATTTTAGTATGAGTCTGTACTGAGTCAGTGATTAAGTGACCTCACCCAAATAGGGGGAGATTGTTGGAATCATAGTTTGATTTGGGCTAGGTTCACTAAGTCACTAACCTAGGATCACATGACCCAATATGTATAGCCAGGGTCATAGTTGTGTTCTAGAGTCTAGGCCAAGTCCTTAGAGTCAACATCACATGGACCAGCTATCATCAATACTGCCAGAGACTCAAGACTTAGAGATTTTCCAGAGACCATGTAAAATGAGTTCGACGTTCGTCGAACTCACATCGACGAACTTGATTCTTTGGTCGATGAACTTTATTCGTTGGTCGACGAATCTTTGGACTACTACAGCATTCTGTCAAGACTATGTTCTCTAGTCTCAGGTCGACGAACTTAGGTCTCTGCCCGACGAATTCTAGATATCTACTTCAACAACTTAGAACCATAAGACTTGTGTCGACACTCAGAGTATATGTCGACGCCAACTGAGTCGACACTAGAAGCACTTGTGTCGACACACAGATCATCAGTCGACACTTTGGAAAGGTTGTGTCGGCACCACATAGAAGACTTGTGTCGACACACAGGATATCAGTCGACACCACCTGTGTCGACACCAGGAGTAATTGTGTCGACACACAGAATATTTGACAACTCCAGAAACTCAGCTCGACGAAATCAAATCTTAGGTCGACGAATTCTGGAGACTTTAACTATCATTTCAGATACAACTGTGAATATTCTAAGTCCAGAATAATTGCTGAACTCCAGTCGACGAACACAGTTATCAGCTCGACGATCTTCAGACGCAGAAAAGGCAAAATTTTGAAGCATGCAGTTCTGTTATCAGCTCGATGATCTTGGAACTCAGCTCGATGAACAGAAGTTAATTGATCGACGAACACAGCAACTCAGCTCGATGAACTGTGGACTCAGCTCGACGAATTCTGTCATCAGTTCGACGATTCCAGACTTAGCATCTATTCCTTCTGTCCTTAGTCTATGGAAATAATTTATGAATGATTAATGATAAAATATTCTCTGAATATTACCGTTGGACGGTACATTAATCACGACTTTCATCAGAATTATTGTTTTCCATTTTTCCAAGGGACAATTGGGGAAAGAAATCAATGCAGTTTATTTTCAAGGACCGTCAGTATTGATTACAGAAGATTCAAATTTCGAAAGGAAATTCCCTCAGGAAATATAAAAAGAGATTTTTCTCTCCTTACTGATAGCAAGTAAGAAACAGAGAGAAAGAAAGAAGAAAGCAAGCAATCTCTCTGCTCCTTTCACAAAAGCTCTGATACAAAAAGAAGATCTGCTCTCAGAAGAAGAAGAACAATCATACAAAATCAATAGTCTTCTTACTTCAACACTCCAGGACTTCCAAGGACAACAACTATCAAATCTGTCAAGAAGATCCTGCAGATAAAGGCTAAAAGCTTGAAGGTCTATCACCCTGCAGCAAGGCTTCCATATTTCCCAAACCATTCAATATCTCAGGGGGAGCAATTTGCTACCATCAATAATCTACAAGTCTTCTCTCTGATTGTTGACAGAGAAGACATAATCAACTCTCTCACCCCCACTGTCTAAAGGGTTGTCATCTCCCTTCAAAAGTGATTCCTGGTTACAAGTCACCTGATCAAAAGACTTGGGGATTTGGTTTTTGAGCACCTGATCAAAATCTAATTGGTGTCAGGAACCTGATCAAAAACCTGAGTGGATTCCTACCAGGGTGGTAGAAGAGTGGATGTACCCAGGTTGGGGAATCACTATAAATTTCTTGTGTTGTCTGGTTGCCCTCTTTCTTTTGTTTTCTTATTATGGATGTGGTAGTTAGTTTCTGTGCTTTTATATTCTGATTTATTTACTACTGCACTTAGACTAATCTGTATTATCCAGCAGAGAATTTTATAAAAATCTGAATACTCTATTCACCCCCCTAGAGTATTCCTGATCTAACAGCTCACTTACAATTGGTACCACAGCATACTTTCATTCTCCATTTGAGTGCACCACCGGCCGACCATGTGGGCTAGCGCCAGGCTGCGGAGCTGAGCCCGCGTGCTCTCATGGACGAGCACCCGCATGGCCTCCTCGTCGTAGATGGCAGTGTCCTCCCTCGATTAGAGGCCGGAGGAGAAGTTGTAGGCCTCCCCGCTAATGGTTTCCCGCTACAGCCAGCTAGGCAGCAGGGTGGAGATGATCTCCCAGTTCGACTACATGTCCCACAGTAGGATGGGGATGCCGAGCTCGTCTAGGCACCGCTCGCCAAGGCCAAAGTTGTGGTGCCCCCTTGGCACCGGCTTCGGGTCAGGCGGCTCTTCACCCTGCGTCCTGGAGGTGTCGGCCGCCTCGCTAGGGGTGTCGCTGGCCGGAGCAGTCATGGGGGCGGGTCCTTGGTTGGCTGGGCTGCTGGGGCCTTGCCTTTTCTTTGGGCCGCGGTAGACGCCTCGCCCGTAGCCTTCACCTTCTTGGGCAGCGGTGGTGGAGGTTGTTCGCTGCTAGGCCACTTCTGGATGACAAATGCCAGAATCTCGCATTGAGCGGTGGCTGCGGTTGCGGCTTCGGCACGGGCAAGCTCTCCAGGGACTACACGCGCGCTCTCGTAAGGGGGGTTCAGGGGGATTTCTCGCTCGCCTGCAAGGAGGGAAAATTAATAGATTATCAAAGTAGAAAGGAGAAGTGAGAGAAGCTTACCTCCCCCGAGCGGGACGATGGCGAGGTTGTCCAGATTCTGGCGCAGGAAGGCGACCTCAAAGTTCTTCCCAGCGAAGAACCTGCATAGCTCCGCTTCATGGCCTCCCATGCTAGGGGGCGGTATCTTGCCTCGCTGAGCTGTATTGGTGAGAAGGGGATGTTGCTGAAGTCCCCCCAGACGAACACAAATTTCTTGAGCCAATTATGGATCTTATTTACGGTCTCCCGCACCTTGATGTGGTCGCTGGAGAAATAGGCGGTCCCGTCCTTGTTCGTGCGGAAAGAGAACAGCTTGCAGAAGACAGTGAGGTTGAACTCAACCCGCTTTTCCCGTAGGAAGCCTGCGAATCCGACCATGATGGATACAGAATTCAGGGTCATCTGGCCTGGGATGACCCTGAAATATTTCAGTATCTGGCGAACCTCCGGCCATAATGGAAGTCGAAGGCCCGCCTCAAAGTGCGCCAAGGGGATGGAGAGCTCCCCTCTGGAGAGGTCGTTTATCTTTTCCCCCTCTCTAGGTCGCCTCGCCACGAAACCTGGCAGGACGTAGTTGCCTATGGCGTCAAAAAATTCGCCTTCAGAAATGTCGGCGGGGGGAAAGTCGTGCTCGAAAAAGGTCCAATCACAGTTACCCCGCCCATCCGCATCGTCGCTGCCACCGCCCATTTCGCAGAGTCTGCTAAGCGAGGTGAGAAAGTTCTCGCAAGAGGCGGGCAAGTCGCGGGTCGCAGAAAGTAAGGGAGAAGGAGAAATCTTAAATGCGGTGGGTGAGAAAGAGCCGGTATGGACTATTTATAGAAAGAAAAAGGGCGAGAAAACATTCCGCTGGTGGGAAAAGTGCGGATAGCAGAAAGTCTCCTGACGTTTCGACTTCCAAGCTCGCAACCGCACTACGAAGACCGTTCGACGGCGGGCCTCGCCCGACCCCCGCCCGCATAAGCGGGGGCGGGCTGCGGCTCGAACTCGCCTGAAGCAATAGGCGAATCGCATGGGTTCGCAATCGGCGGGCTCCTGGCCCGCTCCTGCCGGGATCAAATGGGCGGATTATGCGAGCCGACTCAACGACCTCGCACTTGCTTAAAAGCGAAAGGTGAGCAGGAGTGCCTCGTTCACATTCAACCAGAAAAATAACGGCAAACAAAATAAAAGGAATGCGCAACAAGCGTCGAGCCCATTGGCGGGAGAGAGTCAAGTTATTACAGATATTAAAAACGTGGCAAGATGGATGACCCTCCGAAGCGAAGCGATTTAGAGTATGGATGCGCCCTGATCGGCTACCGACCGCGGGGAGGGGCAGGTGGATCAGTACGGGATCCACTTCTATCTGCCCCGCCTCCGCGTCCCGGATCGGGGGGGGGCATGCGAGGATAGTGATACTCGCGGACCGCCACCAACTCCTACCGGGCCTGGCCGACTTGCTCTGTGTCGTGCCTGAGCCGCTCCTCGCCCGCGTTATGTGCACCCCGGGAGAAGTGACCCCATCCCCGTCAGTTGGGCACCTCGCCCTCTCTAGGACTGCAAGTTGCTCTTCGTTTCAACCTTATCCTTGTCAACCCTGTTGAAGACCTCCTGCAGCAGTAGCGTGTACTTCTGGAACAGCCGCGTCACCTGTCTCTTCATCCCCGCCGTGTCCGCCGGATCGCCCAGATACTCGGAGATGTGATCTATGTCAGGGGGAGGTGAATATCCCTCGCTCCTCGGCTTCGGAGGAGGAAATCATGTTATAACATACGGAGGGATAGGTCAGAAAAAGCGAACAGAAAACCAGGTTCGAGTATGAGCTCACCGAGAGTCGGCACATCGCCCGCACCCCCTGGTGTCCGAGAAGAGCCCGGCCGGCACTGGAAGAGTCCTTCCTCAAGAACCGCGAAGGATTTTCCCAACCCAGGAGGAATTGGCTTCTGGGAGGTCTCCGGAGGGGGATGTCCCAGGCCCGAGGGGCTGGCGACCCGCTCGGTTGACAGCGGGAGGGAATGGTCCCCTTCCACACTGCCTCCCTCCTCACGTGGCGGCACCTGCGGAAAGATAAGTCAGAAGCAAAGCAATGAATCAAACGGGAAGTGCACATACCTGATGAACAACCTCGGCGGCAGCCGCCGAGCTGGAGCCAGGGGGGTCATTTGTCGGGGATCGCCTGACAATTTTTCCTTTTACCGGCCTGAAGAGGGGGCCGGGAGATCCACGCGCCAGCCATTGAGCGGCCTCAAGAGTCTCCTCCCTAGTCTTTTCCCTCGCGGCCGCAAGGCGAGCTCGCATCTCCTCAGACACCGGCATCGTGCAGCTGCAGCTCACTGAGACGGCTAAAGAAGGCAGGATTTTTCCAAGGGTCTGATGGCATATTTATAGCGTGAGGATGGGACCCACCAAGAGATTCCTTGACAGTTCAACAAAGCACTCACCGAACACGTGGGTTGGATGATTCTTTATGAGCTTGGTCAAGCTCAAAACGAGCGGGTATTATGTACAACCCCGTGTTCGCCGAGTGGGTTCACCAGGAAAGACGAGCGGGCCAAGGTGGCCTGCCCGCGCCAGGACATCATACGGGCAAACTCAGAATGGCCAGCTCACTCCCGCCAGAGTTGGGCGAGCGAGCAGCGCGGGCAGGCCCGACAAGCCCTTGTTCGCCCGGGGTTCGTCGAACTGAATCGGGTTTTCGCCGGACCGAGCTCGAACGGAGCTCGGCATTCTTCGAGTTGGCCTCGCGAGTTAGAATCCTAGATTCATCGAACAAAGCTCGGCAAACTCAAGTATTCTAGGATTCCTTCTGTAGTACTGATAATCCCAAATCATCTCGGGCGAGTGAAGGCATCAGAGGGCAACTCGCCCAGCTGTCTTATGAGACTTCATCCAGACTCAACGCTCTTGGCGCCCTTCTGGATTTAGCGTTGTGTGACGTCACTCCACTCAACGCTCTCGACGACCTCCTGGCTTTGGCGTTGAGTGATGTTGCTCCAACGCTCTCAGCGCCCTTCTGGCTTTGGAGCTGAGTGACGTCGCTCCACTCAATGCTCTCGGCGCCCTTCTAGCTTTGGCTTTGAGTGGCGTCTCTCCACTCAACGCTCTCGACGCCCTCCTGGCTTTGGCGTTGAGTGATGTTGCTCCACTCAACGCTCTCGACGCCCTTCTGGCTTTGGCGTTGAGTGTTGTTGCTTCACTCAACGCTCTCGACGCCCTCTTGGCTTTGGCGTTGGGTGATGATGCTCCACTCGCCCAGTCTCCTATGAGGTGTTTTTTTTTTACCATTTTACCCTCGCCAGGGGGTGTGAATAGCTTTGTAGAACGGCGGAGTTACACTGTTAGCAGGCCCAGTTGGACTGCACATAGCTGTTCAAAACAGCGTAGGTTGGCTATTGGCAGGTCGTTGTCAGAAATCTATAAATAAGACCCAAGGGGTACCTCAGAGAGCACGCTTATCAGTATTTGGATCTTCTTGCGCTTTCTGAGGTAGCCTTATCTCGACCATTGTCTAAGGAGGGGAAGCGCTCTAACATCTTCCGGGTGTGTGGTGGGACCTCCACGTCGATCCCTTGTGTCAGTTTTCATTTTTTTTTGTTGTTTGGCTTGCAGGAGAGAAGTATGTGTGTGATCACCCCTTCCCCATGGGTGAACTCCACAAGATATCGAATTCTCGGTTTCAACATTTACAATTTCTACTATGTGCAGCTCAACTAACCTACATGATGTGTATGAATGGTGACCTCTTAAATATTCATCCAAATGACCTAATATTATTACCGTGGGTCTATCGTGATATTTTAGGAACAAATCCAGAAGATTATCATTTTCCTACTTCCTTTGATATTTATTTTAATTTCAAAAAATCAGGCCTCATGAGCCTTTGAACACTAAGTGCACTTTTCTCACTAAGTACGGTCTTAACAAAATTATGATAAACTACTAACATCAAAATAACAATAAATACCAAAAATCCCAATTTTCCAAGGTGGATTTGACCTTCAACAATTTATAGAACAAACAACCACAATATTATGATAAATAGGGAAAGATTAGAACCAATGATTCAAAAATTATGAGAAAATTACTAGATGATAAATATGACCAGAAAAGGACACTGACCATGAATTGTAATTTTCCAACTCAAATTGATCACATACATGAATTATATTAGAATATTTAACAAATTAGCACTTATGAAGGAGCCTATATAAAAATTCTTCCAATATTTTTATAAAAATTTACAAAGTATGATTATGTCCTAAAATATTCTCTGACCAAGTTTCACAATTTTCTAGTGCGCAAATAACTCTAAAATAATTATCACGTGATTGAATCAAACTTAGCATTTGTGAATGAAGTACAAAAATTATCAATCCAAAATTCACAATAAAATTTCTAAGGAACAACATCATCTAAATAAGTCTACTGCCTAAGTTTCATGAGTATCCAAATTCATTTGAGTATATAATTAAATATTAGATCAAAGTGCACTAAACTATCCTTATCTATTTCAAAGAGGGTATATGTTCATAAAAATCCTAAAACCACTCTTCTAGAGCTTATTTTTACCCTAGAAACTCACCAACCAAGTTCTAAGACCATCCAAGGACATATAGTCTCATGTCCTTCAATAGGACCCAAACCTCAACCCTGGGGCCTACACTTGGGTCTTAGGGCATATCCACCCCAAACCACTCAAATTCTCTTAAGGGGAGTGTTTTAGATAACTTTAAGGCAGTGGCCAAAGTTCCATCCCTTTTGGATGAGGATTGACCACTAAACTCATCAAATACACACTTGCCCTAATTTACCTTTAAAGGACCAAACTTTTGTCACACCAATGCCTACTCAAACCAACACCAAATGGGCTGAGATTTTTTCTAGAGTCATGTCATGACCCTAATTGTACAACCCCGTATTCGCAGGTTTCTGATTTTAAGCTTTTGGAGTGGTTTGAGCTCTTGGTGGCGAATTTTTGTCTAGTCATTGGAATATACTAGTAGGGGGAGGAAAAATCTGTCTCCCCCAGTGGCCCTTTTTTCGGGTGGGTGCGACACGTTGGTCGGCACCCACCCCAGCTTGCTAAGTTCGAGGTGGGGGGCAAGACCGGCCTGCGGACAGGGTCTCGCCCGGCGGCCTGCCTGGGTGGCAAGACCGGCCTACGGGCAGGGTCTCGCCCGGCGTCCTGCCTGTGGCGAGACCGGCCCGCGGGCAGGGTCTCGCTAGGCGGCCTGCCTGGTGGCGAGACTGGCCTACGAGGAGGTCTCGCCGGCGGCCCGCCTGGGTGGCGAGACCTACCTGCGGGCAGGGTCTCGCCGGCGGCCTGCCTGGTGGCGAGTCCTGCCTGCGGGCAGGGTCTCGCCGGCGGCCCACCTGGGTGGCGAGACCTGCCTGCGGGCAGGGTCTCGCCGGCGGCCTGCCTGGTGGCTAGACCTGCCTGCGGGGAGGTCTCGCCGGCGGCCTGCCTGGGTGGAGAGACCTTCCTGTGGGCAGGGTCTTGTCGGCAGTCTGCCTGGTGGCAAGATCGGCCTGCGGGTAGGTCTCGTCGGCGGCCTGCCTCGGGTGTCCGGGGGGGGGGGGGGGGGGGGGGGGGGGGGGGGGTAGGGGCTTGCTTTTACTGTTGTACCCCCGAGGGTGGATTTCCCCCTTTACCCTCCGACGTGGTTGTTTTCTATTGGCCCAAGGCCTATTTGGCGTAGGGGTATTTCGGGATTTTTGTTCCATGGGATTTGGAAAACTATAAATAGTCCCTTAGGGGTGCCTTGGAGAGGATCACTTATTCACTCTCTCTTCATCCTTCAAGGTACCCTAGCTCAAGCATTGGCTAGGGATGGGGAGACCTCAAAGGTCTTCTGGGTGTGAGGTGGGACCTCCGCGCTAGAGCCGAGGGTCTGTTTCTAGCTTCTTGATCTTTGGTCCGTGACGTTCTCCTGAGTGTAGTAGGTGCGAGGTCACCCCTTTCTAGGGACCCCGGACTCCACAGAGGTCATTTTTGACTTCAACACTTTTGGTGCGGTGAGCGTGGAGAGTGACCAGCACAGAAGATCTTGGGAGAGTGTCATGACTTGAGGTTAGGGAGGTAGTGATGATCTCGGCGAGCTCCCTAGCCCAGGACCCTTTGTGGGGAGGCAAGAGTTCATGGCCTCCATCCAAGGCATCATGGATATGCTGCGAAGCATTGCTCATCAGGGTGGTAGCTCCACCCCGACCCCCTAGGAGCTAGCTCCCCCCCCCCCCTCTCGACGAGTCGACACCCATGGGTCTAAGCAAGATTACCCCGGGGGGGGGGAAAAGGAAGTGCACCAGGAAGAAGGCCCGGGAAGGAGAGAATGGGAGATGGGGTCGAGCGAGACCTCACCATCCGGGAGTTATTCTCCAGCCCAGTGAATGCCAACCTCCCAGGCGAGCAGGTCGCGCGAGTGGAGGTGGCGAGACCACCCCTTAGGGGGGTCACCCTTCAGCGAGCTGATCATCTCAGCTCTCGTTCCCGAGGGGTTCAGGGAACCTGACATGGCTTACTATACGGGGAAGGATGACCCCGTCCAGTATCTACAGTGGTTCGAGGATGTCGTCTCCATCAGGCCGATGACGGATGCCTTCCAGTGTCGCCTCTTTGCGATCACGTTGAAGGAGAAGGCAAGGGACTGGTTGCATCAACTCCCCCCAAGGTCGATCTATGGGTTCGAGGACTTGAGCCGGAGATTTCAGCTTCGCTTCTCCACCTCCAAGAAGAGGAAGAGGAGTCCCGAGTCCATCTTCCTGATAAGGCACGGGGCCGAGGAGTCGCTGGCCCGTTACATTGGCAGGTTCCAAGAGGAGATCCTGGAGGTCCAGAAGATGCCTGGGTATGCCATCCAGATGACATTCACGGTGGGGTTGCGCGAGGGGTTCTTCAAGATGAGCCTGACTTGAAAGGCCCCCCTTTCCTTTGAGGAGCTGATGGAAAGGGCGGCCGAGGAGATAGCCATGGAGGCGGCCAACCCGACATTTGTCAAGAAGTTGGCAAAGCTAACAGATATGGAGTCAAAGGAGCAAGGTGGCTCGAGACCTCAGGAAGGAATAAGGAGAGAGGAGCGGAGAGCTCAGGAGGGTCCAGAACCAGGTTGGAGGCAGCAGGGAGGACCCGTTCAGGTTCCAGGAAGAGTTTACGTCCAAGATGGGGGGAACTTCCACGGGGGCCAAGGGAGGTTTAACTTCCAGAGACAAGCCCCAAGACAGCTCTTACCCCCGCCGCAGCAAGCCTTGGCGATAGGAGGAGGAAGAGGTAACAGGAGAGAACGCCCAGCCCGCCGAAGGAGGGGAGAAGAGCTATCGTACTGTGACTTCCACCAGGTGGAGGGGCATGCCACAGCTACCTGCCCCGAGTTCCTGGAAGTGAGGGGGGCGAGAGGCCCTGCCCAGCCACAGCCACCAGTACGGGTTGAAGAGGTTCTGCCAAGAGAAGGGGGGATGACGTGTGTGAGGACCGGGTCGATGTCGGACCCCGAGGTGGTATAGCTGTGATCCATGGTGGGGTGGGGATCGAGGCCACTCAGAAGGCAAGTCTCCATGTGATGTAACGACGGAGCATCGCCTCGACGTCCTAGACCCCGCCCCAGGAGGAGAAGATCACCTTCTCGGTGAAGGACTTGTCGGACCATGAGGATCCGTTTTGCGATGCGCTGGTCATCCAGACGGCCATTGAAGCCTACAACGTCTCCCGAATCTTGGTTGACAACGGAAGCTCCGTCAACGTAGTTTTCAAGAAGGCGTTTGACGAGATGAAGGTAGAGCCAAGGAGGGTGTTGGCCTCGGACGGACCCCTGTTCGGATTTTCAGGAGAGAGGAAGGAGGTCGAAGGTGGAGTAGGACTCCAAATAAAATTCGGAGGGACTTCAAGGAACTGTCGGTTCGTCATTGTTGACGCTCCAAGCAGCTACAACGCCATCTTCGGAAGGCCCCTCATCAGCGCCTTTCGTTGCGTGTCGTCTTCCTTCCACCAATGCCTCAAGTTCAGCTCAGGAGGGATGCAGGTCAGAGTCAAGGGAGACTCCAGGATGGCAAGGCAGTGTTATGTCACGGCCGTCAACACCATCTCTTGGTTGGACAAGGCAGAGGAGATGGAGGAGATCATGGAGAGCCTGAGCAGGATGGAAGTGTCCAGCGAGAAGGAAGCGGATGGCGACCACCATGCCCAGACCCCCTGAGGAAGCCTCGTCCCGGCAGAGTCCTGTATGTTTCTTATGTTGTAATGAGTCCAACCCCCGACCAACTGAGTCGAGGGGGTCATGTAACCCATCTTTTCCCCCATTTGAGGATGTTGGATTTGGTAGAGTTCAAGTGAAACACCTGGTTCCCCACCCCCGAGAGAATCTCCTCAGCCAGGCTCTCACTAGCTGGTTGGGTCGAATGTGCCTCGGAGAGATCAAGCCCCACCCTCGAGAGGATCTCCTCAGCCAGGCTCTCACTAGCTGGTTGGGTCGAATGTGTCTCGGGGAGATGAAGTTCCCACCCTCGAGAGGATCTCCTCAGCCAGGCTCCCACTAGCTGGTTGGGTCGAATGTGCCTCAGGGAGAGCAAGTCCCACCCCCAAGAGGATCTCTTCAGCCAGGCTCCCACTAGTTGGTTGGGTCGAATGTGCCTCGGGGAGATCAAGCCCCACCCACGAGAGGATCTCCTCAGTCAGGCTCCCACTAGCTGGTTGGGTCAAATGTGCCTCGGGGAGAGCAAGACCCACCCCCGAGAGGATCTCCTCATCCAAGCTCCCACTAGCTGGTTGGGTCGAATGTGACTTGGGGAGAGCAAGTCCCACCCCCGAGAGGATCTCCTCAACCAGGCTCCCACTAGCTGGTTGGGTCAAATGTGCCTCTGGGAGATCAAGTCCCACCCCCGAGAGGATCTCCTCAGCCCAGCTCCCACTAGCTGGTTGGGTCGAATGTGCCTCGGGGAGAGCAAGCCCCACCCCTGGGAGGATCTCCTCATTCAGGCTCCCACTAGCTGGTTGGGTCGAATGTGCCTCGGGGAGAGCAAGCCCCACCCCCGAGAGGATCTCCTCAGCCAGGCTCTCACTAGCTGGTTGGGTCGAATGTGCCACGGGGAGATGAAGTTCTCACCCCCGAGAGGATCTCCTCATCCATGCTCCCACTAGCTGGTTGGGTCGAATGTGCCTCGGGGAGAGCAAGCCCCACCCCCGAGAGGATCTCCTCAGCCAGGCTCCCACTAGCTGGTTGAGTCGAATGTGCCTCGGGGAGATGAAGTTCCCACCCCCGAGAGGATCTCCTCAGTCAGGCTCCCACTAGCTGGTTGGGTCGAATGTGCCTCGGGGAGAGCAATCCCCACCCCCGAGAGGATCTCCTCAGCCAGGATCCCACTAGCTGGTTGGGTTGAATGTGCCTCGGGGAGATGAAGTTCCCACCCCCTGAGAGGATCTCCTCAGCCAGGCTCCCACTAGCTGGTTGGGTCGAATGTTCCTCGGGGAGAGAAAGTCCCACCCCCGAGAGGATCTCCTCAACTAGGCTCCCACTAGCTGGTTGGGTCGAATGTGCCTCAGGGAGATCACGTCACACCCCCGAGAGGATCTCCTCAGCCAGGCTCCCACTAGCTAGTTGGGTCGAATGTGCCTCGGGGAGAGCAAGCCCCACCCCCGAGAGGATCTCCTCAGTCAGGCTCCCAATAGCTGGTTGGGTCGAATGTGCCTCGGGGAGATCAAGTTCCCACCCCCGAGAGGATCTCCTCAGCTAGGCTCCCACTAGCTGGTTGGGTCGAATGTTCCTTGGGGGGAGTAAGTCGCTTTTTGCTCCGAGACGGTCCCGCTGCCCAGGCTCTCACTTGCTGGGCAGTGTCGGTGGTGCTTCTCGCAGAAGCTAAGTGATTTTTACCCGGAGGGGGTCTCGCCACCCAGGCTCTCATAGCTGGCATGGCAAGTTGACCCCTCCAGGGGGTGAAATGTTTTTTACCCGGAGGGGGTCTCGCCACCCAGGCTCCCATAGATGGCATGGCAGGTTGACCCCTCCGGGGGGTGAAATGTTTTTTACCCATAGGGGGTCACGCCACCCAGGATCCCATAGCTGGCATGGCAGGTTGACCCCTCTGGGGAGTGAAATGTTTTTTACCCGGAGGGGGTCTCGCCACCCAGGCTCCCATAGCTGGCATGGCAGGTTGACCCCTCCGGGGGGTGAAGTGTTTTTTACCCGGAGGGAGTCTCGCCACCCAGGCTCCCATAGCTGGCATAGCAGGTTGACCCCTCCGGGGGGTGAAGTGTTTTTTACCCGGAGGGAGTCTCGCCACCCAGGCTCCCATAGCTGGCATGGCAGGTTGACCCCTCCGGGGGGTGAAGTGTTTTTTACCCGGAGGGAGTCTCGCCACCCAGACTCCCATAGCTGGCATGGAAGGTTGACCCCTCCGGGGGGTGAAGTGTTTTTACCCGGAGGGAGTCTCGTCACCCAGGCTCCCATAGCTGGCATGGCAGGTTGACCCCTCCGGGGGGTGAAGTGTTTTTTACCCGGAGGGAGTCTCGCCACCCAGGCTCCCATAGTGTTGAAGTTGGTGACCGGGCGGTCTGGCGGTTTGTCTTGGCGGGTTGAAGACCGCACGGTCTAGCGGTTTGTCTCAGCAGGCTTGGAGACCGGGCGGTCTGGCGGTCTACCCTAGCAGTCTCTCTTCCTCTCTGGTGGTAGCCGTGCGGTTAGCCCTGCTGTCTAACCGCGCGGCTTGTGCGCTTTGTTTTGTATAGTCCGCTTAGTCCTGTAAATTATAGTCTCACATCTCTTATTTGTATTCTCTCATCTCTCCTCCATTTTATATAAAGGAGGGCATATCTTTGTAATAGATACCTTTTTTGGATAATAAAATTTCAATTATTCAAAAGTCTATCCGTTTGTTCTTTTCTATTCGCTACTTTTAACATGGTATCAGAGGACACGGTCATTTCCTCCTGATTCTGTGCGCTCTCTGCTTCTAGCGGCTTGTTTTCCGCTATCCGCGACCTCTCTCGCGGCTTGCCTTCTCTTCTGTCCGCCGCCCTGTTCGAGCGGCTTGTTTCTGTCCGCTGCCCTGTTCGCGCGGCTTGCTTCTTGGTTCTCTTCTCCTACTGCTATTCGTCGCAGCGACCTGTTTCCTTGTCGCCGCGCTCCTTGCTCTTTCTTGCCTCTCCGACTTCCTAGTCTTTGCGGCTTGTGTCTACCCGCTGCGGACTTCTTCTCCCTGTCCGCTTCTGCTTTCCCCATATCCGCTTGTCCCTATACTCGTGGTTTGCTGCTGTGATCTGCCTGACCGTGCGGGTTGTTCCTTTCTCACCTGCATCTTGGTCGCGGTCACCTGCTCTTCTCCTCTCTTTTGTTCGCCCGGCCTTTTCAGTCCGCGCGACCTCTTCCCCGCTGTGCCTTTGACCTCTTGCTAGCCGCTACTGTTCGCGCTCTACTTGTTGTTTCCTTCTACCCGCTCCTGCTTGCTGGTCGCGCCGGCCTCATCTTTTGCCGTGCGACCTGTTCTCCTCTGTTCGCCCGACTTTTTCAAGCCGTGCGACTTCTTTCCCTCTGCTTTGCTCTGCTTCTTGGTAGCGGCCTTCCTAGCCGCCCGACCTGTTTTCTGTTCGCCCGGCTTAGTGCTCTTTTCTCTTCTCGCGGCTTGTTCTTATCGTCGCGGCTTGCTCCTCTCTTGCTTCCATGGCTTTCCCCTCCTCCAGCCTATCCGCCTCCGTGGTCACCTCTTCTGGTAGTGCTCATGTTGTTACTCGCGGAAGATGGCTCATCGACTCTGGTGCAACCAATCATATGACAGGCAATCCTCAATGTTTCTCTCTTCTTGACACACATGCTCAGTTGCCCCCGGTCATTGTTGCTGATGGATCTCCCTCCCCGGTCCATGGGACGGGCATGGTTCAAGTCACTCCATCTCTTTGCCTGGCTGATACCCTCTATGTGCCCAAGTTTCCGTGTAATTTATTATCGGTTACTTCTTTATGCAAGCAACTACGGTGTTCTGTCATATTCACCCCTAGCTCTTGTGCTTTTCAGGATCCTGACTCCCAACGGACGATTGCTACCGGGACTGAGAGTGGTGGCCTCTACTTCCTCGACAACGTTTCTGCTCTATCCGCCTTCTCCTCCTCCTCTACAGATCTTCTCCAATGGCATATTCGCCTTGGCCATGCTCCTCCCCGAATTCTCCGCCAGCTCCTGTCGCACCTCCCTCCTCATCATCCTCCTCTAAACTGTGATGCATGTCAACTTGGCAAACATCACCGCTCATCCTTCCCACCAACGCAAAGTCGGGGCTCTTCCCGTCCGTTCGACCTCGTTCACTCTGACATATGGGGTCCCGCTCCTAACCTCACCATCGGTCGGGGTAGTTCCTATTTTGTCACCTTCATTGATGATTTCTCTCGATGTACGTGGGTATATCTTCTCAAAGATCGCTCCGAGCTGTTCTCTGTTTGGACCTCTTTTTATTCTATGGTTAAGACTCAGTTTGATACGTCTATTAAACTCCTTCGTTCTGACAATGCTAAGGAGTATCTTAGCCACGACTTCTCCTCCTTTTGTATTCACCATGGTGTTATTCGTCAAACAAGTTGTGTCTACACCTCCCAACAAAATGGGGTGGCGGAACGCAAAAACCGTCACCTCCTTGATGTCGCTCGCACTATGATGACTCAAATGCATGTTCCTCGCTCCTATTGGGGATATGATGTCCTCCTCTCCTGCTATCTCATCAATCGCCTTCCCTCCACAGTTCTCCACGGTGCTACCCCCTTCTCCATTCTTTATCCAGACAAGGATCCCTTTCCTCTTCCTCTACACATCTTTGGGTGCACCGCTTTTGTGCACTCTCCCGCTGCCACCCATGATAAACTCTCACCACGTGCCACCAAATGTGTCTTTCTGGGCTACTCTCCCACTCAGAAAGGATATTGCTGCTTTGACCCTGTTACCCGCAAGCAATTTGTCTCTGCGGATGTCACCTTCTTTGCCAATGTCTCTTACTTCTCTCCCGCTTCCTCTTCTACTCCTCCTGATCCTACTTCTCATACCAACCCATCCATTCCCTCTGCTCCCACTGATGTTCCGCCCTCTCCACCCACTCCACCGTCTTCCCCATCCTCATCATCTCCACCCTCTACTCCGCTTTCTCCCTCCACTCCGCTGCCATCTCTCTCTACTCCCGGGCCAGCTCTCTCCACCACGGATACTCCGGATACTGAGGCACCTGCTGACCTGGATCTCCCGATTGCTCTTCGCAAAGGGGTTCGGGCCTGTACCCAACACCCGCTTGTTGCAGTTGTTTCCTATGATCGTCTTACCCCTGCTCGCAGAGCTTTTGCACTGGCTATCTCGGCCACTGGCACCCCCCGTTCCTACCAGGAGGCCCTTACTATTCCTCATTGGAAAGTTGTCATGGATGAGGAGATTGCTACTCTCACTGAACGGGGTACCTGGACCCTTGTTCCTCCTCCTTTCGGCACAGATGTTGTTGGCTGTCGCTGGGTCTTCGTGGTGAAGTTTTTCCTGGATGGCAGTGTGGATCGTTATAAGGCTCGCCTGGTTGCCAAGGGTTTTACCCAAACTTATGGGGTTGATTACTTTGACACTTTCTCTCCCGTGGCTCGTCTCAGCACTATTCGGGTTCTTCTCTCTGTGGCTGTCAACAGGGATTGGCCCATCTCGCAGCTAGATGTTAAGAATGCCTTCCTCTATGGTGATCTGCAGGAGGATGTTTACATGGAGCAACCTCCTGGGTATGTTGCTCAGGGGGAGACACGGGTATGCCGGCTAAAGAAGGCTATCTATGGCCTCAAGCAGAGTCCTCGTGCCTAGTTTGACAAGTTCAGTGGCATTGTTGCGGCCATTGGTTTTACAAGAAGCTCAGCAGATCACTCCTTGTTTGTTCGAAAAACCGCCTCTGGTCTTGTTGTTCTTGCGGTTTATGTTGATGACATTCTTCTTACTGGCGATGACCAGGATGGGGTATTGATGACCAAGAAACACCTTCGTCAACATCTGGTCACAAAGGATATGGGCTCCCCGAAATACTTTCTGGGGATTGAAATCTCTAGAAAGTCCAACTCCATGGTCCTTTCACAACGGAAGTATGCTCTTGATCTTTTAAAGGAGGCAGGACTGACTGGTGCTAAACCTGCACGTTGTCATATGGCTGTTGGAGAAGACAAAACTTGGACAGATGACTCACCTCTTCTCTCCGATCTTACGAGATACCGGCATCTGGTGGGCAAGCTCATATATCTCACGGTAACCAGACCCGACATCTCTTATGTTGTTGGCAAGGTGAGCCAGTTCATGCAAGCTCCGAGGGAGTGTCATCTACAATCTGCTCTGAGGATATTAGAGTATATTAAAGCTGCTCCAGGGAAAGGACTCCTATTTCAGAAAAATGGTCACCTTAGGGTTGAAGCGTACTCTGATTCAAGCTATGCGGATGACAAAGGGGACCGCAAATCGACTTCAGGTTTCTGCACATTTGTTGGAGGCAATTCTTGTGAGTTGGAAGAGCAAGAAACAGTCTGTCGTTTCCAGGTCTAGTGCAGAGGCGGAATATCGCAGCATGGCATCGACTACATGTGAGTTGAAGTGGTTGCGGGCTCTCATGCTTGACTTAGGAGAGGTTTACAACTATCCTCTTCCTATGTTCTGTGACAATAAGGCCGCGATACACATTTCCAAAAATCCGGTCTTTCATGAGAGAACAAAACACATAGAAGTCGACTGTCATTTTATTCGGGAAGAAATATTGAAGAAACAGATTTGCACTCCATTTGTCACTTCCGACAACGAGTTGGCAGATGTCTTCACCAAGCCGGTGTCCGCTTCCTTTTTCCACATCTGCGACAAGCTGGGCATGATCGATATATATGCTCCAGCTTGAGGGGGAGTGTTGAAGTTGGTGACCGGGCGGTCTGGCGGTTTGTCTTGGCGGGTTGAAGACCGCGCGGTCTGGCGGTTTGTCTCAGCCGGCTTGGAGACCGGGCGGTCTGGCGGTCTACCCTGGCAGTCTCTCTTCCTCTCTGGTGGTAGCCGTGCGGTTAGCCCTGCTGTCTAACCGCGCGGCTTGTGCGGTTTGTTTTGTATAGTCCGCTTAGTCCTGTAAATTATAGTCTCACATCTCTTATTTGTATTCTCTCATCTCTCCTCCATTCTATATAAAGGAGGGCATACCTTTGTAATAGATACCTTTTTTGGATAATAAAATTTCAATTATTCAAAATTCTATCCGTTTGTTCTTTTCTATTCGCTACTTTTAACACATAGCTGGCATGGCAGGTTGACCCCTCCGGGGGTGAAGTGTTTTTTTACCCGGAGGGGGTCTCGCCACCCAGCCTCCCATAGCTGGCATGGCAGGTTGACCCCTCCGGGGGGTGAAGTATGTTTTACCTGAAGGGGGTCCCATCACCCAGGCTCCCATCAGCTGGCATGACAGGTTGACTCCCCGGAGAGGCGCGCAAGAAAATTACACTCAGCGAATACGTTGGGTTGGACGTTTCTTTCCGAGCTTGTGCAAACCTCGAAAAGAGCGGGGATTGTGTACAACCCCGTATTCGCAGGTTTTTGGTTTTAAGCTTTTGGAGTGGTTTGAGCTCTTGGTGGACAATTTTTGTCTAGCCCTTGGAATATACTAGTAGGGGGAGGAAAACTCTGCCTCCCCCCAGTGGCCCTTTTTTGGGAGCGGGTGCGACACGTTGGTCGGCACCCGCCCCAGCTCGCTAAGTTCGAGGTGGGGGGCAAGACCGGCCTGCGGACAGGGTCTCGCCCGGCGGCCTGCCTGGGTGGCGAGACCGGCGTGCGGGAAGGGTCTCGCCCGGCGGCCTGCCTGGAGGTGAGACCAGCCCGCGGGCAGGGTCTCGCTCGGCGTCCTGCCTGGTGGCGAGACCGGCCTGCGGGGAGGTCTCGCCGGCGGCCCGTTACCTGCCTGTGGGCAGGGTCTCGTCGGCGGCCTGCCTGGTGGCGAGACCTGCCTGCGGGCAGGGTCTCACCGGCGGCCCGTCTGGGTAGCGAGACCTGCCTGCAGGCAGGGTCTCGGCGGCGGCCTGCCTGATGGCGAGACCTGCCTGCGGGCAGGGTCTCGCCCGGCGGCCTGCCTGGTGGTGATACCGGCCTGCGGGGAGGTCTCGTCGGCGGCCTGCCTTTATGGCGAGACCTGCCTGCGGGCAGGGTCTCGCTGGCAGCCTGCCTGGTGGCGAGACCGGCCTGCGGGTAGGTCTCGCCGGCGGCCTGCCTCGGGTGTCCGGGGGGTAGGGTGCTTGCTTTTACTATTGTACCCCCAAGGGTGGATTTCCCACTTTACCCTCTGACGTGGTTGTTTTCTATTGTCCCAAGGCCTATTTGGCGTAGGGGTAGTTCGGGTTTTTTGGTCCATGTGATTTGGAAAACTATAAATAGACCCTTGCGGGTGCCTTGGAGAGGATCACTTCTTCACTCTCTCTTCATCCTTCAAGGCACCCTAGCTCAAGCATTGGCTAGGGAGGGGGAGACTCAAGGTCTTCCGGGTGTGAGGTGGGACCTCCGCGTTAGAGCCAAGGGTCTGTTTCTAACTTCTTGATCTTTGGTCTGTGACGTTCTCCTGAGTGTAGTAGGTGCGAGGTCACCCCTTTCTAGGGACCCCGAACTCCACAGAGGTCATTTTTTGCTTCAATACTAATGGTCACCCACCAAAAGGTTGGGTGATTTTGAGGTCATAGGCCCCTTAATTAAATTATGCATGATTTATTAAATATTTTCTAAACCAATAGAAAAATATATTCCAAAAATTCTCATTTTTAGATATGTTTAAAATATAGATGAGACTAACCTATGATACAAATTTCATGGCATTTGGATGAATAGTTTAGTGGGGGCACACAAATTGGTGTCTAGTTAACCCTAGGTATATCTTGCACCATTTGGTGTGTTGTGGTCAGACCAGTGACCCAAATTGGTTGAAACTAATTTTAAAATAAACTAGACTCAAAATGATCTATTTTTGATGTCAACGATTTTTCCAGAAAAGGCCTCTTATTATTTTTAATAATTAAAACAAAACACTGCAATATGTGTTGCAGATAATGAAATAAAATGAATTAATATAATCATCAACGACACGAATCTTAAAGCAGGAATGGATTGGATCAGGTTGTCTTCCTCCTTGAGCCAACGGCTCACAGCAGCCCATCCTGGGACATTTTGAGAGATGATTTCTCGGCCACCTGAGCGCCTCCTCGGCCGGCCAATACCACCACCACCTTCATTGAGGTAGTGACAGGCGATACGCGGTGGTAGGCCGGCCGGAGGTGGCCGGAATCGGGTTTTAGGCATGGATGAAAAGCTCCAAAACTGGAGTTTTCGGCCACCCAGATCTAAGGCCAATTGTCCCCAAACCTTGCAGCCAGTGGATGTGGATCTATCCACTGAGAAAGAGGAAGAGGACAGGACCTTCTGGGAGGGCTGAAGCCTTGTCGATCGTCGTGACGCCATTTTCGATAGTGGGGGTGTCAGGTGCTCTGCAACTTCTACAGCAAAGCCTTCGATTTCTTCAGGAAACGAGTGGAAACGACTCCTCACAGCCTGGTGAAGCTATTAAGTGAAGCAATTGAGGGAGATGAGTGGTCATGGCATCAATTGCCATTAATGGCCTTTAACCCATTTTCGGCCAACTGAAAATCTAGTGAATTCCTCCCCTTGGTGGTCGTGAAAGGCTCTTGACCTCCTCCAACTGACCAAGGGAATGAATCTCCATCAATTGGGAGAGAGATGAGGGGTCAATGACATTCAAACACCATGAATGACCACTTTCTCTCTCTTTCTCTCTCCTCAGAATTGGGGGAAATTGCATATTCTCTCTCCTAATCAGCAATCCCAGCAAATGAATGGCAAATTGGGTAATTATAAACCTCATGAGGCTAGTGGGCCACCTCAATTGGGCCTAGCCCAAGTGGATTGTGCTTGAGCTAGCCTTTTCTCCACTATTTGGGCTTGGCTAAGCCTAGCCATTTAAGCTCAGCCCTAGGTCATTTTGGGTGATGAGACTAACCCACTGTGGTGTAGATGATCCCATTGACATCACCCTAGTCCACTTGTGGCTTGGTGTAGCCCAATTAGGTCAATTTTGGGCAATTTGACCTAATTAGGGTTTGGGTTGACCCTTTGTCAACTTAACCTCTTTGATTGACCCCAATGGGTGGTTAGTGACCCAATGGACCTCTTAAATGGTTAGTTTGGGTTGACCCTTTGTCAACTTGACCTCTTTGATTGACCCCAATGGGTGGTTAGTGACCCAATGGACCTCTTAAATGGTTAGGGATGTTATGGTGGGGTCGTGGAGTCAAATTGAAGCTTTAAAGTCAAATCCTAGGGTGGATAATTAGAAATTACTATTTACAGACCAATGTGGTCTTCACATTAATGCATAAATTCATTTGGTCTCTTGAGCTTCCTAGGATTTTGTCATAACAAAACCACTCTTACGGATCTAGTTGTCTGAGGGATGTTACACATTGTATGTCTCTTTCTAAGTTTCTAATTTCCAAAAGGAAACTAAATCACAAGCAGAAAAATTAGGAAGAGGCCACTTGAACATGTGGAGACGACCAAGACTTCCCATCCAATCCAGAAGATGCAGTGTTTGCTCCTCTTCGGCTGAAACAATCGCAGAAGACAAGAAAAAGTTTGAATTGGCCACCAACTTCCTCAACAAACACAGATCCAAGAAACTTTGGTTACAATCTTGGAAACATTCTTGGAAACCAGAAGCTACCCTGAACATCCAAAAAGATCACTGCTGATGGAGAAATTTTGGCTAGATCTTGGCAAGGAAATGCCCTTTGTCGGCTTCAGAGAGAGGAGAGAGGGTGCAGGTCCCCTCCCCTTTCTTGTAGTGGATTCCTACCAAAATCAGCGGACACGACCTCAATCAAGAGCCGGTAGACCTACAACAGAAGAAGGTGCAACTGGTTCTCGATATCTCGAATGACGGAGAAGACTGCCTGGGGAAGAGGCAACGGGATTCTTCCTTGCAGGCGGCAGACTCAAAATTGCCTCACGATTTTTAGCGGCGCACAATAAAGTAGCGACTGGAAACAAACCCTTTGTCGACGACTGTGAGCAAGAAATCACGACTTGAATTTGCGAGAACACAGACGTCGCAGCAGATCTACCGACGGTGCAAATCCTTGTATGCGGCTCTTCCTTCTTTTGCAGAGCGGCAATCGCTGGATCGGCAAGGAAGACTTGTGGATGCCCTAAATCGCAACAAGGGCGAGCTTTTCTCCTTTACGATTGGCAACATTCACGATTTCTTCACACATTACCGGCAATAAATCGCAAGAGCGGAAACTCGGAAAAATTAGAGCGGCGACTGGTTATGCGAGAAGGGGCTAGGGAACACAAAAATAAAAATTTCGCGAATGTTACTGTGTTCGAAGCATTCCGTGTGATCTTTAAGTTTGTAATGATCTCCACATTACCTCCAATAAGGATATTTATTGGCGTAACCCTAAATTCCCGACAATGAGTTATTGGATGTCTAACGGATGCAAACCAACCCGTTAATGAACCGTTATCATATATCAATATACCTCAACAATTATTATTTTTCCAAAAATTTTCATTGTCCTTTTGATTAAAAATAATACAACATTTAGAAGCCCTCTCTTCTCTTCATTTGTTGTTGGTCATCTAAATGACAATGGATATGGTTGCATGGTACTGATCATAATCTATGCTGTGATGGTTATAAATGACTTATTTATAGAGGAGCAGCCGTCGCAGTGTCGTCTCGGTACATGCAAGCGGTGTTTTTCGCCCTTGCTAATCTTATCTTTTGTTAGATGATTTTTACGATGTTTTCCAATATTGTCTTTGTTCGTTGATTCTTGCATGTGTAGTTCCTACAACTCGATCCACAAAATGGATCTACACTTGGAATCTGAAAACTTCCTACAACTCAGAGAACAAAGCTCCTAAACTCGGAGAATAATCTCCTATAAGAATAGATTGAATGTAGGAAATACAAACAGTTTCTTTTCTTCAGATCTGAAAATATTCTGCCTAGATCTTCCTTCTTGAAATTTTTGGCACTATCAGAAAGCTTTGAAGAAGACATGACAAGATCCGATCTAAAGATTCTTGAATCACACGATCCGAGAGAAGAGGAAGAAGTTGGAGAACAATCTCGATCTGCAAGTCGACTGATCTGAATCTACTTCAATGAAAGCCCTTGGCGATTTTCACGATGAGGAGCGGCGGCGGCTTCCATTTTTGGAAAGAGAAATTTGGTTCAGAAAATCTTAGAATATTTCTTTACAGTGCTTGTTAGGAGCAGCCGTCGCAGTGTCGTCTCGGTACATGCAAGCAGTGTTTTTCGCCCTTGCTAATCTTATCTTTTGTTAGATGATTTTTACGATGTTTTCCAATATTGTCTTTGTTCGTTGATTCTTGCATGTGTAGTTTCCCTTTCAAGTTTGTTATCAGAGGCGGTGAAGGTACAGGATGATATCAGAGTCGCGCATCGCACCTATCACAAAGCATTGTAACGGAAGCCTAGACTACAACTTGAACTCCTCATGAATGCCCACATATAAAACTCCACATTTTATACGATATAGGAATGTCTTACAACAAGTAAAAAGGGTTGGTCTTATGGCCTTAAATGACTGTCACACAGTGGCCTAAACAGATTGGCGCGCAGGCCGGCCACATATACTATAAAAAGAGCTAAAAAGAAGGTTTTATACGATATGTGAGGTCGCCGCTGGCGCAGCGGCGACCTCACATCAACTATAAAAAGAGCTAAAAAGAAGGTTTTAGTTGCTGAAAAGAAGGCTTTAGTATTGACAAGAAGGTACAGGATGATATCAGAGTCGCGCATCGCACCTATCACAAAGCATTGTAACGGAAGCCTAGACTACAACTTGAACTCCTCATGAATGCCCACATATAAAACTCCACATTTTATACGATATAGGAATGTCTTACAACAAGTAAAAAGGGTTGGTCTTATGGCCTTAAACAACTTGCTCATCCCAAGTTGTTGTGTTAGGATAATGTTGGTGATGATAATTTGAATTCCTTCCATTTTTCATTCATTAGTTCCAACATCATTAACATTACCTGAGAAATCATGATTTTGTGTATAAGGCTCCATTTGACATGGTGCTGGCGGTCGTAAATACATGGGTTAAACCATCATTCATTAATGATCACCTAACAAATAAGATCCATTTGAACATAAAAGTGAATGAAGTTCCTTAGGTGGGTGTTAACTAATAACAATTTAACCCTCATATTCATGACCGCTACCACGGTGTCAAACGACGCCTAAGACTATTTTTGGGATAGCTCTGGCGATTGGAAAAGCTCTAATATAGTAGTCAGAGCTATTTTATATTTGTTTGAATGTTTAGCTTTTAGAAAATCGCGGAGGTAAAAAAGTGTGGTTTTCCTCTTTTCCGGAATTTGGCAAGAGCCCACATTCAGCGCTCTAAAATAACGCCCTAAAAAATCGCTCCCTAAAAAATATCTTCCCAGTCGACGGTCTCCCCGATCCCGCATGCATTTCTTCTCCCCGATCCTGCATGCCTTTCTTCACCCCGATCAGTCATCTTCTCCCGATCTCAGGCAACATCGTCGGCCGCGACAATGGTTGTTCTTCCCAATTGGCCTTCTTCTTACTACGACAGCAAGGGTTGTCTTCCCGATTAGCCTCGACGACGGCAAGTTCTCCTCTCTGATTTGTGTTAAACGGGGGTTGGCCCACTCATGTGAGTATCCCGGTCCGCCCCCATGTGGATTGTTGTCCATCAGTCCCAACTCATCTCCACGTGTCTGTTCGGCACAAGCCCAACACCGCGTGGCCTACCTCAACAACCCGCCACGTAGTAGTTTAAGGTAGGCCACTCGGTGTTGGGCTTGGGCCGAACGTGACACGTGGAGATGGGTTTGTACTAATGAACTGAAGTCCATGCAGGGGGCGTCCCCGGATACTCACATAAATGGGTCGACCCCCATTTAACAAAATCCATGTTATTATGGGAGGAGTGGCCACCCCGCTTATACACCCAGGACCAAGGAGCATGATAGGCACTATTGGACTAAACCATCACTTTTAACGAGCCGCGACACATGCACGAGCATCGCCGTCCATTCCATGTGGCACACTCAACACCCCCTCGCCACGTGCCCCCTACTTTGATATCATATAAAGCATTGTGACATATCTCCCCAAAACCATGTGGTTAGGGGAGGAGTGGCCGCCCCGCTTATACACCCTGGATCAAGGAGCACGATAGGCGGTGTGGAACTAAACCATCCCTTTTAACGAGTTGTTACACACGCTCGGACATCACCATCCATTCCACATGGCACACTCAACAGCTTATACCCTAGCTTCTGTCGCCTGATATTTGGTAGGAAATCTAGCAAGCACGAGTCCTCCAGTGGGTTCGATGCCTCCAACTAGAAGGTATCCATAAGTAAATTTTCCCCTTGCATAATTTTTTTTCTCCTGTGATTCTAGCTCTCTATCTTCTTCGTCCCTCTTCTAGATCAGTGGCAATAATAAGTCTATCGTCCCTCTTCTACGACACCATCGATTAAAATCAGTGGCCTTCTTCAATGTTGATTCTTTCTCCCATGAAGCTATCTTTCTTCTTCCCTATTTTTGATATGGTTTTTATTTGTTGATCTGCGATGTTTATGATCAATTGGGAATTGATTTGTGATGTTTATCTGTGATGTTTAGCAGCAATTAGGATTTGATTTGTTTCCTTATTTTTGTATGTTTTTTATTTTTGATTTGTCCTTCTCCAACACCTTGTTTTTTTACTTAACATATATTCTATGTTTTTGATTTTCCATCTCTGAGAGCCCTTAAAACTATAGTGAGATCAGTGGTTGATAATAATAATGATGATAATTAGGTTAGAGATTGAATAAAGATGGAGGAACATAAATTGATTATTGTATATTTAACTACTCTTGTGAGGGATATTAATATCTTTTATGGGTATTTATTGTTAGTGCGCTCGAAGCATCCTGTGTGGCCGTCAAGTTTGGAATGACCTCCATGTTGCCTCATGCAGGGGTATTTATAGGCGTAACCCTAAATCCCCGACGATGGGTTATTAGATGTCTAACAGATCCAATCGAACCCAATAAGAACCTGTTACTCTTATTAAATATACCTCAAAAAGCTCCTCATATATTATATATAATGGTACCACATAACAGGTCACTTAAAATTAAGAGTTGATAATGACAAAAAAACATGAGTTTTTCAGAAACACAAACATGAGTTTTAGAATATAGATTAATCTAAATTCAAACAAAAGGTCCCAAACAAAACATTAAATATGAAAGTGAGGGTTAGATCTACAATACTCTAGAGGGGGGTGAATAGAGTATGTTAAAAATTTAATAGGTCCCAATTCAGGTGTTGTTACAACTTTTGCTGTAAACTAAAGATGTGCAGTAAGTAGAAAACTGAAAAACAATAAGTAATAATCCTAGTCACAGCCACACAGCAAGAAACAAAAAGAAAAGATGAGCAACCAGACGACACAAGAAGTTTATAGCGGTTTCCCCTCAACTGAGTACATCCACTCTTCTACCACCCTTGGTAGGAATCCACTCAGGTTTTTACTCAGGTGTCTGACACCAATGGGTTTTGATCAGGTCCCCAAAAACTAACTCAAGTCTTTTGGTAAGGAGACTTGCAACCAGGAATCACTTTTGAAGGGAGATGGTAACCCTTTATATAGGAGGGGGTAAGAGAGTGATTTTGTCTTCTCTGTCAACACTTAGAGAGAAGACTTGTGGATTGATGTTTAGCGAACAGCTCCCCCTGAGATGTAGAATGGTTCAGGGAAGATCTGGAGCTTTGCTGTAGGGTGATAGGTCTTTAACCAGAGTTCTGGACATGCAGTGATGCAGGATCTTCTTTACTGATTTAGTATCTGTTGTCCTTGGAAGTCCTGGAGAGAATGTTGAAGAAGAAGACTCTTGATATTATATAGTTGTTCTTCTTCTTCTGAATTGAAGATCACTGCCTGTCACTTGTAAGCTTCAGTATGATATTTTGTGTGAAGCTTTTTGGTGATGTATGAATTCTTCAGTCAGTCTGTATCAGTGTCTGTATGTTTCTGACTGAGTGTTTTTCTTCTTGTTTTGCTTGTTCTCACTTGATCTTTTCTGATTGTAAATCCTTTTTGTCTTCTGTATCTATTCAAAAATTTGAATCCTGTCATTAATGCTGACCCCTTGAGAATAATCGGCATTAATGTATTTCCCAAACTGTCTTGTGGAAAATCTGCAAGTAATATTCCTGAAGAAGACTGTAATTAATGCTTCCTCTAACAGCTACATTCAGAGAATGTTTGAGCATTTAATCTGTCAAGAATTATTGCATTTGAGTGAGGACTGAATGCCGAAAATTGCTAAGTCTGGAATCGTCAAACGAATAACAGAATTCGTCGAACTGAGATTTTGTATTCGTCGACCAGTCAGCTTCTGTTCATCGAGCTGATAACAGAACTTTCATACTTCACAACCTTTGTCTTTTCTGTCCGAAGTTCGTCGAGCTGATAATAGAATTCGTCGACTGGATATCAGCAACAGTTCTAGACTTAGTCAAATATTCTGTGTGTCGACATGAAAACTTCTGGTTCCAGAATTTGTCGAGTAGAGTACTGAGCTCGTCGACCTGAGAAGTTGTGAATTTGAGGTCCAAGTTCGTCGAGCTCAGAATCTTGTTCGTCGACCAAAGCCTGAAGTTGGACTTAAAAAAATCTGGAGTTACCCTGACTTTAGTTTGTTGAAGTATCCCAGGTTTCGTCGAACAGAGAACGAAGATCGTCGAGCTCCGCACAGAGAAATATCTCAAGATCGTCGAGCTGATAACATTTTTCGTCAACCTGAGTTCGACGAACGTCGAACTCATTTTACTTGGTCTTGAAATTTTCTAAGTCTTGAGTCTCTAATGGTCTTGTTGATAGCTGGTCCATCTGATGTTGACTCTAAGGACTTGGCCTAAACTCTATGACACAAATTTGACCATGGCTATACATGTTGGGTCACATCCTAAGTTAGTGAACCTAGCCCAAATCAACTAGGGATCCAACAATCTCCCCCTATTTGGGTGAGGTCACTAATAGACTCAAAACATAAACATAAAGATAAACAAAGCAGAAGAAGAAATATATGTGGCAGAGAATTACTAACACATGCAGCAGATATATATATACATAGGCTTTATTTAAACAAATAACATAGTTTGAAATCAAATGCAGAAAGAAATTGAAACAAAGTAAAGATTACTTCTTCTGCTTCTTCTGCATGGACTTGTCTTCTTTTGTCTTCTCTCCTGGCTTTTTAAAGATAATTTCTCTATTTGGATCTAAAGCATGTGCATGTGTCATTGTCATGAAAGATGCCCCAATGATCTTCAGAGATGTAGCTCTGGGGACAACTGCTTCAGGATGGAGCTTCATGTAATCATCAACATTAAACAGTTTGTTGGCTTTATCAAATATTTTTAATTCTTCCTTCCTGTACTTTGACATAGTTGTATAACCTGATATGTCTTTACCTTCAGCTTTAGCTTTATTAATAAGGGACAGACCAATAAGTTCCTGAAACCTGGCCATTTTAGCAGTGTTGGCGGTTTCAGGATCCTCAAAAGGAATAGGAGGTGAGTCTGGTTTTTCAAGACTTTTAGTTTTCTGTTCTGCAGATAGAGTTGGTTGTTGTTGTTGATGCTGTTGATGTTGCTGTTGTTGATTTCCTGAAGAATGATATCTTTGCTGACTGCTTCTAGAGGATCTCCCTTGATGTCTCTGATAGGTTTGTATATGGGCAAATCCCTGAGATCTAGAGCCAGTGGCACCAGCTGCTGGAGGAGGTGGAGGAGGTGGATCTTTTCTGTATCTATGAACTGGTGGAGGAGAGTATCTCCTACTTCTTTTCCTCTCCTTTTGCTGATTCTTTGACAGCCACATCAGAGCAGGCATTCCCTTATAAGGAGTAACATTATGCAAGATGTAATAGGGAGTGTCAACTGTTGGATTGGGCTTAGGAGCATGAGGAGGAGGAGCCTTCCTTTTCTTTGACAACATTTGCTTCTTCTTCTTGGCAGCTTCTTCATCTGAATCATCTTCATCATAATATTCATCATCTTCACTGCCAGACCCCTGAGGGTTATCATATAAAGCATCCAATGCTTTCAAGGCTTTATCATCAATGACAGCCTTTTCTGTAGCAGAAGCAGAAGTTTCAAAAACTGGAGTTTCAGCAGTAGTGGAAGAAGAGACTGGACAAGCATCAGAAGTAATTGGGACAGAGCTTTCAGTTACTGCCTTATTTTCTTCTTCAATATCAGCCAAGATTAGCTCATCTAGATCTGGCATAGGTGAGTCATCCATCACAAAGATTGGTGATGAGACAGCTTCTGAAGAGGATGGAATAACTGCAGAGGTTGGAGCGGAAACTGGAATTTCAAAACTGTCACAGAATTGCTTAGCAACTGTTGGACTGATAGGAGAAGTATAAGGCACAATAGCCAACTGTGGCTTAGTGAATGTTGTTGGAGGAGGATGCATATATATAGTATCAAAAGTTTTCAGTGTTGAGATTATATTAGCCAGCATGACACGTGTGTGTGGGACCGCATGTTTGGGCTTTCCCCATCGCGTTCCAGGTCTGGGTGTTGACCCCGGTGGGCCCCCTTGTGTGGCGGAATATCCCCGCGGTCATGTGGTTGGGGTTAGTCCCACACCGCCTGCAGACTTCTCCCCTTTGTGTTCATGTACCCCGCCACCCTTCATCTCAACACCTGGGTTTTGAGATGAACTAATGGGTTGGCGGGTTCTAACTTGGTATCAAAGCGAGGTTGTCATGCTGCGGGGGTGTGTTGAGATTATATTAGCCAGCATGACACGTGTGTGTGGGACCGCATGTTTGGGCTTTCCCCATCGCGTTCTAGGTCTGGGTGTTGACCCTGGTGGGCCCCCTTGTGTGGCGGAATATCCCCGCGGTCATGTGGTTGGGGTTAGTCCCACACCGCCTGCAGACTTCTCCCCTTTGTGTTCATGTACCCCGCCACCCTTCATCTCAACACCTGGGTTTTGAGATGAACTAATGGGTTGGCGGGTTCTAACTTGGTATCAAAGCGAGGGTTCTAACTTGTTGAGATTATATTAGCCAGCATGACACGTGTGTGTGGGACCGCATGTTTGGGCTTTCCCCATCGCGTTCTAGGTCTGGGTGTTGACCCCGGTGGGCCCCCTTGTGTGGCGGAATATCCCCGCGGTCATGTGGTTGGGGTTAGTCCCACGCCGCCTGCAGACTTCTCCCCTTTGTGTTCATGTACCCCGCCACCCTTCATCTCATCACCTGGGTTTTGAGATGAACTAATGGGTTGGCGGGTTCTAACTTGGTATCAGAGGAGGTTGTCATGTTGCGGGGGTGTGTTGAGATTATATTAGCCAGCATGACATGTGTGTGTGGGACCGCATGTTTGGGCTTTCCCCATCGCGTTCCAGGTCTGGGTGTTGACCCCGGTGGGCCCCCTTGTGTGGCGGAATATCCCCGCGGTCATGTGGTTGGGGTTAGTCCCACACCGCCTGCAGACTTCTCCCATTTGTGTTCATGTACCCCGCCACCCTTCATCTCAACACCTGGGTTTTGAGATGAACTAATGGGTTGGCGGGTTCTAACTTGGTATCAGAGGGAGGTTGTCCTGTTGCGGGGGTGTGTTGAGACTATATTTGCCAGCAGGACACGTGTGTGTGGGACCGCATGTTTGGGCTTTCCCCATCGCGTTCCAGGTCTGGGTGTTGACCCCGGTGGGCCCCCCTTGTGTGGCGGAATATCCCCGCGGTCCTGTGGTTGGGGTTAGTCCCACATCGCCTGCAGTAGGCGATCCTTTGTGTTCATGTACCCCCGTCCCCCCTTACCATTACCTCGGGGTTTTGGGAAAATGTGTGGTAACGGGTGGTTTCCACATTCAGTAATTCCTATAAATTAACTGTGGGATTGAGGATAAAATCACCAACAGTTTCATCAATGTCCATATCAGTATTAATAAAAATCAATTAAATCAATTAAATCTGTATATGCTGCTGTGGGGACTGAAATATCTGATGTATCTGCTGGAGCTGGAGTATCTGAAGCTGTTGTTGCTGCTTTATCATCAGGCATCTCCCCCTGCCTGGTTTCAGTGGGGACTGAGGCCAGGCCCCTGACTGAGGAGGGGGCAGTAGTAAGAGCAGAGATTTGGGCAGATAAAGAGTGAATGGAGGTATCAAGAGGTGTAATGGCCTCTACTATAAGGGATTTCAGAAGGGGGTGAGGATGGTGAGGATAGATGATATGGTAGAGGGATCAAATGAGGAAGTGGGAGAGGATGTTGCATTTGGTGTGGAGGAGGGAGCAACTAGTGATGGAATGGAGGGTGGAACAGCATGTATGTGAGGAGTGGATGGTGATGAGGATGGAAGGGTGGCATCTGGTAGTACAGTGTCTGAGGGTAGGGTGTAAGATGAAATGGAGGATAAATGTGGGGGAAGTGGAGACTGTGGTGGTGTAGGAATATATGTGTCATGAGGGGAAGCAGGAGTTGTTGGTTGTTGATTTGCTTGAAGGGGGGAAGATGGAATGTTAGTGATGTCAAGTGGTGGAGATGGAGGTGGAGTAGGCACAGGAGTATGCTGTTGTGATTGAGGTGTTGAAGAGAGAATGAGAGAGGAAGTGAGTTGTTTTGCTGGAAGGGGTGCTGGAAGAGATGGTGGAGTGGGATGAATCTCCTCAGCAGGTGTGGGAGTGGCTTTAACAGCCCTGGTGCCTTTAGAAGCTTGGGTGGAAGAGGTAGAAGCCTTAGTGGGCTTGGTGATTGTCCTCTCCCACCTGTCAAATAAGGCACAAGTGAGCCTTTTACTGGCATTAATGAATATGGTCTAGGAGACCAGGGATTCAGCAGCCTTTTTCTTGAGGAAGATCTCTATGATCCTTCCAAAACATACTTCCTTCTTAGTATTCTTCTTCTTGATCAAGTCAAACAGTAGTTGTGCCCAGTATATTTGTTTCTTGTTGACAATGAAACACATGACCAGAAACTATTGTCTGGTGATGTAGTCGTGTGTTGTATGTTTGCCGAGTAGCACTTTACCAACCAAGTCTGCTAAGAATTTATATGGCGCAGATAGGTGTTTCTTCAACAGTTTGTTAGGGTTGTCACCAGCATAACCCATCAGATTTAGCATCACAGTAAACTCTTCAGAATCAATTTCTAAGTCCTCGTCGCCATTCTTCAAACCAAAATTTCAGTTAACACTGCGGGGGTTAAGGAGACAGCGTTACCGGCAATTGATCCTATCATCGTATTGTCTTCAGAAATGGATGAAGTAAAGACCCATTCCCTGATTTCTATTCTTGCCAACTTTATCCTGGTGGTCATCAGGTTCTTCAGATTCTGGTCTTCCAAAAGTTCCAGAATATAGAGGAAGATTGGATCTGAGTGCTGGAATGAGTCGAAGTCGACATCAAAGCCAGTGTCAAACTTCATTGCGGCTAGAGCTCTTGCTGGAATCGTCATTGAGATCACCTGCAAGAAAGACAGAGAAAACGGCGATCAAGTGCAAGGGAACGGAAAGCGCGGGATGGAGGTCGAAGAAAACCTAGATATAAGGTTTTCTAGAATATGAATCGACAATCTCCGTTCCACGAAATAAAATTAGTTCTTCGAACTAAGGTCGACGAAATAAATTATAGATAAATAATTCGTCGATCTCATCCAGAAGAAACGAAAACAGTTCGTCGAGCCCCGTGCGACGAAATATCTTCTGAAGCAAGGTTCGTCGATCTCCGGTCGACGAAAGTTGTTTCCACACAGAGAATTCGTCGATCTCCATTCAACGAGCATCTCTCAAACTTTCCCTAATTCGTTGAACTCCGTTCGACGAACTCTGGAAAATTCGTCGAATGCAGACAGAACTTAAGCTAAGTCTTCTCCATTGATCATCCCCAACTGATTTAGAAAGAAAGCATGATTTTTCTCATCTAGAGGTTTGGTGAATATATCAGCTTTCTGTAAATCAGTGTAGATATAGACAAGCTTAATCTTATTTTTTGTCTACACACTCAGTAATGAAATGATGTCTTATATCAATATGCTTAGTCCTACTATGGTGAACTGGATTTTGTGTTATGGCTATAGTACTAGTATTATCACAGAATAGGGTTGAATTATTTAAGTTGAACTCATAATTTAGAAGCTGATTCTATATCCAGAGCATCTGTGAACAACAGCTGCCAGCTGCAATATATTCTACTTCAGCAGTTGAAGTTGACACAGATGTTTACTTTTTACAGAACCATGATACTAATCTCATACCCAGGAACTAACAAGTTCCTGAAGTACTTTTTTTATATAATCTGCATCCAGCAAAATCAGCATCAGAGTATCCAATTAACTCAAATTCTGATTCAGCAGGATACCAAAGGCCTAGATCAGGACAACTCTTTATATACCTTAAAATCTTTTTTAAGAAAATAAGATGAGATTCTTTAGGGTTCACTTGGAACCTAGCACAAAGGCATGTAACAAACATAATATCTGGCCTACTTGCTGTGAGGTATAGTAAGGACCCAACAATGCCCCTATAAAGTTTTTGATCTATAGGTTTTCCTGGTATATCAGAGTCCACAACAGCATTGGTTGCCATAGGAGTTTTCTTAGCTGATGCATCAGCCATCCCAAACTTCTTTAGAAGTTCTCTAGCATATTTTGCTTGAGAGATGAAGATGCCATCAGGGAGTTGTTTCACTTGGATACCAAGGAAATATGAAAGCTCTTTCATGCTACTCATTTCAAATTTAGAATGCATGAGGTCAGAAAACCTCTTGCACAATTTTGAATTTGTAGAGCCAAATATGATGTCATCTACATAGATTTATACTAACAAAATTTGGTCCTTATGATGTCTAGTGAAAAGGGTTTTATCTACAGTTCCTCTTGTAAATTTATACTCTAATAAGAAACTTGTCAAGGTCTCATACCAAGCTCTTGGATCTTGCTTTAGACCATAAAGAGTCTTATTTAATCTAAAAACATAAGAGGGATGAGTTGGAGAAACAAAACCTGGAGGTTGTTCTACATAAACCTCTTCTTGTAGCACTCCATTTAAGAATGCACTTTTCACATCCATTTGAAAGACTTTGAACTTCTTGAAGGCTGCATAGGCAAGAAAAATTCATATAGCTTCCAACCTTGCAACTGGTGCAAAGGTCTGATCATAGCCAATTCCTTCTTCTTGCCTATATCTTTGAGCAACAAGGCTAGATTTGTTCCTCACAATGACTCCTTGGGCATCAAGCTTATTCCTGAAAACCCATTTGGTTCCAATAACTGGATAGTTTTGGGGTCTTGGAACCAAATCCCAAACTCTACATCTCTCAAATTGGTTTAGTTCCTCTTGCATTGCAAGGATCTAGTGGGGATCTTGCTCAGTTTTATGGATGGTGAGAGGTTCAACCTGAGAGAGAAAACAGGCATGCATCAAGTCTTGGTTGAGTTGATGCCTTGTCTGTACACCTGTTGATATGTCTCCAATTACTTGAGATCTGGGGTGATCCCTAAGTGTGACAAAATCAGTGGGTGGAGTTGGTTGTGCAACAGCATTTTGAATAAATTCCTCTTGTGGAATTATATTTGCTGTTGGTTGAGTCTCATGCTCTTCAGCTTCATCTTCTTCACTATCTTCAATGGCCTGTGGAGAGGGATGTGTGGGAACCTCTTGGGTGAGGTTTAGTCCATCCAATGTCTCACATAAGTGGGGTACCTACAAGTTGCTAATGGTAGAAACTTCTTTCTCCTTGCAGTACATGTTAGTCTCATCAAATGACACATGAATAGACTCTTCAACTTTTAAGGTTGATTTATTGAATACCCTATAAGTCTTGCTTACTTGGGAGTATCCTAGAAAAACTCTCACATCAGCCTTAGCTTCAAACTTTCTAATATACTTCTTGTTGTTATTATGTATGTAGCATGTACAACCAAAGACTTTAAAATAGTTAATTTTAGGTTTCTTCCCTTTAAGCAATTCATAGGGAGTCCTATTCTTTAGTTTGTGAATTAAACTCTTATTCAGGACATAGTTTGCTGTGCTTACAGCCTCTGCCCAAAAGGTTAGTGGCATGTATGCATCGGCAAGTAATGTACCTGCAGCTTTAATGAGTGTTCTATTTTTCCTTTCAGCTACCCCATTTTGTTGGGGAGTTCTAGGAGCTGAGAAGCAATGTCTGATACCTTCCTTCTCACAGAACTCATGCATAAGAAGAGACTCAAACTCTGTGTCATGATCACTTCTGATCAATGCAATATGAGTAGAGAACTCAATCTGTATGGTCCTGAAAAATCTGTAAGAACCTTGAATGTATCTGACTTTGTTCTCAGAAAGAATACCCAACTGAACCTAGAGAAGTCATCCACAATAACCAAGATGTAGGATTTCCCTCCTAGGCTTTGTACTGCAATTGGTCCAAAAAGATCCAAGTGTAGCAAGTACAAGATCCTAGGTGAATCACTCTTATTAATTGACTTAAAGCTAGTTTTAGTTTGCTTGCCTAGTTGACAAGCACTGCAGAGACCTTGCTTCTTGTAGGGAGCAGAAGGTAGACCTCTAACAAGGTTATCTTTAGATAACCTAGCTATATTTTAAAGGTTTACATGGTCTAATCTTTTATGCCACAACTCATTTTGGTTACTAGTGATATTGAGTAAACAAACATCAGTTTTGGCAGAAATAAAGTCTACTAAATATATATTACCTTGTCTAATTCCAATTAAAACAGTTTTGTTTTCATTATTAAAAATAGAACAGGAGGTAGAGTTAAAGTGTACCTGATAACCTTCATCACATAATTGGCTTATGGATATTAGGTTATGTTTGAGTCCTCTTACATATGTTACTTTCTTGAAAGTAACTGTCACAATCTTTACTACTCAATATCCTTCAGACTGGCCACTATTTGAATCACCAAAAATCACCTTTGGTCCTAGCTTGGACGTGTAATTGGATAGATTGTCCTTGCTGCCTGTCATATGCTTGAAGCAACCACTGTCCAAGTACCAAGTCTGACTCACCCTTGGACAGCTCTTCACCTGATCTGCCTCTGACTCTGAGGCTGCCTCATCTTCAGATTCACTTTTTGATCCTGAACTGCTCCTGGATGCATCAATTGCCATAAGGCAGAACTCCTTGTTTCTTGCTTCTTCCTCTTCTTCACTTGAGCTGGAAGAGGATGATTCTTCTTCAGTATCACTCCATATTTCAGCAACAAAGCCTTTGTCTCTCTTTTTGTACTTGCTGGAGGAGGGTCTGCTGCTGTGTTTTCTTCTGGAGTCTTTTTCTCTGCTTCTCTCCTTCTTCTGGCTTTCTGGACATTCAGAGATGTAATTTCCAAGCTTTCTACATCCAAAGCACACAACCTCCTCGGTTGGTGTCTTGTCAAATTTGGGCTTATCATCCTGCTTTGATGATTTTCTTCTGAAGTCATTTCTAGTCATCTTATAAAATCTTTTTGCAAAGAGGCTCATTAGTTCTTCATTGGATGTTGAGGTCTCACTTTCCTCTGATGCTTTAAAAGCTATACTGTGATCTTTTCTCACTGGAGTTGTTGTTTTTTGTTCAGCTGCTTCTCTTGATTTAATCAACTGCTCATAAGACTTTAGTTTGCCTAACAGAGATTCAGTTGATATCTCATTTAGGCTTCTGGCTTCTTTGATAGGCCAGATTCTTGAGTCCCAAGAGCTAGGGAAGCACATCAAGATTTTGTCATTCACCTCTGTAAGGGTGATATCTTTATCCAAGGTTTTAAGCTCATTGATGATTGAGCTCAACCTATTGTACATTTCAGCAATAGATTCAGCCTCATCCTTCTTAAAATTCTCATACAGGGATATGAGATTTGATCTCCTGTCTTTCCTTTCATCAGCTGAGCCAGCTACCATTTGATTGAGGGAGTCTCAAATGGCCTTGGCTGAGGTGCACTCAGCCACCTTCTAAAATATGTCATCAGACATTGTCTGTGCCAAGATGTTTATGGCTTTTGCATCAGCTATCTTAGCTTTCCTATAAGCATCATTATTATCTGGAGGAGGTACTGCAGTCATGTCTGTAGAGGTGCTTGGAGAAGCTGTAGGTGCTGGAGGTACTCCTGTTAAGATAGAAGTAAAAATATCTTCATCAATAGAATTCATATACAACTTGATTCTTGTCTTCCAGATTCCAAACTTTTGCAAGTTGCAAACTAGAGGTCTGGTGCTTGCATAATCTTTGTTCTGTGTCATGGTTGTGGTTCTACTTTAAAATGTGAACTAAGTGATATATAGATCTAACTCAGGATCTTTGGTTCAAGGATTAACTTGTGCAACCAAAGGAACCTTCCTCTGATACCAATTAAAAGTGAGGGTTAAATCTACAATACTCTAGAGGGGGGTGAATAGAGTATGTTAAAAATTTAATAGGTCCCAATTCAGGTGCTGTTACAGCTTTTGCTATAAACTGAAGATGTGCAGTAAGTAGAAAACTGAAAAATAATAAGTAATAATCCCAGTCACATCCACACAGCAAGAAATAAAAAGAAAAGATGAGCAACCAAACGACACAAGAAGTTTATAGCGGTTCCCCCTCAACTGGGTACATCCACTCTTCTACCACCCTTGGTTGGAATCCACTCAGGTTTTTGCTCAGGTGCCTGACACCAATGGGTTTTGATCAGGTCCCCAAAAACCAACTCAAGTCTTTTGGTAAGGAGACTTGCAACCAGGAATCACTTTTGAAGGGAGATGACAACCCTTTATACAGGAGGGGGTAAGAGAGTGATTTTGTCTTCTCTGTCAACACTCAGAGAGAAGACTTGTGGATTGATGTTTAGCAAACAGCTCCCCCTGAGATGTAGAATGGTTCAGGGAAGATCTGGAGCTTTGTTGTAGGGTGATAGGTCTTCAACCAGAGTTCTGGACATACAGTGATACAAGATCTTCTTGACTGATTTAGTATCTATTGTTCTTGGAAGTCCTGGAGAGAATGTTGAAGAAGAAGACTATTGATATTGTATAGTTGTTCTTCTTCTTCTGAATTGAAGATCACTGCATGTCACCTGTAAGCTTCAGTATGATATTTTGTGTGAACCTTTTTGGTGCTGTATGAATTCTTCAGTCAGTCTGTATCAGTGTCTGTATGTTTTGACTGAGTGTTTTTCTTCTTGTTCTGCTTGTTCTCACTTGATCTTTTCTGATTGTATATCCTTTTTGTCTTCTGTATCTATTCAAAAATTTGAATCATGTCATTAATGCTGACGCCTTGAGAATAATCAGCATTAATGTATTTCCCCAACTGTCTTGTGGAAAATCTGCAAGTAATATTCCTGAAGAAGACTGTAATTAATGCTTCCTCTAACAGCTACATTCAGAGAATGTTTGAGCATTTAATCTGTCAGGAATTATTGCATTTGAGTGAGGACTGAATGCCGAAAATGGCTAAGTCTGGAATCGGTCGAACGAATAATAGAATTCGTCGAACGGAGTTACCAGTTCGTCGAACTGAGATTCTGTATTCATCGACTAGTCAGCTTCTGTTCGTCGAGCTGATAACAGAACTTGCATACTTCACAACCTTTGCCTTTTCTGTCCGAAGTTCGTCGAGCTGATAATAGAATTCGTCGACTGGAGATCAGCAACAGTTCTGGACTTAGTCAAATATTTTATGTGTCGACATGAAAACTTCTGGTTCCAGAATTCGTCGAGTAGAGTACTGAGTTCGTCGACCTGATAAGTTGACTTCGTCGACCTGAGAAGTTGTGAATTTGAGGTCCAAGTTCGTCGAGCTCATAATCTTGTTCGTCGACCAAAGCCTGAAGTTAGACTTAGAAAAATCTGGAGTTACCCTGACTTTAGTTTGTTGAAGTATCCCAGGTTTCGTCGAATAGAGAACGAAGATCGTCGAGCTCAGCACAGAGAAATATCTCAAGATCGTCGAGCTGAGAACATCTTTCGTCAACCTGAGTTCGACGAATGTAGAACTCATTTTACTTGGTCTTGAAATCTTCTAAGTCTTGAGTCTCTGATAGTCTTGTTGATAGCTGGTCCATTTGATGTTGATTCTAAGGACTTGGCCTAAACTCTAGGACACAAATTTGACCCTGGCTAAACATGTTGGGTCACATCCTAAGTTAGTGAACCTAGCCCAAATCAACTAGGGATCCAACAAAATAAAACTATAAACTCAAACTGATGACCGATCTATGGTCAACACAAATAGCAAATCATTGTCATCCAGGTCAAAATCAAATGTCTCTCCTCCATTCTTCATTTAATCTACAAACAGTTACAATAAAAATGTCATGAGACAAATCTCTATGAATTCAAACATTTACTATCAAAAGTAAAGTGATTAGTTCTAGCTGTAAAAGAACGTAATACTCTAACTAGGAAGAAGAAATCACAAACCAGCATCTCTATCTAATTTACAAAAAATTAGAAAATTGATTTCATAGAATCAAATCATGTTCCTTCGATTATTAAGATTATTATTAACTATTTCACAATTGTATTATACCATTAAGTTTGGATTGATACAACAAGCTGTGACTATTATATCATTAAGTTTGGAATGATATAACTAATAATCGTAATATCATGGCACATATCAACAACTTCAGTATTTTTTTGGAATGATACTCAAATCAGCCTTTGGATAAAATAATTGTGTAAGTCATTAAGTTTGGAATGACTGACAACTATTCATCTCTGTCTTTCATCAAATAGCATCTAAAATACTTCATTGTACTCACTCTAGATGCTTGAATGTAAGCAGACCACAGTTCTAAAATTTAAAACATAAGCAAGGTATTAAGTCCTACTAAATGTACTTTAATCTCATCTTCCCCGATGTTTTAGTTGTTAGAACCTTGCATAAGCCATTTATAAGGATATCTGCTACATTATCTTTTGATCTCATGTCCAATAGAGAGATTATCTCATGATTAGTGAGATAGGTCAACTAGGCCTGTTTCATCCTTAGTTGTCTTCACTTTCCATTGAACAATATATTTGTTGCAATGGTCTTTGTGGCTTGATTGTGTCAAAAGATCAAAATATAGTGCATTTTTAGACTCGTCATTGGAATGTCTATTATCAGATCTCTTATCCACTCTACTTCTTCTCCTGCTGAAGCTAGTTCTGATTCTATAGAGGATATTATAATGCACGTCTGCCTTTTTGACTTCCAAGCTATCGATGCTCCTCCTAGTGTAAACACAAAACCACTAGTGGATCTACTATCAGCAATTTTTGAGCACTAGGAGGCGTCAGAATACCCCTCAAGCACAGGAGGATATCCACTGTAACATAAAGCATACTTTTCATTGTACTTTAAGTATCGCATTAGCCTTTATAAGGCATCCTAGTGGTCTTTCCCAAGGTTACTCGTAAATCTACTTAATATGCCAACTGTAAAAGCTATATCAGGTCCAGTGCAGGTTGTAGCATACATGAGACTTTCTATGAGTTTGGAGTAATCCAACTGTCTAATAGGTGAACCTTCATTTGGTTTCAGTTTATTCTTGTAGTTTTATGGAGTCTTAATCTTTTTTACTATTATCATAACCTCGCTTCTCTGCTAGATTTCTTATATAGTGACTCTAACACATGGTAATACCCTTTTTTGTGAAGTTCACTTCCATTCCTAGGATGGTTTTCACCACACCTAAGTATGTCATGCTAAATTGTCTCGTTAAGATAACTTTTACGTCTTCCACCTCAGACTAATCAGTACACAAAATTAGCATGTCATCAACGTACAAGCATATAATTACAACTTTATTTGAACTTATTCTTATGTACATACATTTATCTAATAAGCTATATTTGAAACCCATGAATTTAACATAAGTGTTAAATTTTTTATGCCACAATTTTGGTGTCAACTTCAATAAGCATAGTTAATTAATCAACTTACAGACCTTGTTTTCTAGACCTTCTACGACAAATCCTTCAAGTTGGTGCATATAGATCTTCTCAGTCATATCTACATTAAGAACTACAGACTTGGCATCCATTTGATGAACGGTTAAATGTTCAATAGATGCTAACACGAGAAGAATCATAATTATCGCAATGCGATAAATAAGTGAGTATATATCAAAGTAGTCTATAACAGTCACTTGAGTCAAGCCTTTTATAACTAGATGTGCTTTGTATTTGACGATATTTCCATCAGGATTTAGCTTCTTTTTTAGGACCCACTTACTACCAATAGTTCTAACCCATTTAGGCATGTCAACCAAGGTCCAAGTGTGGTTTTGTAAGAAATAATTCATCTTATCATCTATGGCATCTTTTCATAATAGAGAATCCCTAGATCACATCGCTTCCTTACAGGTAATTGTATCAGCTTCAACTTGATATGTCACAAAGTCTTTATCGAAGCTTTTAAACACTTGTTCTCTATTAGATAACCTTTTAGATGTTAAACAACTAGTGTTTACGGGCACATTATCAGATATTCTTAGTTTTGTATCAATGGTAGTCTCAGTACTAGTGGCTGGCAGACCTGAAAGGGTCAGGTTTTGATCTTTAAGGAACTTATTCTCAAAAAAAAACTGCATCTCTAGATTCTATTATAATATTAGTTAAGATATTTAGAAACCTGTCTACAGCACTATCCTCTACACATCTTAGATAGATGCATGTGTTTGTCTTAGGTCCAATCTTTGCTCTCCTAGAGTCAAGTATCCTAACATAAGCGATATAGCCTCAGGTCTTAAGATTATCAAATCTATGAGGTCTCTTAAACTAAAGCTCATAGGGTGTTTGTTTAAACTTTGTATGAGGAACCTTATTATGAATATGATTTGATGTGAGGACAGCTTCACCCCAATAGGTCGCAGGCATGCAAGCAGTCAACAACATAGAATTCAAGATTTCTATTAAAATTCTATTTTTCCTCTTTGCAATGTCATTGTATTATTGTTAGTATGAGGCAGTAGTTTTATGGATTATGCCATTACTGGCAAGAAAATTTATAAACTCCCACATGATATATTCTCCTCCTATATCACTCTTTAGCCTTTTTATTTTCATGTTAAGTTGATTTTCAACCCTATTTTTGAATATACAAAATTTTTCAAAAGCTTCGTCTTTGGATTTAAGGAGATAAATGTAATTGAATTTATAGTAGTCATCGATAAAAGTTATCAGATATTTCCAACCTCCTCTTGTGACAAAGCTTTCGTAGTCACATATGTCGGAATGTATTAACTCTAGTAATTTTGTGCTCCTACAAACCTGACTAAAAGATGTTCTAGTTATCTTTGTTTGAGCACACATTTCATATCTGTCAAACTTGATTGTTGTGTCTAGGGGAATATTATGAGTTTTAGCTAGCAGCAGTAGTTTTTTATAGTTCACATGTTCTAGTCTTGTATATAAAGTCTTAGGATCTATCAGATTTGAACTAACTTCATTTACTACTTCGTTTGTTAGACCTAATCTATACTCTCATTAACGACATATGCACAACCAAAATAATGTGAGTGAACCATTAAAATTAATCTACCACCACAAATATTAAACGATATACCGGCATTACATATCAGGCTAATTGAAACTAAATTAGCAGATAATGTAGGTATAAATTTAGCATTTTCCAAAATTAAAGTTTTACCCGAGGATAACAGGAGTATTGCATTACCCATCTTCAGTACATCAGCTACTCCACCATTAGCAACAGTAACGGCCTCTTCTACTGAAGTGACATCCTCCAAAAGCATAGAATTATTGCATACGTGACAAGTAGCACCTGAATATAACCACCACTCAGTACTGGCCTTCCCTTTTCCAACAAAGGCCACAAAGTTGGCAAACACAGTCTGATAAATCATATTTGCCTTGTTATCAGTCTTTGGTGTGCTGGATTTACCCCTATTGGGTTACTTGCACTCGGAAGCACAGTGACCCCACTTATTGCAGTTGTAGCACTTGACTTTAAATTTCTTAATTTTCCTACTAGTGTCAGCAACTGCGTGTGCACTGGTGGGTGGTTTAGTCTTTTTAGGCATAAGCTTCTGCTTAGGATGCGTAATCATGTTAGCAGCAGACTTTTGTTTACTAACCATCTCTATAGCGTGCTTATTCCGGTTCTCGTCCTCAATGTAGATAAAAAGTTTGAGTTCTTTAAGACTAACCTGCATTTTCTTCTAATACATATGTCTTAAAGGAGTACCATGTTGATGGGAGCTTGAAAATGATGGATCCTATAACAAATCCATCTGGCAGAGGGATGTTCTCAGTATTCAGCTAGTTAACGAGAGCCTCAAATTCTGCAACCTGAGGAAGTATTTCTCTGTCATCAGTGAAAGTGAAGGTCATGTACTTGTTCATTAAGAGCCTCTTGGACATGTTCTCTTTCTCTCTGAACTGATCCTCTAGTGCGTCCCAGATATCCTTTTGTTATTTTCATCTTGTTAAACGTCTCTACCAGTCCATTGGAGAGACAATTGAGGAGGTAATCACGATAGAAATCTTCGTCGTTAATCCATTGTTCCTCATCCTCACCTCCATTGGAGATGATGTAGCACTTGCTACTATGGATATAAGAGCAAAAAAACATTATAATAAGTGCTATTGAAGATTTCACTTTCCAGAACTTGGTGTACTGTGAGACAACCAAGGAGATGTGGGATACCCTGATTGTGTACATTGAGGGCACTGAAGAAGTTAGGGATGATAGAAAATTTCTGCTTAATTAGAAATATGAGGCCTTCAGACAAAACAATAAGGACAGCATAGATGAGTGCTATGAAAAGTTTTTCATAGTAGTAAATGAGCTGAGGACCTATGGGAGGGTCTTCAACAATTATGAGTTGAACGATAAGTTCCTAAGATCTCTAACTAGAGATTGAGACACAGATTTATGCTATTAGGGAAGTGACCAAGCTTGCCAAAACTCCTCCTCACACTTTGTTTGGAAAGCATATTTTCTATGAGATGCAGTTATCTGTCATGATGAAGGAGGAGACCACCATCAGGTCCCATGCCAAGTAGTGGACAATGGTTCTCAAGGCAAAGAGCTCTAAGAAGAGCAAGGAGAGAATTATCTCTCCCCTAAGGAGGCCAGCTAATTCAGAAAGCTCTGAGTCTAACTCATTTGATAACAACATGTCAGATGGGGAGTTTACTACCTTCTCAAGGCAATTCCAGAAGATGATGAAGAAGAAGAAGTAGAAGAACAAACTTTCCTCCTCCTCACATTACAAGAAGGATCACAACAAATATGGGAAGAAGTTCCCCAAAAGAGACAAGTATGATGCTAAACCTAGTAAACATATTTCTTTTAACATAATATCTTATTGTTGTAGTAAGCCTGGGCATGTCATTGCTAACTACACAGTAAAAAAGAAAAGATACAGATGAAAAGAAAGGTGAGAAGAAGCACCACCACAAAGGAAAGAAAAAAGACCTTCATTGTCAAGAATGAGAAGAGCTGGAGTCAAACTGACTCGGGACCTTTTTATTCTGAAGAAGAAAATAAAGCATATATAGGGCTATTTGCAGTCGCTGCTGAAGAGGATGAGGACAATCCAGCTGCAAGGATAGGAATCAGGGTCCCTCTATCCCACTCAGATAGTGACAATGAGGTGGATGAAGATGTCAGTGGATTTTATGGACTTATGGTCATGATAGAAGGAGAATCCAGCCAGGATCAGTATGATCTAGATGATGTATTAATTCATTCCATCTGCTCATCTGAATATGATTATGAAACAAGTCCTGATTCTGAAGCACCTTTATCCTGTGATAAATATGGCTCAAAATCAGAGGAAGATGTCAATCAATGATTGACAATTATGATTTAATCTTGGAAGCTCTGAAGAAGAGCAAGTTTCTTGTCAAAAGACAAGCCAAGGAGATTGTCTCCTTAAGAGAAGATATCTCCTTGCACAACGAGTCAGCCTCACGACTGAGTCAAATGAGCAAAGAGATATCCCAACTTAAAACAATCACCATTACACAAGTTACAACCATAAAGAGTAAGAATTCTTAAATTAAAGAGTTGGAAGATAAGATCCTCAAAAAGAGGATGTTAGTGGCTCAATACTCCAAACCCAAATCAGTATTACCACTCATTGATACCTACACCTCCCAAACTGATAAGAAGGGGCTAGGGTACATTGAGAGGAATACTAGAAGAAGGAATAGGAGTAAGGGCGAGGCTCCAATCCAGCCTGCTATATCTTTTGAGAAAGTTCTGTTGCCACCCCACAAGTATGACCAAGAGAGATGTATGGCCATTGGTTGAATGGAAGATCCAATAGTGTGAAAAAAAATGTTCACAATTATAGTAGAAGGAAGGGGATGGGCTTGAGTGCCTTTAAGGCCCCATATGAGGAAATACATATGGCTCATCCTGGCTCATTTGTATTTGGTACCTCAGCCCCTCACTCAAGGATAAGGGAGCATCAACTTCCTAGTCCCTACCAGCTAAACAGTTGGTTGCTGTCCAGCTTATAGCTCAATCTCATAGGGCAATCTCTGAAGATATCAACTTATGCTCAGCCTCCAAGCTGAGTCCTGCTAATACCCATCAGATATTACCTGCTAAGACCCACTATAGTCAGGCAAAATGCTAAATTATTGCTAAGAGGAACAGGAAGAATGTTGCAGTCTATCTTCATGAACAAAAATCTGAAGCATCTACTTCAAGTGTCGTTCAGAAAAGAAGATACAACATCCATGACTGTTGGTGTTGTGGGAAAGTGGGACACTTTGCCATAAATTATTGGCGCAATCCTAATGTGCCTAATGCAAAGAAAGGCATTCAACACAGGCAAGGTTTTGTTAGAAATTCTTATGCTGCTAACATGCACCTAGTACCCAAAATTAATTGGGCTCCTAAGGTTAAGTATATTATATTTTACAGGTTAGTCCAAGTACCTTTCTAGATCAGATTTGGTACTTATATAGTGGGTGTTCCAGACATATGACTGGGACAAGGAGCTTACTTAAAGACTATGTTCCTGTAAAGAATAGACCTAAAGTCATCTCTGGTGACTCTGACAAGGGCATCACCAGAGGTTATAGTATGATTACCAATAACATAGTTTCAATAACAAGGGTAGCTTATGTGGAAGGGTTGCAACACAACCTTGTAAGCACAAGTCAACTATTTGACTTGGGCTATGTCATTGAATTTCACAATGACAAGTGCTTGATAAAGAAGTCTGTTGACTTAGAGGTCATCCTCTCAGGCACTAGGAGTGGAAATGTGTATTGCTTAGATTTTATTTGCAATAATTCTTTATCTCATGTGTGTCTTGTAGCTAATGAGAGAGTCTTTTTGTGTTCAATGACACAAGAGACTTGCCTACATTAACTACAAGACGATGAACAAATTATTTTAAAAAAAAAATTGATTAGAAATAGCACAAATTTCAAATGTGTTAAAAGTGGTTCATGTCATGCATGCCAAATGGGCAAGCAAACAAGGAACACCTTTAAAAGTATTGGCTCCAAAGACACTAAAATATGTCTTTATCTGTTGCATATGGACTTATTTGGTCCTTTGCCCATCCAATCCTAGGTGGGAAGTTGTATACCCTAATGATTATAGATGATCACTCTAGGTATACATGGGTATTCTTCCTTAAGAAGAAGTCAAATACCTTAGGTGTCTTTATGAACCATGTCAAGGCTGTCCAGAATGAATTACAATGTACAGTGGTCAAAATTAGAACTGACCATAATACATAGTTTCAATCTGGGGTCATGACAAAGTTCTGTTAAGACTTTGGTATCACCCAAGAGTTTTCCTCTCCTAGAACCCCATTATAAAATGTAGTGGTTGAGAGAAGAAAAAGGACCTTAATATAGGCTGGCAGAACACTGCTTAGTGACTCCTCTCTACCAGAATACTTCTAGGCTGAGGTAGTCAATACAGCTTGTTATGTTCTGAATAGAGCCTCCATTAATAAGGCTCATAAGAAGACCCCCTATGAAATTCTGAAAGGCAAAAACCAATTATTTCATATTTTAGAATCTTTGATTGCAAATGTTATATTTTAAATAATGAGAGATCTCAACTTACCAAGTTTGCTGAAAAATGCAATATGGGTGTTTTTGTTGGATATAGTTCACATAGTAGAGCTTATAGAGTATTTAATAAGAAGACTCATGTAGTTGAAGAATCAATGCATATAGTTTTTGATGAGACAAGCCTACTTTATAAGGTCTGGTCCAGCACTCCTGTTATTGCAGGTATTGACCAACAGCTGCAAAAGATGATTGTTGAAAACACACCCAGCCCCAACACAGTCACTTCAGAAGTTGAGGCACTCACAGATGGGGTTGTAGGTGTTCAGATTGAAAGAGAAGATGTTGTAGATGATGTTCAGCTAGATGAAGACAGATTGCCTGCTACAACAATGCTCCTGGGAGATCACCCAAGAAATCTCATCATTGGGAATGAACATCATGGTGTAATCACAAGGAGCAGGATTCACAATGAAACATTGTTCCTAAGCTTCTTGTCTCAGAATGAGCCCAAGAAGTTTGAAATGCAAACAAGGATAACTTCTGGATCAATGCCATACATGAAGAGTTACAACAATTCAAAAGATTTGCAAGAAGGTTATGAGATCGTCAGGAACAGCTTCGTACATGCTTCAATGGAAATTAAAGAAGTGATTAGGATACTGGATGCCCTAGGTCTGTAATATATTATTTCAGAATCTTCCCCCATTCTGAGAGATGAGTTCTTGGAATTTTTCTCCAATGTTAAGTTTTCCCCTTCCAAGACATCACTAAAATCTAAAATTGGAGGGATGAAGATCAAGATTACTCCAAGGAAATTGGGTAAGACCCTTCAGCTGCCCTCAACTGCCAGTGATTAAGAAGAAGTCATCTTCAACAAGGACAGAGATAAAGTACTGAAATGGTGTGAGTACAGTGATGTCAAAGTTGGATCACTGAGAAGGAAATTCTCTAACCAAAGAGGCAAATTAGTGGTTAACATTGTTGGGAAAGCCATATTATACAAGTCTGGGTCTCATGACCCTATCTCCAAACCAATGTTTGAGATTATCACAAGGATAATTTTGCAAAATCAGTCCTCATGGAGCAACATCATTTTCCAAAGATTAGTTGATTGTCTACTGGCACCTAATTTGGGAAGAATTTTATCCATATTCCTGATCAACACCTATCCTGACAACTTCAACCAGAAGCAAGGTGTTAGAATCTATTATCTCAAAAGGATTGACATAAAGACCTTGGATAGATTTACAAGAATTCTTCCGATGAGTCAACCTTCTGAGGTGAATGTCAGGTCCAAGGACACAGGAAAGTAGATAGTAGGATCTGTTGGTTCTTCCAGTTCATGTTATAAGTCTGAGTCTTCAACTCCTGCAGATGTTGGACTTCAGGTTGATATTGACCACAGTTAATCTTCTTCTAGCATACTTGTTCCTTTAGACTCAGATAAGAGTCAAATTGGTAGAGATCATGTTGATGAAATCCATGCTGCTCTTGAGTCTGAGAACATTCCTACAGAAGGTGCTACACCAGATGTGCCAAATGACAAAGAAGAGATCATTGAGCCAGCACAAGACCTTGAATATTATTTAGAATCCTCTATACCAGAAGAGGTGGATGCACCTTCTAAGGGGGAGCTTGGGCTAATAAATGAGCAAGCTCTTGATCAAATGGTTACAAGAATTGTGTCTGATGCAGATGCCTCTGCTCTTACATGTAATGTTGCTGACTTAAGTATTGATGCTGATACAGTTAAGATTAATATTGATACACTGGCTATTTCAGATAATGATCATGCCTCTATAAGAGATGATGTTGACTCAGTTAAATATGATGAGTCAGATATTATTGCAGATATAGATTTGGACAAGAATGATGTTCTTCCAAAAGATAATGCTGAAGTTGAGGGGGAGCCTTCACAAGTCCCTACTCAGGATAAGGTCATTCCATCCATCCTGTTGGCTGAGAGATCAACTCTTCCTAAGTATGATGGTCAAAAGGACCAAGAGAAAAGTCCACCCATGATCCTTACTCCACCCTCAACAAATCCATATGACTCCCTCCTCAAAACTATAAAAGCTCTACTACATAAACAAATCACATCAGTGAAGGCTTACATAGACCGGACCATTTCTAAATTCAAAGTTAAGTTAATGATAGAGATCAAGGTTGCCAAGGATGAAACTGTTCACCTGAACAACCAAGTGACCAGTTGGTTTGACAAAGCTGCTCAAACAGTCAAGGCCCAATCCTCCATTCTCATATTCATGGATACAAGCCTACAAATCTCTACAATTGATATTGGATATGTAAAGAACTTTGTGAGTCAAATTGATGAAGTTATCATGGGTGTAGAACATCATGTCAACACCCATATCACTAATATTGACATCAAAACAATGAAGGAAGAAATTCTGATCAAAGATGAATCGCTAGCTTACAGTGAAAATATTTTCCAAACACTGTCAAGCAAGATTGAGGCCAACACCTTAATACTGCATAACAAGCTTATTGAAGAAGCCAGAAAGGGGGGGGAGAGTAATGCCAAGATGGCCAAAATCATTGATGAGCAAGCCTTCAAAGTGCTTCAAGGCACAAGAATTGCTCTACACATGCCTTTACTGAACAAGTCTAGGCTAGAAGATCTGAATTTTCCTATTAAAGCTAGAGTGGCACAGGATGCACAACTTGCAGTCAGGAGGAAAAAATAGGGAACTCTATTAGCTAAAGAGTTTATGGCTAAGAGGAGAGCTGAAAATGCAGATGATCCTGATTATGAATACTTAAGTGATGATTCAAAGAAGATCATTATCAATGCTTGGTTGAGCCATGGTCTGCTACTCAAGAACATTGACAGGATGTACTCCTTTGAAGAATGGATGAAGCATCTGGAAAGAAATTCTCTAAGAGATGAGATTTTCAAAGAAAATTTGGTGAGGAGGAACAATCCTAGAAAGATGCCACCCAAATACTTACACAAACCTTTTCTCTACTTCAAGGGGCAGAAGAATAAAGCTGCCCAAAGTGCAAAACTGCTAGGTGTTGTTCAATATGAAGGCTCAAGCTCTGCAACAAAGAAGAGGAAATTTGAACCTTAGTTGTAGTTCTTTTAATTTTCTATTGAAAATTATTTGTTAACCTTAATATGTTGGTTCATTGTATTAAACCTGGAAACTTTGAACAAGTTATATATGTTAAACTATCTTGTAATAGTTTAGTTTGATATATGGTTTGTTAAATGAAATTGATTATTACTTATATTTGTTAGCAAGTTCACTGTAAAGTTGTCATGATGTTAATGAATCTAGCTTTTCAATTTATCATGATATGTTTTATGTGTTAATGTATTTTAGCATTGCTGTGTGTTCTGTCTTATTCAAATAGAGGGAGATTGTTGGGATTATTGTCCTTCAAAGTTCTTTGGATTTGAAGAGACATCACCATCAATGCTAAGTGCATAATGTATTTGATAAACCTTCTACTTCAATTATTTGCAAGTTTAAGTTGTTCTAAACATGGTTAGAATATTCCTGAAAGTTACTGTCATTGTCTCCGCTCTTCTGTGAAAATCAGTTGAGAAGACTGTTTGGTCTCAACGGAACCGCTGTGACACAGTTAATCTGTCGCTGAGACAGAATCCTGTCTCATCCCAACCTCTGAGACAAATTCCAAAATAGTCGTTGACTCGGCGCGATCCAGTTTTTGCGGAAAGCTAATAAAGTAGGATAGCCTTATCCATTCTCGGCCATGTGATGTCAAATCAACTGAAGAGTCATTGTAGATTGGTGAGGCATATAAAAATCATATTCTAGATCAAAAAAGAGAGTGTTGAATCATTGTAAGAGATGCAACTAAAAATTGGAAGTGTTGAGAAAGAGCTAAAGCTTTGTGCTTCAAGTAGTTATTCCCAGGTCTGATCTAAAGAGAACAAGTTAAGTCCAGCAGGGCTCAAAGGTTAATCTTCCCTCCTTCTTTTAAAGACAAAAGATCAAGGTGGAGCTAGGGCTAAAGCTGGAGATCAAATCTCCTACCCTGCTCCTGGACAGCTTTCTGTCATTCATTCTTAATAGAAAACCAAAAATCTGAAGGTTAAAATCATTAATGTCTTCTGTTAATTAAACATTCTATCTCTATAAGAACATTTATGTTCTGAGTGTGTAGGGACTGTGTGTCTGAGATTGTAGGGCCTGAGTACCTGAGTTTGTAGGGATGTGTGCCTGTGGTAGGGCTGTCCTCATATCTTGAGTTGTAGAACTTCCTGATAGGCCTGAGGTAGGTGACATGGAGGGTCACTGAGCTGTAAGAGTCAAATCTTACTCTGAGTGTGTAGAGTCGTGACCTGAGGTAGGGTTTGGAGGAAGCTTGAGAGATCCTGAGGGATCTGTGTTGTAAGCTCTTTGAGCCGAGTTTGGAGAAGTTTGACTTATCTAACACACTGTTATAAAGGTGGGAGGGAGAATGTATGTACTCATACCTTGGAAAACCACTATAAATAATTGTGTGCTTTTCATGTTTGTTGGATTAAGCCTAAAACAACCTAGTAAAAAACAAGAAAGAAACAAACAATCTATTCACACCACTCTAGATGGTTTAGTCTACTACCCTATAACTATGTATTTGAAATAGGGAGATCAATCCACAAAACTTCTGACGATTTTGTTAAAATCAAGCCTTCCTCTCTCACAATGAGTGACTTAATTCCAATCCACTTGCCTATGTAGAAAACTTTCTATAGATCTATATATATACCATATATATATATATATATATATATATATATATATATATATATATATATATATATATATATATATATATATATATATATATATATATATATATATATATATATATATATATATATATCTACTATTAATAAAGTTCATTCGCCTCTCTCCGTCACAACCCCTCAATCCGCCGCGTGCCCCGTCGTCCTGCCGCGTGCCGCGAACGCCGCTCCTGCCGCGTGACGCCCCTGCCCTGGCCGCTTCTCTTTCTCTCCCTATCACCGTCATCTCACGATTCTCTCTCTTCTGGTTTTGCTTTCTCACTCCGCAATTTTCTGCAAATGCCAGCCTTCTCTGACCCCATGCCCTCGCCCCATCATATACTGCCTCCACCCTTTTTTCCCTCTCCTCCCGTCCCCCGTCTCTGCTCTTTCGAGCTATCCCCTGATCTCTTTGCTCTCTCCAGCCTTCCTCTCCTCTGTTCGTGGAAGTAAAGCTGCGAGAAATAGAGAGAGAAGCCGAGAAGGGATTAAGGGAAGGGAAATTGCTGAAGATAGAAGAATCAGAGTTTGAAAAAAATGGCTTTTGCGGGGACGACCCAGAAATGTATGGCCTGCGATAAGACGGTGTACTTGGTCGACAAGCTCACCGCCGACAACCGAATCTATCACAAAACTTGCTTCCGCTGCCACCATTGCAGAGGAAGTCTGAAGGTCTGCGGTTATTTTTTGAAGCGTGTATTGGGGATTTTGGTCAAGATTTTTATTTATTTTATTGGCATAGATCAATTGATTTCTACCAAACAGATCTACAAATCCTCTCACCGTACCAATGATTTTTTTTTTTTACAAATCTTACAAAAATATGTTTCCATCCATAGTTTCCTGATCTTCACTTTTTAAAATTGTTTTTGGTTTCTTCTTTACTACCAAAGTTGTGATTTTTAACTTAAATATACTCTGCTTTTCTTTATTGTGCACTTCAATATCCCGTATACATCTATACTTAATAAAGATCTTCCCTGCTCTCCGTCACGCAGCCGTGAATTCCCGAAGAACCCCTTCCGCCTACTGCCTCTGCAAGCGACACCAACTTCTTCCTCTTCAAAGCTACCGTGCACACTGATCCGCTCGGGCGCCACCTGCCCTCCGCGTGTCCTCCCGCCACTCACTTCTTCCTCTCGCCAGGCAAGCGTTACTCCTATTTACCGTGCTTCTCATTCACTCCCGACTTTACTCTTCTCTCCATCAGTCGCCACGACGTTGCTTCACGTTGTTTAGCTTCGCCGCTCCCGTCTGCCCCTTCCGATTGCCGCGCGCCTGGGTCAGTCAGCCACCAGTCCTGCCCCGCTTCCATTTAGCTTCGCCGCTTCCGTCTGCCCCTTCAGACTGCCGCGTGCTGGGTCACTCCGGCAGCGGTCTTGCCCCACTTGCATTTAGCTTCGCCGCCTCCGTCTGCCCCTGCCGACTGCCGCGTGCTGGGTCACTACGATTGTCTTTCTGTTCTCTCCGTCACGCCAACATTTCTGGAAAAGTCTCTGCCGCTTGCTTCATGTGCAAGTTTACCGCGGCCCACGGAAAAAGCATACCCGCTTTTTAACCCTCGCGATGTAAGCTCCGCTGGTTTGCAGAAATGGCCAAAACCTTCACCACTTTTCCCGCTTCTGCCGCTCCGCCGCTTCCGCCGCCTCCGCCGCCTCCGCCGCCTCCGCCGCCTCCGCCGCCTCCGCCGCCTCCGCCGCCTCCGCCGCCTCCGCCGCCTCCGCCGCCTCCGCCGCCTCCGCCGCCTCCGCCGCCTCCGCCGCCTCCGCCGCCTCCGCCGCCTCCGCCGCCTCCGCCGCCTCCGCCGCTTCCACCACTGTTCGTGTTGCGCTGAATTCCTGAAAAAGCCCCCTCCACCGCTTCTGCTTCGTTGTTCGTAGCTCAACCCGGCGCGTGGCCCTTACACCTCTTTTTCTTCCTCCTTACATCTCATCCCGTTGCACTCCTAGCCCTGCTCACACTGCTGTTCGCCCGGCTCGCTGGCCCGCCATCCCGCCGATCTTCGTCCAGCTCTCGCTGGTTTAGCATATTTTCTTTTTCCTCCACCGATCTCTGTCGTCGCTGGTTTAGCATATTATGGGCAGCTAAATGTGAAAAATAAATAGAGGGCCTTTTCCGTTTCGGAAGGTATGTTGTTGCTCCGACTGTGAGGAAACCCTAAATCCATAGCTTTGGAGAATGATTTTGGATTTCATCGCCTGATGCTACTCAAGAAGAGGTAACAATTTTCTTCTTCCTAACCCGTTCTCTCTCCGAGTTCTCTAACCCGAATTGGGCATTTAGGTGGGGTTTCGTTTTGCTCTCCCCTTCGATCTTGCTTTCAATCCGAATTCTGTCGCGGTAATAATCCCCACTCTATATTTGTGGAAACTTTGATTTTATACATGTCTTTCCTTTTTTCTTTCTCGGATCGAGTTTGCAATGAAATTCGAAGAAGATCTTGAATCGTCATTCTGTAGATCCAAAGGGATTTTGAGGGCTAATTTGTTCATCTCCTGCTTCGTTACTGGTTTTTATCCTCTGTTTTTAGGGGCAAGATGTTCTAAATTTCCATTTATATGATCGGCTTTTAATGATTTGACATTTTGTGCACAGTAACAAAGTGGAAAGTATATAACTGTTTAAGTGAATCTTCGTTATCGAGCAATATTTTGGGCTTCTTCGGTGGAAATGTATATATATATATATATTATTTAATGCAATGTTTTTAACAGATGTCTACTGTTTGACTACTGGCCTTTTTTAAATATCAATTTCCTGAATGATTTTAAGTTCTGTGATGGAATCTGGATATTAGACTACCACCAAAATTAGAAACAAACATTGACTCAATCATACTGTATTTTTCTTGCCAGATTCGAAGTTTTGTGGGTCTCTGTGATTGTGAATAAATATTTACTTGAGAAATGACAGAGATTAAGATTGCAATACAATTTTTGATTTACCCTGGTTATTATTATTTTATGTTTGAGGGATCGGAGAGTGTTTTGATGGGGTCTTTGTTGAGCTTGCCCGTTAACAAATCTCAAGAAAAATTGTGTTTCGATTCCTCTCAAGCCGAATTCTGCAGGAAGAGGTTGAAGATGTCTTCGTCAATCTTCGTCGACGAGAATCCCAAGCTTATCCTGAACATACCCGATGAAATTTCCCAGCAGATCATTGCGAGGGTTGCTAGGATTCACTACTTGAAGATGAAGTTGGTTTCGAGGGCGTGGAAATATGGCCAGAATCCAATCGAGGGTTATCCTCATCCTAGGTATAACTATAAATTACATATGGTGATTTCTATATTCTTTTTCATGAGTGGAAAATTTGATATTTTTAGGCATCGTTCTCTGCTGTTGTCCTTCATTGATGAAGGAGTTCTGAACATAGAAATAATTATATTTCTATGGAGGATTTATTATATTTTGTAGTCATATGTCTGTTAGTAGGAGTGTAGAACTAGAGAGGCATAAAAATGGGGCATAATACCATGCAAATCCGTAGTTCAAACCCCTTTTTCTCCTGAATATCTAATCCTTGGCGATTTGTGCTGCTATAAAGAGGTTTTGCACTCATTTTTGGATTTGTTGGTTAATAAAAAGAGAAACATATTCTCTACTTTACCCCCTCAATGAGACTTATACTTATGAATTTTGACTGTAACGTCCTTCTTTGCAGAGGTTCTGGCATGTCAACTCCTCATTGACAACTTCGTCGAACAGTGAGTTCTCGCCAAAAAAATAAAAAAAATTAGTGAAAATAGAAGCGTTTTACCATTTTAGATAATTCCATTCTTGATTTCTTATAGGTAAATATTTGTCTGAACTTGAGCAGTGACCTTTATTTGATAATGGATGTCAAAACTTTGATTCATGGTAATATATTCCTTTATTTTTTATACCTGATTGAATATTGTCTCTAAAGGAGGTTATGATAGCTATGAACACAACCTATAACAATGATTACACTTTTTGATGCATACCCAAATCAGCAACTTGCTCTTATTAAAGGGAAACTTGATCACAAGGATCAACACTAAGCCTCCGTTTGGTGGGACTTATTTTCACGGGTCAGATTCCAATACACCTGAAGTTTCAAATGTTTATTTTGCTCATTAATTCTCACTACATTTTATGTGCAAGCGCCATCAAGCAGGAAATTGGGATTCATATTCGTTAAATGCATATATAGAGTTTGTGCTCCCGTAAAATTTTTTACTCAAATCTCATGCAATTGCTTCATTCTTTTATTACTGGATTTTGCTCCGTACGTTGCATGATTATTTACATGTCTATATTCCCAATGTTTGATTTTGCTTCCATGGTTCTTTGAAAACCAAATTTATACGTGATGTTCTCTTTTCAACTTCACTGCTACTGGAACATACAAATTAGTTTTAAAAACATAATGCACAACTGAAACATATTGTAATGACCTTTAATTACATGCAATTAGTTTTGGTTCATGTTCTGAATATCAAAAAATTATCACCAATTTCATATTTTGTTTCTTAGGGTTATTTGTTTTCCTGGCTGATATAATTATTGCATTCTGGTGTCATTTCTTATTTTTCATGTTCAAAAGGTATGCTTACTCATCTTCCTCCGTCAACTTCTAATTTAAGTACACCAACTATGCACAAATTTAATTCTATATATGCAGGAACATGATGAATCCTAACGGTTAATATCAGCTTTCTTAGACTGCCATTGTACAGAGAAAATGACAGTAAATTCAGGTATCAATATGGTCGTACTTCTCTTCATTGATATTATTCGTATTCCTTCAGCTCTTCTTCGTGTTGGGATAAGTTCTCGACCTCTCCTTTGTGATGATAACCTTCCAGCCTCAGTTGACTCCTCGCCGAAGCATGGACGTCTCCCATGCCATCGTTGCTGGATGAGTGGACGCTTCCTCCACGCATTCCGGTGGCTGGACCTGCTGGAAAATGGCTCTCTAATTAGCCTTTTTTCTGCTACAATTGTTATGCTCGGTTTATATCCATTTCAGAGTGTCCTAAAGCTGTGCAATCCTTCATGTTGGGGTGCACTTTTTTGTAACGGTCCAGACCCATCCCATGGGAACCCGCTGGCCCCGCCGGCCTACCAGGGTCCAAACCCGGGCCCACTGCTGGTAGTCAGCCTTTCACATTCAAGCATGCAGGTCATGCACCCCAACCCCTCTCTGTCCTGTTTATCAGCACGGTAGGTTGTTGCCACTAGGTCTCGAACCCAGGACCTTGATACGAGAGCTTTCCGCCACTCCCTCATCTCCAAATGAGCTGAGCCCGCCGAAGGAGACCAGAGCCCGCCAAGTGAGGTCGAAGCCATAGGACCGACAGCACATGTCGAGCACCCTTCCACCTCCCTGTGCTCTAAAAAGTCATATATATACGCACCGCGTGGCAGCGATTGGCGGTTGCGGCGCTGAGCCGATGAATTGCGTGGAAGCGGGGCCCGATTCTTTGCGGCCGAAGGCCGCCCGGAGGATCAAGCATAGGCGAAGCCTGGGTGCAAGCAGGCAAAGCCCGTGTGCAGGCGGGCGAAGCCCGCCTGATGCGGCCGAAGGCCGCCCCAGAGCATCGAGCACGGGCGTAGCCCGTACGAAGATGCTCGTATATATATATATATATATATATATATATATATATATATATATATATATATATATATATATATATATATATATAGTCTCTTGGTCTGGAGGGTCGACACAATGCAGGAAACAGAGACCGGTGGACTTTTCCTTTCGAGGTCTTCTTGATCGGCGACTATTCAAAACAGAGGCGACAATCTCTTCTTTCCGATCTTGATAGGCGCGAGCGAGCAGTGACTTCACGCGAGAATAACCATGAGATAGGCTCTTCCTTGCCTTCTACCTTCCAATCAGCGATAGCAGCGACAGATCTAGCCGACGGAATCCCGATCTCTTCCCAAACGGCGCGCACAGGAGATGGGATTCCACGCGAAGAACAGAAGAAATTCACCGAAAACTATGGGGCGATGGAAGGCAAAATCGCGAGACTTTTTTTTCTTCCACCTGGCAGGTCTGTCTCCGAGAACGACGATTGGAAAAGATTTCTTTATTTTTCGATCTAGCAGCAAAAAACTCCGTCGATGATCATGAAAAATTGCAAATCGAGAGCGGACCTTTTTCCTTCCGTTCTGCATCCGCGAGATTTCCTTCCGACGCACAGAGAAAACGTGTTGCGGGAGTTTCGTGAACGACGACTCCGGCAGAGGGGGCCAGGGCACAGAAACAAAAGCCTTCGAGAATCTTAGTAGGCTCGAAGCATCTTGTGTGGCCGTCAAGTTTGGAACGACCTTCACATTGCCCCAACAGGAGTATTTATAGCATAACCCTAAATCCCAACTATAAATTATTTGATGTCTAACAGACCTAATACCCATTACCAATATTAAATATACCTCAACATTTATATTCTCACCAAAATAATTAATGTTTAGTATCTCCACCTTTATGTCTAGCTCAATTTAAATTATACAATTTTTTTCAATCTTATTTATTTGTTTAGGAGTCCTAAAATTTTCATACTCGAATTCTCATGAAATTGAAATGAATTCCTATTCCGTCCTAGTACTGTAAGGTAAAAGATTTTTTAAATTTTTTAGAAGAACAGTACAATGAGAAAACCGAAGGAAGGAGACATTTTAGCGACTTGAGAGTCAAATGAAGTTTTGATATTTTGTGATCTTTGCATTAAAGAGATCGAGTTGGGCAATCAGCTTACTACCCAGTTCTGCAAAGATGATTGAAATAATTTGATTGTGTCATTTAAAGTATGCACCGGAAAAACCTATGATCGATTGCAAATGAAACACAAATGGGATAATGTGAAGAAAGACTAGAAATTGTGGAAAGAACTAAAACATCCAGAGATAGGTTTAGGTTGAGACCCGAAAAAAAGAACTTTTTTTGCATCTGAAGAGTGATGTGCTGAAAAAATCAAGATCATCTCAAAATCAATAAATTTACACAAAATTTACCTTTTTAAACTTCTTTTAATCTTGTTTTATTTAGTGTATTTAGATTGTTTCCGTTGTCAAAATTTTTTTGATATGGTGGCATTGCTTCCGAGTTGGAGGAGGAACTTGATAGTATGTTTAGCCAAGTTATCGCAACAGAGAAAATTCAGGAGCACCATCAATTAAGAGTTTGCCACCTTATGTGGAGCACATGGCTCCGGGAGAAGATAATTTAGAAGAAAACTTAGAGGTTAAAGGACGTGGTCTTATTTTTGTTTAGTTGGAGAAACAATTTTGCTGGGCTTATTTTCAATTGAAAATTGCCTTGTTATGCTTTCAGTATATAATATAGTTTTTGGTTCATATACATTTTATATGACTGGCAATCCTCCACCCTGAAAATTCTACTTTTTTGTGCCCATCAAATTACAATAAAATAGCAATCATCATATTTGTATGTAGATTTGATGATTTATGGCTACAAATTCAAATAAATCAATTTTACTCTATGCAAAATAAAATTATTTTCCCATAATTTCTTGATCTACAATTAAAATAATTTTGCACATGAATGATATATCTATATAAAATGAGTTTACACACGAAAAATACAGTCGCTTTTTCTAACATTCAGTGCATACTCGACATACATGAATATTGATGTGGGCCGCTTGATGCTTCAGTTCCTGGGTATAATTGAACTGGCTTACCTCGAGAGCAAGCCGAGTGCGCAAACAGTCAAATTAAAGTTAGACGGCCGACAAGAAGATTTTAGCGTGAAAATTCCGCAAAAGTGGAAAAAACACGTGTCTTGCGGGAATTGGCCCATTGAAATTGTAAGAAAAGCCAGTCAAGATCACCACAAGAAATCTCTGAATCAAGCGTATCCATTTTGACTTTTCAACATATATCAAGAGGATGGGGGTGTAAAGTGCACTCGCTACACTTTACGGTGCAGTGCAGCATCCAACGGATGCGAACACATCACAGCTCGCTCGCACACATCTCAAAACGTACTGAGATATGCACGCATCTCCGCGTGAACTGTGATATGCTCTGCATCGTTGGATGCTGAGTTGCACAGTAAAATGCAGCGAGTGCCCTTTACACCCACGGGATCCCAGAAAAAGTGTAATCACAGGAGCCCGGTGGCTCCGTGTCATCATAAGAGCATCTCCAACGGGGGATCTCTATATTTAGAGATCCCCTTGTACTATGTTCTTCAAATATGGAGAACATGGAGAATCAACTCCAACCATGTTCTCCAAATTTGGAGAACATGATTCTTTAAATATTATTTAAACAATTTTAAAATATAAATATTTTAAAATATTATATTATATTAATTTTTAAGCTTTTTTAATTTAAAATTTAATTGCATAAATAAAATAAAAATAAACAATGACTAGCTCGGATTTTTTTGCTCAATCTGTCGAATGCATCCTCTAAATTTGTTAGTCTTGCTTGCTAACAATGACTAGCGACATGAGATAGATTTTGGAGTTCTCTGTCCTGAGCAAGTAGTCGGTCTTCTGTTGTGAAATATAACAGAAACTATTTCCCGCATCTTGTGTTCTTTTTTATTGTTATCCATAACTGTGTCTTCAGAGACCTCAAGCCATGCATAGCATAATACTTGATCTTCTTTCACTGAGAATGTTGTTCCTCGACTGGAAGTCATGCTCCATAATGCTTGCTCTTCCTGTTGGTGAGGTACTTATACAACATGCTGGAGATAAGAATCCAATGTAGGGGATAAGGTGACATGAGAATCTGATGCTTGTGATGAAGTGACATGTGATAGGTATCCAATGCTGTTGATAATACAAGGCAGAGAGAACACAAGGAATTGAAACTCAACAAGGTCTACTCGACGTTCGTCGAGCTCTGCTCGACGTTCGTCCAGCTCTGCTTGACGATTTTGTCGAGCTGAGCTCGACGAAAATCGTCGAGCTCAGCTCCACGATTTTGGTCCAGCCATATCGACTGGACATGGGAATCTGATGCTTGTCATAGAGTGACATGTGATAGATATCCAATGTTGGAGATAATAATCCAATGTTGGTGATGACGTGACATGAGAATCCAATATTGGACGTTAGAATCCAATGATGATGATGAAGTGACAGGGAATCCAATGCTTGATCTAAAAAAATCCTATATAAGCATCACTTCTCTTCTCATCTTCAGGCTAACTATCTTTCCCTCATAGAAATAATGAACTACGGAGCAGGGTCAACTCATTTACGATCTTCATCGTCTTCGGATGATGAATTATTTTATCAGCAAATTCAAAAGTGGGAAGAAGAGACATCTGAATGGGAGCAAGAAGATGAAGTTTTGGCTTGTGCTTATAACTCCAACAAAGCTCAACTTCATGAAAATGAAATTCCGAGACATCGAGGTTCAATACTCGGTCACGTGGTAATCAACCGGGGCAGGATTAAAGGTGATACTAGACTGTGGAATGACTACTTCTCTGATCATCCCACATATGGGGAAATATAATTTCGAAGAAGATTTCACATGAAAAAGAATTTATTCCTTCGTATTGTTGTCTCAGTGGAGGAGCACGATAATTTCTTCATGCAAAAGAACGATGATGTTGGTAAGCTTGGATTGACTACTTTACAAAAAATAACAGCAGCATTCCGTATGTTGGCATATGGAACAGCAGCTGATAATTGCGATGAATATATTTGAATCGGTGAGTCAACCGTGATTCAATGTTTGAAAAGATTTTGTAGTGCGATTGTCCAAGTGTACAAAGAAGAATATTTGAGATATTACAATGCCAATGTTGTTGCTAGATTATTACAGAAAGGTGAAGAACGAGGATTTCCAGGGATGTTGGGAAGTTTAGATTGCATGCATTGGCAATGGAAGAACTGCCTAACAGCATGGGCAGACCAATATTCAGGACACCATGGTGGACCAACAATTATACTCGAAGTAGTAGCATCTTATGACTTATGGATATGACACACATATTTTGGTTTACTAGGCTCGAACAATGATATTAACGTCCTGTAATCGCCTCCTTTGTTTTCCAACTTAGCATAAGTGTTGAAGCGAAAACTTGACTTCGACAAAAGTTCGAATTTAGGGGCATAGCCAACACCTACTCGTCCCAAGCTCTGACCTCTGACTGTTCATAAAGGACTAGAAATCGGCCCTAAGCCTCAGTAGGGAGGTCCCACCGCTTACCCGGAAGATCTCTGAGAGCTTCCCCTCCAAAGCCAAAAGCTGGGCTTGGAGCTCCTCAGAAAGCACAGAAAAATCCTCTTAAGTCCCGGGAAAAAAGTGCTTCTGAAGAACCCCTATGGTCCTATTTATAGTTTTCTGAGTTGGATCTACAAATAACCACACTGAGCTGACCTGAAATTACCAAAGTACCCCTGGTTGGGTCTGCCAACAGCCAAACTCCGTTGTTCTGAGGAGTTATATATAGACCACCAAGGGCAAAAGGATAAATTTACCCGGGGCAGAAGAGTAAAATCTCCCATAGGTATAGAATTGCCAAAACGGCCCTCTCTCTATATGGCGAGTAGGGGAACACCCATCAGCGAGACGAGCCCTCATGGCCGTCTCGCAGGCATCCTTCGCCGCAGGGCCCTCTCGCCTATAAAGGCCTACTCGCATCCCAAAAGGGGCGTCTCGTACACTACAGCGATCGCCCATCTCGCCTCCTGCGAGTGGACCATGCGGTCCCACTTGCCTGTCAGTTCCTCAAGCCCGCTTTTACTGTTCGCACCTTGAGGGCCTCTTGCGAGCCCGAGGTTGTACACAATCCCCGCTCTTTTCGAGATTATCTTAAGCTCAGAAAGAACGTCTAACCAAGGCTCATCATTAAAGCGTATTTATGGACGTATTTATGAGAGTATCTTTTGTGTTCCCCTCCACCGAAGCCTATAAATATAGGGTTCCTACCCCGAATGAAGGATGCCCCTTTGTCAAACTTCCTCCTTCCTTAACTCTACTGCAACCATGTCTCATAGCTAGAGCTTTCGCGAGCGCCTTGCGCTGGTGCTTATACAGAACAAAGCCAACGTGGATGCTTTTACCTCAACTTTAGTTCGCCCCCTGCCCTCTTTACCGCCCTCTCTGTCTCTACTGAAGAGGGTAAAAATGGGTGGCCCCTCCTCCTCTGCCGAGAAGCCATCTCGCGCAGTCCTGGAGACCTGCCCCACCCCTCCTCCAACATCTCCCCGAGAGAAAGATGTGAGCTCTCGCTTCTATCTATATTACTCCTCCAATATCTGTATCTGCCTTCTTAATTATTTGTTTCTTCAGGGAGCCCCTGCAGCTCTACAACGACAAGGAAGTCCGCGAGACGACACGGCTGTCCATCGTGAGGATTCTGACTCACAACCACCTTCCACGCCTCCATCTACTCCTCCCAGTGAGAGGAGGGACGACCCTTCCCAGGCCGTCGGGTCCTCCCGTCCTCTTGGTGAGAAACCTTCCCTTTCGCTGCTCTGTCCCACTCGCTACTCACACACCCTCCTGTGGGAGCCTCTCTCACCCTGTCCCTCTACTCCTCGCTCAGGCACCCAGACCGACTCGCCTGCTGAGGAACTCTTTAGACGACTCGTCGTCTCGCCTCCTCCTCCAATAGATGGGATTGAAGACTACCTCGGCGACCCTTCGGACCCAATGGAGATGAAGTGCAAGATGGCTGAGTTGTTCAGGAAGCACGCACGTATCATCCATTCGTTGGCGTAAGACAAGCAGGCGGCGAACAGGCGCATCGAATGGCTGTAAAACGAGTGCACTCGCCTGTCATCCGAGGCTGATGTCGAGTTAGATGTCGATGGAACCAACCCTGACGCCATCATCAGCGATGTCGATATGCAGCTCCGTCTCGCATGTCGTGGGCTCGAATCCGTTCGCGCCTTCCACTCGCGCAGTAGGCCTCCCTGTGCGGGAGCTCATGGTGATGTCAGCAATGACGTGACCTGGCTTATTATAGCTGTAACAAACAATGTCAGTAGAAATATGTTTATTCTGTTTAGGAGTATAACTGTCTTGGCTACTTGAGCCTTTTTTTGACGATCACCATCACGTCGTGATCTTCTATAAGAGGCATCTTTGTCTTTCCATTGCTTATTCTTGTTCAAGAATTTCTTGAACTGTCGTGAGAGTAGTGAGAACTCTCCTTCTAATAGCTCAGAGCCTGAGGTGCTTGGCTCCGAGGTTTCTTATTCACTAGCTTCTTGTGCTGGAGTAGGAGGAACAACCTTTGACTTCTTAGAGGTATCTGCCTTTAAAGCAACAGACTTCTCTTTGAATGCAGACCTGCTCTTCTCTTCTTCAGCTTTGCTGGTATTGAGTTGAAACTCATATGACATAAGCTTCCCAAAGAGATTCTGTGGGTCTGTCTCGGCCAGTTTTCCAAACTCCCTGATGGCACAGACCTTGTTATCCCATTTCTTGGTTAGAGATCTCAAGAACTTGTCATTCAATTCTCCGTTAGTGAAGACTCTGCCATAGACCTCTAGGCCATTCACAATTTTGAAGAAATTCTCATATGTGTCAGCAATAGTGTCCTTGTTTCCTTGTCGGAAGGCTTCATACTTCTGATTTAGAAGGGATCTTCTATCATCCCTCACTTCTTCTGTACCTTCCATTAGGGTAACTAGTGACTGCCATATCTCCTTTGCACACTGGCAGTGGATCAGGTTTTGCAGCATCGAGTCATCGACTGCACTTGCTATAATGTTTTTGGCCTTTTTGTCTAATTACACAAGTGCAATCTCGTCCTTATCTAGATCAATTAGCTTCTTTGGGACTTTCTTAGTTGGATCTATAGTGGAGATTGTTATTGGAATGTAAGGACCTTCTTCAACTATAATGAAGATTCTTGGATCCACAGCTTCCATAAAGAATTTGATTCTCTCTTTCCACATGGGAAAGTTATTCTTGGTGCACAAAGAAAGCTTGGCAAAATCTTTAGCTTTGTCCATGTTTGGTAGATCTCAAAAGACAACTAAATAAGGATCTGATCAAGGTGTTAACCTTTTAATGATCAACCTGGCTCTGATACCAATTGAAAGTTATTAGTTGTCTCCCTAAATCACCTAGAGGGGGGTGAATAGGTGAGATGTGCGTCTTTTTGTAGAATAAAAAATTTAAATCTATGCACAGAACTATCTACCAAACAATAACATACGAAGCAAGATTTATAGTGGTTCCCCAATCTTGGGTACATCCACTTTCCCTCACCGATCTAGTAATAAACTAGACTCGGCTACTCCACTATCTCGGATTGAAAACTAAGCATACGCCTCGGAACAACGTTCCTATAATCTCGATCCACAAAACGGATCTACACTCGGAAGATAAAACTTCCTATAATCTTGGAGACAAAAGCTCCTACACTCGGAGAAAATTCTCCTACAAGAATGAAATAAAATGTGTATAGAAATACAAACAGTAAATCTCTATCAGATCTGCAAACTGTCGACCGGGATCTTCCTCTTCTAGGCTTTGCGGCTTTATCAGAGAGGTGAAGAAAATCTTGGCAAAACCAGATCTGAATCTTTTTGGCTTCACACGATCGAGAGAAGATGAAGAGTTGTGCGGTAATCTCGATCTGTAAAACCTTCTTGATCTGAATCCTCTAAAATTGAAACCCTAGCCTGACGGGAATCAGCGGCGGTGGCTTTCATTTCTTGGAGAGAGAAAGAGGAATAAAAAACTTTGAAAATACTTGGCTGCAAAAGCTTTTGAATAATCTTCTTCTTAGGGTTTGTCGGTTTGACAAGACCTTATATAGGATTCTCAATAACAGTCACAAGTAATTCTTAAATGAGGTACACGTGGACCAATCACATCAAGACTCATTAAGAAATCTGTCAATTCTGGACTTAACGATTTTTCAGAAAATAACGTTGGTATACTCGAGTGAGGTTAAGGCAACTCGAGTAATATATAGAACTACTCGAGTACTATAAAGTACTACTCGAGTAAACAGAAGTGAGCTACTCGAGTAGACAGTAGAGAACTACTCGAGTGAATAATCTGGAGAAAAACTGGAAAAGAAGATCAGCAACTCGAGTATATAAAAAGACTTACTCGAGTGCTTAAGCAGTTACACGAGAGGTGGAGTACAACTACTCGAGTACAATATATACTACTCGAGTAAATAGGATTAAACTACTCGAGAGATAGATGAACTACTCGAGTTAGGGACTAAGAAAATTTTCTAGAATAGAATTCTGGGTTACTCGAGTAGTGAAGTTGAACTACTCGAGACAATAAGAACTACTCGAGTATATGGAAATGACTACTCAAGTAATTGACTTGGAAATTTAGAGGGAAGAAAATTCTGGATACTCGGGTATCAACTCTGGACTACTCGAGTAGTAGATGAACTACTCGAGTGAATAATAACTACTCGAGTATATGAAAGTAGCTACTCGAGTACTTGACTAAGAGAAATTCTGAGGGAAGAAGTTCTTGTTACTCGAGTATAAATACTGGACTACTCGAGTAGTAGATGAACTACTCGAGTACTTGACTTAACTACTCGAGACAGAATGTATAAACTACTCGAGTACTATAAAGTACTACTCGAGTAATTTACTTACAATATATCTGGAGAAGAACATTAGTTAACCCGAGAATAAGAGGGAATCTACTCGAGTAGTTGTCTTAACTACTCGAGACTCATAAACTGAATACTCGAGAACTATCATTCTTACTCGAGTAGGAATGATTTTACTCGAGCATTAACCAAGCTATTCACTCGAGTAGGTATATAACTACTCCAGTAAAATACTTAGTTAATTCTCTTTAACAGAAATTTCTTCTTCTTTGGTGAAACCAACATCATGTCTTTTCCAATTTGTCCTAGTGCTTGAATATGAAGTGTATCCCAATAGAGAGGCTACACATGAGTCAACACCTTAGATCACATAATGAGGGATTACATTGTATGCTCCTGTATTTGGTGACCCATTGTAGACTGACAATGTTCTACATTTGCCAATAGAATCCTGGAAACATATAACTTAAACAAAGCATCAAATACAACTTAATTCATCTTTGTTCAAGGATAACTTCATCAAATCTGGGTTAGTGTGGATACAATATCCAACACATGGCCCAGAAAATCCACCAACGACAGCCAAAACTCGCACATGGAGAACTTGGCGTAGAGCTTATTCTTTCTCTACGTATTCAACACCAACCGCAAGTGGTTTTCATGATCAGCTTCAGATTTCGAGTATACCAGGATGTCATCAATGAACACCTGGATGTCATCACGAACAGGTCCAGGTACTCTCGGAATGTTCGGTGCATCAAGTACATGAACACCGATTGTTGAAGCCAGGAAAATCCTAACCTTAGAATTCGGATCAAAGCTGCCTAAGGTTACTGGCTCAGAAGCTAGATAAGACGGTAAAGAAGACTAGCACAAAGAAACAGGTTAAACAGGACCCCAGATGTTGCGGCAGGAAGGACCCACCACGTACCCGGATGCTCGAAAGGAGCAACCCCTTCTCAACCAAAAATGGCCGAACTGAGTACAAGAGAAGCTAGCTGGCAAAGTCGCAAAGTCGCGAGTTGCTCTAAGGAAAAGGAATCCGAAGACTTAGCTAGTATCTCGAAGCTGAAGCGCGCGAGTATCCTGCTGAGGATTTCAAGTGCTTCACCTCGTACCCCTGGGGTCCTATTTCTAGGCAAATGCAAGGGGAGAGGGGGGGTCATATTTATACCCCACCCCCTGGCGACCAGGCGACTTCCAGAGGAACTCGCACGGGCTGGGCGAGTATCTTGCCTAGTCGCCTACCTGGAGAGTATGCGAGGGGAGCTCGTCTATACTCGCTCAGGCCTTCCGCGATCTTGAATGCTGACTTTGACTCCCGCCTTGACTTGTTGACCTTGACTTCTACTGACTCGGCTGTGGTAGTACCCACTCTCGACGAATACGGGTTGTACACAATCCCCACTCTTTCGGAGCGACATCGGAGCTCGAAAAGAAACATCCAACACTTATTCGGCGAGCTACGCTGCCGAGTATCTGGGTTGCTCGCCTCTTTTGATTACCGGTCGATCTCTATAAATAGTGGGGCTAGTTCTTTAGCCGGTTCTCCATAACTCGCGCATAATGTCGAACGCCGAGAAGATTCTTTGCGACAGCCTTGCTGCGTTGACGAGCGCCATTGGAGTCGCTAAACCAAAGAGACCGCGCGAAGAGGATGCCGCCGCCGACTTACCTCCCCTCAAGAGGAAAAAGGTAAAGAAATCCAAGAATAAACCCGCCTCTGGCGATGATATCTCGCGGCCGCCCCTTTCTCGCCCTGCACCCCCCACCAGTAACCCCGTGCTCTCTACCAGCACGCAGCAGCTGCTTACCAACTTGGGACTCGACGACATTCCCAATGTCGCTGTTTCTGATGCGAGTCTCCTCGACTCTCTTAACATCCCTGAGCTCGCCACTTCCACGGCCCTGGAACTCGCCTCCACTTCGGCATCTCAGCAGGTTGAAGTCGTCGACCTGCCAGGTTGTCTTTTTGCCGAGATGATTTCCCATTCTGACGGTTGTTTCTATTGCTTGCTAACCGGACCGTGATACTCGCAGACTCTCCCTCGGGGGGTGTTGACGCGGTTCTGAACGGCGCCTCGTTGAGTTCCGTACCGCTGGTCGCCCTTCCCGCCGGGAGGCAAGTAAAGACCGCGCACACAGTGCGGATAAATATTGGTTCCAAAAAGACGGCGAGGCCTCGGTTCCTTCGGCGAGCAGGGAACCGTCGTCGAAGAATCCTCCGCCGAGGAAGACACCGGCGAGCAAGGGTCTCCCAGCGAGTTCTGAGTTACCTGCGAGAAGTTCTGCCCCACCCGCCACGAGTTCTGCACTGCCTCCGGCGAGGTCTTCTCTACCTGAGGCGAGCTCCTCCTTGCCCCCGCCGACGCCGTTTTCCAACATCGCCACCCTCCAGTCGGTGACAGCATCCTTTCCGCCGCCACCGCCCCTGATCGCGCCTTCTCAAGTTACCATGATGTGACTTCCTCCGCCTCCTCCGTTGAAGAATCCTCCGCCACCGGCGAGTTCGTCACTCCATCCGCCTTCTTCATCACATCCCGCGGGTGTTAAGTCGGTCAAGCCGCGGCCGAGCTACTTCCCGCCAAGGAACGTGGACCTTGGACAAGGGGGGCGCGGGCGAGGCAAGGCAGCTGAGCTCGCTGGTGGGCCATCGCCAAGCCGGCGAGATGAGCCAGCTCGCGGATATCCTCCACGCCGATCTAGATCTCCTCGCCGATCTAGGTCCCCTCGCAGCGGTATGTATCGCTATTGATGTGCACATGGTGGCTATGTATCTTCATCTAATTCCGGCGACTTTTGTTTGCTGTCAGATCGGCCGGCGACTCCAGGGGCGGCCTTCATCGACGTCATGGGTCTGTCGGGCATGGAATATCATCGTGCAGCTGCTCGCGCATACTTGGAGCTGGAGAGCAAGTTTGACCAGCTGGCGATCTGCGAGCCTCATCGCCGAATATCATCGTTGGAAGTGCGGATGGCTAAGATGGAAGAGCTCAAGAGTACGCTGGAGAGCTATGAATCCCGCTTCCACATGGTAAGGGAGAATGATCGTCAGCTGGCGATTAACAATCATCGCCTCCAGCTCGTTCTTGAAGAGGTCGCCGGCATGCGCGCGAGTATGGGCTCTATTGGCAGGTTGTCGAGGATGGAGGAGCAGCTGCGGCTCGGTGATGACGCGATAGCGGTGGCGACGGAGCATTTCCGGCGAGCACGCGAGATGGGTTGGGCCGGGCGACATCCACATCCCCCAGAGAGTCCTAGGCCTTAGAAGTTTCTTTTCTTTCTTCTTTGTATTCAGAACTCGCCAAGTGTGGTTTTAATGGACTATTATTGATTGTAATAAGCGAGTTTGAATCTCGCGTTTTTATCGTATTGGTTTCTTCTGTGTTGCTTTGTGCGATATCCTGTCTTGTCTGCGCCGAGTTTATCCTGCAGGTTGCGATAACGCTTTATGTGTTCTGCTCGTCCTACGTAATGGATCTGGCTTCCTTGTTAGTGCGCGACTTAGTTTAATGCTCGCGGTAAGGAGGATATACCCACCCCCCCCCCCCCCCCCCCTGGCGCCTATAAATAGAGGGGGTAGGTAGGACATAAGTACGATGTTGTGCTTTTGATTCCCTAGCTCGCGAGTATCTGTTCCTGCTCGCGTGCTGCGACTTTGCTCTACTCCTCGCACTTCTTTCTCCCTTCTTCAAAGGTCGCAGGATGGTGGGAGACGACGCCAGTGCTCGCCGCCAAGCCCATGCCGCTAACTTCGCGGATGCGGCTTTTAAGAAGTCGACAACCAATGTGCGCGACATAGAAAACTTCAGGGAAAGACTCCTTCCCGAGGGATACTCGACCAGACTCCCGGACCGCAGTGAGCGACTGAACACTTTTATCGAGGGCGTGCTGGCCCTTCCTCTTCGCCACTTCGACGCCGGCCTGCGACTTCCGCTATGGCCGGAGTATTGTGATATCTTATGATACTTCGGCATAGTCCAAGCGCAAATCAACCCCAACGGCGTCGCCATCATCATATGGTTTCTTTGCTACCTGCGCGAGGAGAGGATCATCTTCGATCTCTCCGTATTCCGCAAGATATTCGCCTTCGCCGCGACTGCCGAGGGTGTGGTCTATTTCAGCAGCCATGTCTGCACCCTGGTGGGGACGGCGAACAAAGTTCACAAGTGGAGCGAGCAACTAGTCGTCGTCGAGGGCGACTTTGGCGACGTCCAAGGAAGGCCGCACCAGCCTGTTGATGTCGTCTTCCTTCCACCGATACTGGAAGGCACGCGCGAGCAACTCGTCGAAGCGTTCCGAGGTCGCCGGTTTGATGTCATCTTTTGGCAACTAAACATCAACACGCTGTTCGAGGTCCACTACAATGAAGGTAAATCTTAGCAAGGAATGTCGGTAGCATACTCGCCGAAATAATCGCTTGTTTACATTACTCGGCCTTTTGTAGAACCGAACGAGCTCCCGGCAAGGCCGCTTCCTCCAGCCAAAGGAGTCACCACCTCGCTACCTGAACCCAACTCGCCAGCTGATATCGACGAGAAGAAGAAACTCGCCAAGCGCAAAGGCAAAGCCAGATCGCTGGGTCCCGCGACCAAGAAGCAGAAAATAGCGTCGCCGCATCTCGACGACCAGGACTCGCTGCTCCACGCTCGGCTTCCCCACTTCCACCCTAATTTCAACTTGGGGCTGGACATGGTGGACGCCTATGGTCGCTCGCTGGTGACCTGGGCACCGAACGAGCATCTGGTGACGCTGAGCACCAACCTCCCCTCTTGGGCGGAGGAGGGGGAGGATAAGGGGGAGGCCTTCGCCGTCCTCCACGCGATGTATGGGCTCGACGACACCGAGGCTATACTGGATCTCAGCGAGGAGGAACTCGCCCAGCAAGCGGCCTGCTCGCTCGCCCGAGCTGTCGACCTAAATCACTTTGCGGCGAGGAGGATGCTGGAGAGGGCACAGGCCTTGAAGATCGTCAGTAAGAAGGCGATCGATCTCGGCATGGAATCCACTCGCTGGCGAAATTATGAGGTATGTCGCCTTTACGCGCGAGATCAATGTCGCCAGATGTGCTTTGGCTGACTTCAATGTTTGTCGCAGGCTGCCGAGATGGAGACCGCCAAAAAACTTTCTGAGTACGAGGCGGAACTTGCCAAGGCTCAGGCTGATTTGGAGGCAGCCCAGATTCGCGCGGCCGAGATGGAATCTCGCCAGACTATTTTGGAAGCCGGCGCGAGTTCCTCTGCTCCTCAGCCGCGCCCGGAGGACGATCCTCATTACGCCATCAAGCGATCTCGCATCCTGTGGGAAGAGAGGTCGTCCGTCCGCCGCGAGATAGCCCGTGCGGCAGGCAACGTGGTCCTCGCGAGGATGAGGATTAGCGAGAAACTCGACGAAGGGGAGAAGGAGTTCACAGTCGACGAACTTATCCCTGAGTTGCTCGCCGAGACAGTCTCACCAGATCACCGGCCTCCGACGTCATCAGGCTCTGACAGCAGCGGTAGCAGCGGCGGCAGTAGCGGTAGCAGCGGCGGCAATAGCAGCAGCAGCGGTAGCGGCGAGGAGGAATGCGAGGAAAGCGACGATGAAGAGGACGCTGACATTGGAGATGAGGAATATCGGCCAGATACTGGCGACGATGAGTCCTAGTTGCTCGCTGATATTCTTTATACTCGCTTGCCATAGCCTCTAGTGAAATTTTTGTAACCAACACTTGTAAAATTTTTGAAATATCAATGCAAGTTTGAATTACCACATTGTCGCCTTTTTTCTTTTCGCATGCTTGTTGGTTGATGATATTCGCTAGGCTCATAGGCTTGGGGAGAACGAGTGCTCGCGACATGTACTCACACGATGACATTGTTGATAGTCGCGAAGTTGATACTCGCATGCCCGTAGTCGTCCTTCGTAACTCCCACCCTGGCACTCGCCCCGTAGCAACTCGCCAGACCATACTCGCATTTTGTTATGCCATACCCGCATATCCATCGCTGCCTACATGCATGCTCGCCCCAATATTGCTCGCACTATCCCTCCGGGAAGCTTGGTCTAACTCGATCGCGCTCGAGGAGGTCTGTGGCCAATATGCAGGAGAATGGCTCGTGCGGGCACTTGGACTTACGACGACCTACCACTCGAGGACTTGAGCGTTTGTTGGAGTCGACAGCTCTCAGGAGCCCTACTCAACTGGAGTGGTGTAGGTCGACTCGGGGAGGCAAGTAGTCGGTCTGCAGGAGAGGAGCTCGTACAGAGATCTCGGACTACGACATCACTCCAGCGAGGAACTCGATCTCACTCGAGGAGGTCTGCGGCCAATATGCGGGAGAGGAGCTCGTGCAGGGACATGGACTTACATGGACCTACCACTCGAGGACTTTGAGCATTGTTGGAGTCGACAGCTCTAAGGAGTCCTACTCAACTGGAGTGGTGTAGGTCGACTCGAGGAGGCAAGTAGTCGGTCTGCAGGAGAGGAGCTCGTACAGAGATCTCGGACTACGACATCACTCCAGCGAGGAACTCGATCTCACTCGAGGAGGTCTGCGGCCAATATGCGGGAGAGGAGCTCGTGCAGGGACTTGGACTTACAGGGACCTACCACTCGAGGACTTGAGCGTTGTTGGAGTCGACAGCTCTCAGGAGCCCTACTCAACTGGAGTGGTGTAGGTCGACTCGGGGAGGCAAGTAGTCGGTCTGTAGGAGAGGAGCTCGTACAGAGATCTCGGACTACGACATCACTCCAGCGAGGAACTCTATCTCACTCGAGGAGGTCTGCGACCAATATGCGGGAGAGGAGCTCGTGTAGGGACTTGGACTTACAGGGACCTACCACTCGAGGACTTGAGCGTTGTTGGAGTCGACAGCTCACAGGAGCCCTACTCAACTGGAGTGGTGTAGGTCGACTAGGGGAGGCAAGTAGTCGGTCTGCAGGAGAGGAGCTCGTACAGAGATCTCGGACTACGACATCACTCCAGCGAGGAACTCGATCTCACTCGAGGAGGTATGCGGCCAATATGCGGGAGAAGAGCTCGTGCAGGGACTTGGATTTATAGGGACCTACCACTCGAGGACTTGAGCGTTGTTGGAGTCGACAGCTCTCAGGAGCCCTACTCAACTGGAGTGGTGTAGGTCGACTCGAGGAGGCAAGTAGTCGGTCTGCAGGAGAGGAGCTCGTACAGAGATCTCGGACTACGACATCACTCCAGCGAGGAACTCGATCTCACTCGAGGAGGTCTGCGGCCAATATGCGGGAGAGGAGCTCGTGCAGGGACTTGGACTTACAGGGACCTACCACTCGAGGACTTGAGCGTTGTTGGAGTCGACAGCTCTCAGGAGCCCTACTCAACTGGAGTGGTGTAGGTCGACTCGGGGAGGCAAGTAGTCGGTCTGCAGGAGAGGAGCTCGTACAGAGATCTCGGACTACGGCATCACTCCAGCGAGGAACTCTATCTCACTCGAGGAGGTCTGCGGCCAATATGCGGTAGAGGAGCTCGTGCAGGGACTTGGACTTATAGGGACCTACCACTCGAGGACTTGAGCGTTGTTGGAGTCGATAGCTCTCAGGAGCCCTACTCAACTGGAGTGTGTAGGTCGACTCGAGGATGCAAGTAGTCGGTCTGCAGGAGAGGAGCTCCTACAGAGATCTCGGACTACGGCATCACTCCAGCGAGGAACTCGATCTCACTCGAGGAGGTCTGCGGCCAATATGCGGGAGAGGAGCTCGTGCAGGGACTTGGACTTATAGGGACCTAACACTCGAGGACTTGAGCGTTGTTGGAGTCGACAGCTCTTAGGAGCCCTACTCAACTAGAGTGGTGTAGGTCGACTCGGGGAGGCAAGTAGTCGGTCTGCAGGAGAGGAGCTCGTACAGAGATCTCGGACTACGGCATCACTCCAACGAGGAACTCGATCTCACTCGAGGAGGTTTGCGGCCAATATGCGGGAGAGGAGCTCGTGCAGGGACTTGGACTTACAGGGACCTACCACTCGAGGACTTGAGCATTGTTTTTCCTGCTGCTTCAAGAGTTTGAAGATGGATTAAGGGCATCTTTGAGGAAGAAGAAAACAGAAATTGAATGACGATCTTGTCGACATCGAGTTGGGAAGTTGGCGTCCAACCCTGTTCCTGATAGTTCCTCCAGTCGGAGGAGAGATGCAATCGGGGGTAGCTAGGCCGACATGCAAGGGGGGAGCTGATCTCGGTCATCAATGCAGGGGTCCGGTCTTACAAGAGCGCTTATCTCCTGAGGCATCGTCCCATCGTCCGAACTGGGCTATCCACGAGAAACAGGATGGAGGCACGTTTCCCAATCCAACCGCTGCGATCATTCTTAGCACTGCCAACCGGCTATGAGCGTAAAAGCACGGGTGAGGGGCTATGTCTTTCCGAGGGTCCTCTGGGACGCACTCGCGACTAACATACTCCCTTGGGCCTATCCTGGCTCCCTGGCTACTGGAGGGAAAGCCTGGCCAGGTTGATCCTTCCTCCAATCCGAGAGGTTGGGGTCCAGACCTGTTCCCGCTAGTTCCTCAAGTCGGAGGAGAGATGCGGTCGGGGGTAGCTAGGCTGACATGCAAGGGGGGAGCTGATCTCGGCCATCCATGTAAGGGTCCGGTCTTACAAGGACGCTTATGTCCTGAGACATCGTCCCATCGTCCGAACTGGGCTGTCTAGGGGGGACAAGTTGTCTGCCAGCTTATTGGATCGATCTTGAAGTAAAACCTTGAGCTCCCAGAAAGTTTGCGATAAAAAACAAGATGGATAGAAAAAGAAAAGTTGTCATTGCATATATGTAAAAATATGTAAACAAAGTACATCATCGGCCGCTAAGGATAGAACCTTTTCAGGTCATCCCCGCTCCAAGTACCTCCCAGCTGCTCTCCAACCTGATCCTGGAGATAATAGCCTCCGGTGGCTAAGGCCTCTTGAATAATGAAGGGACCTTCCCAATTCGGATGCAGCTTGCCCAATGTGGCTCCCCTTCCTGCAGCGTCTACCTTCTTCATAACCAGGTCTCCGGCGAGAAAATGCTTTAGGAGGACATTTTTGTCGAAGTGCTTCGCCATGCGCCGCTTGATCTCCTCTTGGCGGATGGAAGGCAAGTCACGAAGTTCTTCCACGAAATCCAGTGAGAGTCTTTGGGCGTCATCGTTCTCTAAGCGTCATTCTTCGCCGCCATCTCCAGCTGCTCTAACTCTCGGGCTCCGAACCTCGAATTCTACTGGGATGAGTGCCTCAGACCCGTGGGATAACTTGAAAGGAGTTTCCCCTGTGGCCGAGTTTGGAGTTGTTCTTAAAGCCCAGAGAACCGAGGGGAGTTGCTCAGCCCAATTGCCCTTCAAGTTGGTGACTTTCTTCTTTAGAAGGTTGATGATCAACTTGTTGGCTGCTTCCACCTGTCCATTGCTGCGAGGATGGTGCACAGAGGCGAATCGAAGATCCGTCCCTAGTTGCTTGCAGAAATCCTCTAACTCCAAACTAGCGAACTGCGGCCCGTTGTCGGTGACGATGGCCAGGGGAATCCCGAACCTGCATGCGATCTCTCCCCAAATGAAATTCTTCACGATCTGCGACGTGGTCTTGGCTAGGGCCTTTGCTTCGATCCACTTGGAGAAGTAGTCGATCATAACTAGCACGAACTTCCTCTGTCCGCTGGCCTGAGGAAATGGGCCGATCAAGTCCATTCCCCAGATGGCGAAGGGTCATGGAGCTGTGATCGAGCGAAGGTGTTGAGCTGGCTGTAGTTGAAGAGGCGCGAAGAGCTGGTACTGGAGGCACTTTTTTGAGAAAGTCTCTGCATCTTTCCCAATGGTGGGCCAGAACTACCCATGCCTTAGAATCCTTTGCTCAAGGGTCCTAGTCCCCGAGTGACTGCCGCACTCTCCTGAGTGAATCTCTTCCAGGACACGAGGTATTTCAACCTCTGATAGGCACCGAGCTAAAGGACCTGAGATGGTTTTTCGGTAGAGTTCTCCTTCCTGAAGCAGATAGTAAACGGCTTTGTAGCGAAACTTCCTCTGGTCTCCTTTGCTGGATGGTGTTTGTCCCGTCGTTAGAAAAGAAATGAACGGATCCCTCCAAGATGCCCTTTGCTCAATTTCCATCATCTCCCCTTCCTCGATGGATGGTTGGAAAAGCTCAGTCGCGATTCCCACAGCCCGGGAACCGTATTTGACAAGATAGTCGGCTTTTGAATTCTCCTCTCGGGGTACGTGCTCGACGAAGAAAGATTGAAATCCCACGATCAGACCTTTCACTTTGATCAAGTACCGCTGCAAAATTGGGTCATTCACCTCGAACTTGCCTCTGATCTGGGAAGCAACTACCATCGAGTCGGTGAAGACCCTGATATCTTTAATCCCCAACTCCTTGGCGAGACGCAAGCCGGCCACCATGGCTTCGTACTCCGCCTGATTGTTGGTAACTGAAAAATGGATCTCAACTGCCTGCTCGATCCCGGTTCCCTGAGGGCTGACGAGCACGACTCCGGCTCCCATAGAGTATCTGCCCGAAGCACCATCCACAAACACCTTCCAGGACACTATGCTAGAAGAGCCTCCCTCTACTTCCACTTCGGCCGAGAAGTCGGCAAGGAAATCTGCCACCGCCTGCGCCTTGATTGCTACCCTTGGAGAATAGGAAATATCGAACTCGCTAAGCTCCACTGCCCACTTCGCCAGCCTGCCTGAGTGCTCCACTCCATCTAGGATACTCCTTAGAGGATGATCGGAGACGACCCTGATGGAGTGAGCTTGAAAATATGGGCGGAGCCTTCGAGCTGAAACCACCAAAGCGAACACCAGCTTCTCCAGGATTGGATACCTCGTCTCCGCCTGCCGCAGCACTTTGCTAACATAGTAGATCGGAAGATGTCTCTTGCCTTCCTCCCGAACCAGCACCGAGCTAACCGCTTCTGCCCCGACTCCTAGGTAGAGGAAGAGATCTTCATTACCCTGCGACCCCTGGAGGAGGGGAGCTTGGGTTAGTTGTTGCATGAGCTTTCCCAAAGCCTCCTCGCACTCCGATGTCCACTTGAACTTCTGATTTCCCCGAAGGATCTTAAAGAACGGAGAGCACTTCTCCACTGCCTTGGACAAAAAACGGCTGAGGCCTGCCAGCCTTCCCGTCAGCCTTTGGACTTCCTTAGGATCTCGCGGCGATGTCATCTCCAGAATGGCCTTCACCTTGTCTGGATTGGGTTCCACCCCTCTGGGAGTAAGGAGGTGACCTAGAAACTTCCCTCTTCCCGCACCGAAGACACACTTGGCCGGATTGAGTCGCATCTTGTACTTCCTCAGGGTGGCAAAGGTCTCCACCAGATCCGTTATGTGCTCCGCAACGCTCTTGCTCTTGACGAGTAGGTCATCCACATAAACCTCCAAGTTCCGCCCCTTTTGCCCTTTGAATATCTGATCCATCATCCTCTGGTAAGTGGCGCCTGCATTCTTGAGCCCGAAGGGCATCATCTTGCAGATATAGCAGCTGTCACTGGTTATAAAAGAGACGTCCCGGCAGTCGGGGGGATGCATCCAGATCTGATGATATCCTGAAAAGGAATCAAGAAAACACATCACAGGAAACCCGACGGCGGAATCAACCAACGCGTCGATTTAAGGCTAGGGGTAGCAATCTTTCGGACAGGCTTTATTTAACATGGAAAAATCGATACATAACCGTCAGCCTCCTCCAGGCTTCTTCACCATTACAACATTGGAGACCCAGCCTGGATACTGGATCTCCGAGACAAACCCTGCCTTCAGCAGCTTCTCCACCTCTTCCCTGATCGGCTCAGTTAGTATGGCGGCGCTCTTCCTCTGCTTTTGTCGAACTGGAGCCGCCGCGGGATCCAGGTTGAGGCGATGACAAGCAACATCGACGTCCACTCCTGGCATCTCGGCGGCACTCCATGCAAAGACACCAACGTTGTCTTGCAGGCAAGCAGCCATCTCCATCTTCTCCCCAAGCGGCAAGGATCCTCCCACCTTCAGCAGTCCCGGCTCTCCCCCTTGAGAGATCACTTCTATCTCCTCCACCTCCTCAGTAGCACACAGCCCTTTCTCCTTCTCTAGCAACTCCTCCAGCTTTTCCGCATCACCCATCCAGCTGATGGTGCTGACGGCATTCAAGTAGCACTCCCTGGAAGCCTTGGGATCTCCCCTGATCCTGATCTGCACATCTCCGCGGCAGTACTTCAGGCACTGGTGATAAGATGACGGAACGGCCCTGAAGTAGTTGATAAGAGGCCGCCCGAAGATGGCGTTGTACCCACTCGGTGCGTCGACGATGATAAAGCGGCATCGAATCAAAGTCCCCCCGAGTGTGACCAGCAGCTCCACTGCTCCCTCCACCTCTTTCTTCTCTCCAGAGAAGCCAAAGAGTGGTCCATCTGCAGCTTGGACTCGGGACGCTTCCACCTGAAGTCCAGCAAAAGTTCTCTTGAAGATGACATTCACCGAACTTCCGTTATCCGCGAGGATTCGGTCGACGGTGAAGTCCTCGATGGCAGCTTGGATCACTAGGGCGTCATGAAAAGGGTTCCCATTCAACAGCATATCTTCCTCCGAGAAGGTGATCTCCTCTCATGGCAGCGAGGTCTGCGACGTCGAAGCGACGTTCTTTCGATAGATCTGGTGAAGACTTCCCTTGCGGGAAGCTCCAAGCCCGACCCCTCCATTGATCACTCCTACATGCCCACCTATTGGGCCATGTAACACTTCCCCACGAGTTCCGAGGTCAACTCGGTCTTCATTCCTTCTTCTTGCCGGAGTTTGAAATGCCACCTGCCCAACCGGTGTCTCCTGCCTATGCTGCTCTCTTTCTGCTGCTCCTGCCTCCAGCCTTCTCCTTGCTTCCCAAAACTCGGGGCAAGCCAAGGTCCCGTGCCCCTCTACTCGATGAATATCGCAGTAAAGGGTAATTGCCGCCTCCTGGCGCACCGCTCGCTGTTCCCTCCGACGTCGCTTGTTGTCTTGGAGAGCGATGGACATTGTCTCCCTTATTCCTCCTCCTCGACCTCCCTCCTGCCGATTTCCATTTCTCCTTTCTTCCTGATACTGATGTCTCGCTGGTCTTCATTGAGGGCGATTCTCTGGATACTGGAATCGTCTTTCCTCCCTTCCTCCTTTGCGAGCTTCCGCCAACCTTCTCTCTTCCTGCCTTCGAGGCCTCTCATGCCTCCTTTCTTCAAACCTCCTGGGTTCTTCCTTCTTCCTTATCTCTTCCCTTCTTGGCTCTTCTTTCTTCCTTTCCTCTTTCCTCTCCTCCTTCCTTTCTGGCATCCTCCTCAACTTTGACCCCGAAGATCTTGCTCTCCCCCTCTCCATCGCAATCTCCCCATCTAGCCTCGCTAAGAAGTCCTTGTTCTTCTCTTCTCCGCGAACAAAAGTATTCGCCTTCTCTATCATCTCTTCGAAGGATCTCGGGGGATTGGACCTCATCTCCAGACTGAAGAAACCTTGCTTCAACCCGAACTTGAGAGCCACCATCAAGGTGAAACTGTTCACCTCCTCTACCTCCAAAATTTCCTCTTGAAAGCGGTCGATGTAGTGTCCCAAACTCTCGTGTTGCCCTTGGACGATCTTGAAGAGTGTTGTCGCTTCCTTCTTCCTCTTCTTCGAAGTCGCGAACCTTGCCATAAGGCCCCGCCGCAAATCTGAGAAGTAGTACACGGACCCTGCCGGTAGTTGATGGAACCAATCCCGAGCATTTCCCTTGAGGGTGATGGAGAAGAACCTGCACTTGAAGGCATCGGACATATTGCGAATGGAGACGATGTCCTCAAACCACTGGAGGTGTCTGACAGGATCGTCTCTGCCGGAGTAGTAAGTAAGAACGGGTTCCTTGAACCCTTCTGGAACTGGAGCGGCGAGGATCTCGTCACAGTAGGGGATCCTCCCTCCCTGGCAGTGACGAGTTTCATCCTCACTGGAAACGTCATATTCGTTGCATTGGCGAGTATCTCTGAATCTCGCCGGCGACATTGGATCCCGGAAACGGACCCCCTGACTACTCGCCGGATAAAGCCGCGACTGCGTTGGTCGCTCTTCCCTTGCCCAAGCGGGCTCCTTTCCAGCTCGCCTCGACGGCGCTTCCTCTTCTAGAGGCGTCAGGCGACAGGGGGAAGTCGCCTTGACCTCTGGGCGCTGAGCGAAACTAGTGAGAATGGTTTGCTCGATCTTCCTCGCGAACTCTTCAAACGCAGCCACTGTTACAAACTCGCTACCTCGCGCGGCGTCTCCTCCCAATGTCGAGTTGCCGACCAACTCTCCTTGCTCGCCACCTATGGCCATCTCCCTCAACTTCCAAACTTTCCTCCTTGGCTGCGATCCACGCTCAACGCACCAAGTGTTGAAGCCAGGAAAATCCTAACCTCAGAATTCGGACCAAAGCTGCCTAAGGTTACTAGCTCAGAAGCTAGATAAGACGGCAAAGAAGACTAGCACAAAGAAACAGGTCAAACAGGACCCCAGATGTTGCGGCAGGAAGGACCTACCACGTACCCGGATGCTCGAAAGGAGCAACCCCTTCTCAACCAAAAATGGCTGAACTGAGTACGAGAGAAGCTAGCTGGCAAAGTCGCAAAGTCGCGAGTTGCTCTAAGGAAAAGGAATCCCAAGACTTAGCTAGTATCTCGAAGTTGAAGCGCGCGAGTATCCTGCTGAGGATTTCAAGTGCTTCACCTCGTACCCCTGGGGTCCTATTTATAGGCAAATGCAAGGGGAGATGGGGGGTCATATTTATACCCCACCCCCTGGAGACCAGGCGACTTCTAGAGGAACTCGCACGGGCTAGGCGAGTATCTCGCCTAGTCGCCTACCTGGCGAGTATGCGAGGGGAGCTCGCTTATACTCGCTCAGGCCTTCCACGATCATGAATGCTGACTTTGAATCCAGCATTAACTTGTTGACCTTGACTTCCACTAACTCGGCTGTGGTAGGACCCACTCTTGACGAATACGGGTTGTACACCGATGGTGCATTGCACAGCCCAAACGGCATTACCGTGAACTCATAATGCCCGTAACGTGTTCCAAATGTGGTCTTGGGAATGTCACCTTCCCGAATGCTCAACTGGTAGTAACCAAACTTCAAGTCCAACTTGGAGTAGACGGTTGATCCCACCAGCTGATCGAACAACTCATCAATCCGGGGAATCAGATATTTACTTTTCTCGGTCAGCTTGTTCAGTTCACGGTAGTCAATACATAATCGCAAACCACCGTCTTTCTTTTTCACAAACAGAACAGGCGCGCTCCAAGGTGTCGTTCTTGGGCGTATATAACCCTGCTCCAAAAACTCTTGCAGTTGGACTTTCAACTCCGCCATTTCCTTTCGCGCGATGCGATATGGCGAACGGGCCATAGGTTTTGCATAGGGCACCAACTCGATCGTAAAGTCAATCTCTCGTTGGGGTGGTAGCCCAGGGAGATCCTTGGGAAACACATCTGTAAATTCCGATACAACTGGAACATCGCTCACACCGGCCTTTAGCTCAACAGCCTGAATTAGCGTGAAGTAGCACTTCGCGCCCTTCCGAACAGCCTTAACGACTTGGAGTGTAGACATCAACGTCCCGCCCACTCCTCACATACCCGCGAACTTAGTCTCCTGCTCGGTATTCTGGCCCAACGTAATCTCTTTGGCATTGAAATCAATCAAGGCATGCTGCTCCGCGAGCCAATCCATACCAAAGATCACGTCGAATTCTGATATCGGTAATACAGATGCAGTCAAACAGAAATCCCAACTTCCTATTCAAACTGCCACATCGCAAGCTCGATCCGCGAGCATCAAACAACCATTCGACAACACCACCCTGACGTTATCTGTCTTCACCCGACTAGGTATTCCAAGCCACGCTATTAAGTCTTTAGACAGAAAGGACTGCGAAGCACCCATATCAAACAGTGCTCGCGCTAGCGTGTTCCGAATCATCACAAATCCTGTGACAATCATGTCACACACACAAGCCGCATGCAAATATGCAATACAAAGCATGCAATAAGCAAAGCAATGTAATACGTAACTCATACCTGTGACGACGTCACTCTGCTTAATGGCCTCCTGCATGCCAAGATTGTAGACCCGGGGCTGCGCCTGGGAGGCAGAGGATTCCACCACTGCTTTTCCTTTCTCCGCATACGACGCTCCCGCCTTCTTTTCACTCTTTGGCGGCACCCGACAATCACGGGCTATATGCCCCACCCGTCCACAAGTAAAGCATGTATGAGTTTCCGGCCTTGAAGTGGTCCCCGACGTTGCTCCCGATGCAACCGAAGAAGGAGCTTGTCCAGCCGATTTGGACTTCTTGGCCCATCTCTTTTTTGAATATGACTTCACCGGTCGGGGCACCTTAAACTCCGGCTGTGTCACAGTCAAGGCCCGCTTCCCTTGCACCCTCTTCATATCCTTTTTCCAGCGCGCACGCAGTGTCGACTAACGTCTGGAAGCCTTGGTTCACAGAACTAGAGAGCAGGAATCGTAACTCATCCCGCAGTCCTTCATAGAACTTATTCGTCTTCCTCTGCTCATCCGCAAAAATAGAACCCGCATACCGCCCCAAGCGTATAAACTCATGCAGGTACGTTTCAACATTGCCTTCTCCTTGCGTCAGTCTTTGGAACTCATTCTCCATGGCAATACGCTGTGCCGCCGGGAGGTGCTTTGCCAGGAAGAGTCGGGATAATTCCTCAATCGACACTTGTGATAACGGCCTTCCCGCTAAGTGATGCAACTCCATATCGTCCCACCATAAACGAGCCTCTCCTTCCAGTAGGAAGGTAGCTAAGGTGACCTTCTGAGTTTCCTCCGTCCCAATCGCCGTCAATATCCGCTTGACGCACGACAACCAGTCCTCGGCCTGCGTAGGAGATCCCCCTCCCGAAAACATAGGTGGATGGAAGCTCATGAATTGCTTCAACTGCATCTCAGCTGCTCGAGGATCCACAGCCGCTACAGGTTCTGGCCTAGCCGCAACCTATTCTGGCCTCAATGCCGGCTGTGCCTGCCCAATCGGTTAGGATTGAATCATGGCAAATAAAGCCTCAGCAACTAATCACACAGTTTCCGCAGTAGGCGGAGGCGTAGGCACCTCAGCTGGTGTCGTACTTTCATCAGACTGCTGGGGCTCCGATTGCTCAGCACCACTTCGCGTCACCTATAGGTGAACAAGACACACACATTAGCGACCGCACACAAGCAAAACAACAAAATAGGAACGTGCAGGTTCCTCAAACACATGTATTTGCATTCCTAAAGTGGACATTCCGGAGTTCCTTAGTGTTAACTTGGTTCGCACAGACACGTGCTCGCCACCCCACAAAAGAAGTCAACCACGACTTCGAAAGGGAAAGACCGAGACAGCTGATACCAAAAATGTAATGACTACATCCGTTCACAGGTATATAATAGAAGGTCCGGCCGGGGCCCCACAGCATATACCATAAAACAGGCGGGGAGGTCACAGTGTGATACCAGAGTTGCGCATCCTAACTCATTGCATTCTAACGGAAGCCTATAACACGAAGCTGAACTCACACATATGAATGTCCACCATATAAAAGCTCCACATTTATATATAGCACATGAATGTCCAAATACAACACAGTCGGCCTTATGGCCTTACAGGGCTTTACACAATAGTGGCCTCAAACATTGGCGCGCAGGCCGGCCACGTCAAAACAAACATAGCATTTTAGTTTAGCCTTTAAGGGCTAGTGGTGGCAGCAGCAACAACAGCAGCATGAACTTCATCCTTTGTGTGTCCTGCTTGGCTCTCTAGCACCTATACAGGGACAGCCCACCCAATGGTGCCAAACAGGCAACGATCAGCATTCAGCTGACCAAATTATAACGACCCTACCCCTTTCCTGGGGCAGTGGTATTCCTTCCCTGCAGGCATAGCATTTCACAGGCAAATATATATATCATACAATATGCTCACATGCACATAAATTCCATCACAACAGTTGGCCACGCGGCCCGACGATCCGTGCACTCAGGGCACATTCTTGGTGTACCGGCTAACCGGCTGCCCACCACCGTCTCAGGGTCGCAACATAACGGTAAACCATTGAGCATTTTCTCCATGGCGTGCAGCCGGAGATTATAGTCTTAGTGAACCGAGATTGACCCGTATCCCCCCATTGTATCACGGCGCGCAGGCCTAAGACTCTCGTTATGCGCTCCAACAGAGCGCACTTTCAGGTCTCACGTCGGACGGACATAACGCAGGTCGGATCATCCACCCCTCGTTGCTCAAATCTCCTTGCCATCACCGAGTACAACGTACTCGCGGCTAAAGAAAAGGCGCGGGTCGGTTTCACCTTACCTGTTTGGCATAAAGCCTGGGTGTTTTCTTGGGCACACCAGTACTTACTATCACACCCATTCATATCACAACATCAGAGGGTCTTTCCTGGGCACACCAGTATTTCCTGCTACTCCCCTTCACAGGTACAACCCCGCAAATATCAAAATGTTAAGGGTATTTTCCAGGCTTACCACGCCAGTACTTCCTGCTACTCCCCTTCACAGGTACCACCCATGAACATCAAGCATTACAAAGGATATTTCCTGGACTGCCGATCCAGTACTTCTTGCTACTCCCCTTCATAGGTATAACCCAATAGCACAAGCATCACAAGGGTATTTTTCTGGACTACCACTCCAGTACTTCCTACTACTTCCCTTCACAGGTGCAACCCATCGACTCCTAAACTACACGTTTATCACGGAGTCTTCTCCGGTGCGTATATGCAACATCATCAATCCAGACCAACCTGTCCAGATGAGCTTCACACAACATGTCTATTCCGTACTCCTTCTCCGGATCTATATGCCAAATGATTGGGGATTCCATGAATCAACCTAAGGGATTCCCACAACAAGCCATCCTCTGGTGGGGGAATCTTATGTACATGTCAAAAAGGAAGCCTTCACATGACTAGAAAGAAAAGTCGTTACTCTTGAAGACCGCTTCGGCGCCATGAGCTCCTAGCTGGTTGGAAAGAACCACAACGACTTTTCCTCCACAACGCTGGCCTCGGATCTCTCGTCGGAACTCCGCAGCACCACCGGTGGCCGGCTCTCCTTCCTCCTCCTCCTTCTTCCTCTCTTTCTCTCTCTCTAGGAGTTTAGAAAGATGAAGGCCAAAATTAAAATGAGAACTTCCTTCTCATCCACGACCTTAAGGAAGTAGGGAGGTACCTCAGCCCTTGGATCACAGCTGAAGAAACGAACGGCCACGATTTTGACATAAAATCTCATTTTTTGTCTGATACAGCCTGTGACACGCCCGTGTCCCAGGCCGTGTACCCTAAGCGGTGCTCAACCGACTTATCTAGACCAGTACACGGCCATGTGACACGCTCGTGTCACGGGCCGTGTCACCTGACACACCTTCAGGCACGCCCGTGTCTATCGCCGTGTACATCAGGCTGCACAAAATCAACATCAACCCGAGCGGGACACGACTAGTGACACGCCCGTATCACAAGTCGTGTATCCCATGACATACCCATGGCGTGCCCGTGTTCACCCGGCCTCAATGCCTTGGGCACATCCAGAAAAGGACACGACCTATAACACGCCCGTGTCACAGGCCGTGTGCCGATACACGGCACCAGACACGCCCCAGCTCCACTTCGTCGAGCTGAGTTCATCGACTCGCAGAGGACACGACCTCTGACATGCCCGTATCAGAGGGCGTGTTCCCTCAATTTTCGTTGAACGAATTTTCGTCGAACACTCGTCGACTGCTCACCCGAACAGGACACGCCCTGAGATACGCCCGTGTCCCAGGTCGTGTCACCCAAACGTTTCCCAACTCTGGAATTTGGGGTGTTGCACTGCGAGTGGACCATGCAGTCCCACTCGCCTGTCAGTTCCTCAAGCCCGCTTTTACTGTTCGCACCTTGAGGGCCTCTCGCGAGCCCGAGGTTGTACAACAAGGTATTACGTCTCCTACTCATTATCAAATATTGGAAAAAAATTATGAGGTTGGTTATTATTTAGCTGACGAAATATATCTAAAATGGTCAACACTAGTTCAAACTATTTCTCATTCACAAGAAAAAAACAATACTTCGCAATGATGCAAGAGCATGCCAAAAAGATGTAGAGCGGGCATTTGGTGCTTTTCAATCAAGATTTGCGATAATTAAGGGGCCGACCCGTTTTTGGGATAAGCACGTTTTACACGATATCATGTCTGTTTGTGTTATAGTGCATAACATGATTGTCGAAGACCAGCGAGATGAAAATGAATATGTCGCTATTTCTACTCCAGCACAAACTCAGAATGTTGAAGAATTGAACACAAGTGAAGCCGAACGATTTCGTTGGTTCCTAAATTGACATAAAAAGATCAAGGACTAGGATGTGTATTTTGCACTTCGAGATGCACTAGTTGACCATTTGTGGGAACGACATGAGAATGAAGATATATAATTTTGAATGTATTTTTATTTTTGCACGAGTTTAATCAGTAAATAGGTCTTCTTCTCTTATTTATATGACAAATAATAATTAGGAAGTATTCAATATTAGTCTCGTTTTGTAGGTCTCGAAAAAACAATTTTATTGATATCTTATATGTCATAATTTAAAAATTATTATAGCGGCTACGAAGATTTATAGAATATATGAAAAATTCATAAAACAAACAATTAAATAATTTAAAAATAAAAAATAATCATAAAAAATTAAATGCCGGCTGCGACATTTCCTCTCCCCCTCCTCTATATTTGAAGGAGGAGAGAAAAGATCTCCATTAATATAGAGACAAATGGAGAACTGTTGGAGTCAACGTTTCACATTCCTAGAGAATGGAGAACCGTTGGAGATGCGCTAAGTATTCATTCTTATAGTGAATTTTCGGTGCGTACAACGCACTGAGATTTTCTGCATGTTTAAATAGCCTGGGCCCACCTTGTTTTCAATTTTTTTACCGTTTCTCTCCTCTCCCGACTCCGTCCGCCCGATGCAGCACCTTTCACTTTCGAACCCTAAACCTATCACTTCCCAGGATCTCTGCAACCGCTGCTGAAGCCTTCGCCCCACCGTAGGCCGCTGCTGAAGCCTCCACCCCATCGCAGGTTGTTGCCGAAGGCTACGTCCCATTGTCGGTCGCTGCCACATAGAAGACGACTAGATCCTTGACTGCTAGGGTATATGCTTCCTGTGCGCTTGGTGTTGAACATCTAGGGTTGTTGGTTGGGTTTACCTTGATATGCATCTATAGTGTTTATCCAGTTAAATTTATGTGCTGTTTTGAAATCAGTATTTTTTCCAGATTTAATACAGTTGCATTTTTGTGCTGTTTTACAGTCTGTTTTTTACAGTTGTTGTACAGTTACTCTTCTCTCTTCTACGTTGTTTTATAGTCTTATTTTTCGCATTTGTTATCCATTTATATTTCCCAATTGTTTTACAATCAGATTATTTCTTTAGTTTTTATCCAGTTACATTTCTGTGATGTTTTACAGTATGATTGTTTCTTCTGCTTTTATCCAGTTATATTTTGTGTTGTTTTATAGTCGGTTTTCTTCAATCACTGCTTCCTATTGAGCCCTTTGTTCTCACTGAACTTAATTGAAGATATCCTATGTTTTTGAAATGTCCAGTCCATTTTTTGAACTGTTTTACAATTCCATTTTTTCTTGTAATTTTACAGTTCATTAAAAGAACTGTTTTACAGTTCTTTTTTTCGGTGTAATTTTACAGTTCATTTTTTGAACTGTTGTACAGTTTAAAATTAGAATGTCAAGCCCATCGTCGGCTTATATTTTTATAACTCATGTTTCACAATTGTAATCTAGTCCTTTTCCTTGTTTTACAGTTGTATATCTGCAACCAGATACACATATTTCGTCGACATTCAAATCACAAGTGAGAGAAATTTTCTGTGATGGCCACAACCTAATTGGTTGTTTTTTTCTAGTTTTTTTTGGATGACTTCCTATTTGTTGTCTAATCTGATATTTCATACTAACATATGGATTAATATGTCGAATCCTTTTTTCCCCAAAATGCAGTGCCAGGAAGTCCTTACCTTAACTGTAGGTGTGCTATGTCCATATTTGTTGTTAAGGCGCAACCATTGCTTGAGGTTATATCTGAGGAATCTAGAAGTACGCTAAATGAAGCTTGCATACTTCCTTTATTCAGCGTCCCAACGATATCTCAGAACATACCTCGTTTATATTTTATCATTCGTAGCTATAATCGTGATAAGCAGGCATTCAAATTGGGCAAATATTATATTTCTCTCAGCACAAATGAGATTGCCCTTATTTTGGGTTTACCGAATCGCGGTATAGACTTCTCCTTTTGTTAAAAAATCATTAGCTCGGGTAACCACAAATCTCTGACGGAGGAAATGAAGAGTTTAGTGTCGGAAGAGTGGTCTCCTACGTTGGAGAGTAGGCGTGTTGACATTTTAGTTAGGTACCTAGTAGTGGTTTTTATGTTCCCGGCAATGGGTCTTAAAATTCCAGCCAGATTAATACCCAACAAAGGGGTCAGTGACTTCGTAAAGTATAATTGGCCAAAAGCTATACACCAACACTTACATGAACAACTATCTGAGCTTATTGACAGGCGTGCACTTCGAGCACCTGGTGAGAACCTAGGCTACTTTGAAGGTTGCTCTATGGTGGTAGTGGTAAGTGATATACTACTGTTTCCCTACTCATTTATTTATAGTCATGACTTATATAGTGTTACAGGTTTGGCTATACGAGCATACAAAATTACAAATAGTAGTTGACAAAATTGCACGACATAGGATATGCAGATGGTCGTCCAAACTAAGTTATAGTGCCAAAGTTTGCTCCAGTCTCGTTAGAACTCTCTGCATTGACGATCAGGTTTGCCTTACCAATTTAGTTATATTGATTGATTTTTTTTAATTTTTACAAATGATTTCTTATTATTATGACTCTATTGTAGGTGAGGACTATATTCAGCGATATAACATCTGCGGAGAGGGAACTTCTTGGGGAAGGAGATGACTCTGATTTTGAGCCGGTTAAGAAAAAGTCTGCAAAGGTACTTTGTTTTACCTTAATAATAAGAAATCTATTTATTTGAGGCATTTGTCAACATATACATTCATGTAATAGGTTTTGCCGGTTAAGAAAGTTGTTAGGTTCGATGTCGACCTCGGAGAAAGATTGGAGGGTCGGAGGCTAAAGAGAAAGCAGAAAAGAAAGAGGGAAAGAATATTTTTAAGAAAGGTTAAGAGGGAGAAGAAGGAAATGTTGACGGTAGTTGAGGGTTTGCTACGTGTGGAGGCTCGGCTCCAGGCTGCGATAGATGAGGTTCGTAGGGATGTCCACTCTTTACGGAATTTGTGCGAGTTATGGTTCAACAAACATAGTGCTTTCCCTGCATCACCTCCTCGGTCATCTCCCCCACCATCTCCTCCACCATCTCCCCGACCATCTCCCTTATCATGTCCCGATCGTTCTGCCATCAATTCTACTCTGGACAATACCCCTGTTTCTACTCTTGAAGTTACACATGTTGATCCCACACCAGCATTGAGTCCTACTAGTATGATACGTGATATTAAACAGAGGGGTGATAGGAAAAAAAGGAACATGGTACGCCGACGAAGAATGAGAAGATAAAAGAAGAGGAGCAATACCCTGACAGAGCTTTAATAACCCCTCGCCAACGCGAAATTATAGATTCTGTTCTGAGCCAATTTACAAAAAGGTATAAGTTTGATTGCTTAGGTTATTTTTTTTGGTTATGTAAAAGCGAGTAATTTATTTACATTCTCGCAGGGATCAAACAATATTCCACTGCGGGAATGTAGTAATGAGCAGGGCATTAGTTGACGACCTACTAGGAAATGGTTGGTTGTCAGACGTACATTTAAATGCCTATGCTTTAGTTTTAAGTGCACAAAGGAAGAGATCTCCCAAACACTTCAAATGTTTCTTATAAATATCTCCCAATCATGCTGTAAGTAAACGATTATACAATTCAAAAGTTTCTTATATATTTTCCGATCAAGCAGTAGTTTCTTAATGTACATATATTCTGTTTTAAAAACCACTCATACTACAATGCTATGCTGTTCTACAAGAATAGTAAGTGTTCGAACAGCGAAAGACTTATAAGCCACATTACCGCAGAAAATGTAAGCAAGGCGGACATACTACTTATGCCAGTACACACACCCAGTCACTGGTGTCTTCTTGTATGCAACATGAAGCGTTGTAGATGAGATTTTTATGACTCTTTGCCACATTCGAGACATAGATCTTCCCTTTCCGCATTGGTATATTTAGTTTTTAGAACCGCTTAAATATTTTGTTAATCATTAATCAAAAAAGTAATTCCATTTTGTTTACTTAGAATAGGTAGGATCCTTCATCGAAGACGCTGAGAGTGCATTGCCACCGAATATGTTGGACTGAAAGATCGAACTAGTGAAAGGAATCCCCAAGCAAAGGAACGGGACTGACTACGGGGTGTTTGTCCTAAAATTCATGGAAGCTGCTCTGTCCACGAGTGAGATAGCATGGGAAAAAACAAGGATTGGCAAGCTTCAATGCCACGTTTTCGTGCCGAAATTGCAGTCGGTTTTTTTCTTGTTTTTCATGAATTAATATTGGCCAATGTTCCGGGGCAGGAGGTGAACAAGTAAATCATGCTAGCAGTATATCTACTGCTAGCATGAATCATTCATATATTTTTGGAGTATTGTTGCAGCATATCATGTTGCAGCATATCATGTTGCAGTATATTATGTTTGGAGAGTATTTTAGGTATTATTTTTTTGTTTACTATTTTTTATTAAAATCTGCATGATGATTTGCTGCTACTCTCTAATTCATATCGTCAAACAAATAAAAGATAGGTGAAGCTAATACAATATCATGCGTATACTATTGTGAGTACTGCTTGTGATGCTTATACAATAACATTACAAACAATGAGTTACATTGTGATGCTTGAAGACTAATGTAGCCTTTGGTTAAATATTTGCTGTCAAGTGGGCTTGAATACATCCGGAACGCTAGAAAAATTGAAAGACATGTTAACGAAGGAGTCATCAGTTGAATTATCAAATGTTGGCGTGTGAGGAGGAAAAGCTTGCTGCTCTATAGACTGGCTTCCAAAGAAGTCGAACTCTTGTGTTTGGTGTGTCATCAACATTGATCTCTTTTCCCTTAGATCCTGCTTTACAACCTGCATGATATTAAAACCAAAATTAGAACTTCGATTTCTAATAGAAGGAGTAATGCATATATTACCAAATAAAAATTAAATAAATTATGAGGTTTTTGTGTTCGGTTTGCTCCCAATGGTCTTTCATACGTGCACTTGGAGCTCCTTTTAGTCGCTGCATCGGGGGGGGGGGGGGGTCATTCACGTCTACATTCGTCTTCTTACTGTCACCGACATAGCCTTTCGCACAATGACTGTCGTTAACAACCAAGTTACCAACCTTTACTGCCAAGGCATTCATTGCACTTACAACATGCTCCTTTACAATTTTAGAATTTTCAGCTTGTCGTGCCAAATCATAGCTGAATCGCATTAGATGGTTTCTAAATATCAGGTTTGATTCATGATTTGTAAGAGAAGGCGTGACGGGTAGGTAGATGCCCTTTCTGGCATTTAAAGTAAATCTTTTAAGAACATAAAGACTTGGAATCTGCCTAGCGTTCCTTAAGTTATATATCCTTAAGATATGTTGGCATAAGATACCTTTTGTCTCAAAACCACAACAGGAATATTGTGCAGTACTGGTTGCAGAAATATAATTTACATTCCATCTTTTCCCTGCATCGACGGAATCGTTTTGGGTTATGATATATAAGATGTTCTGATTGTCATATCTGTTCTCATCCACCACATTCACTCCTAGGAGTGCTTGCATGAAAGTTTTCTCAAAAGTTACATACATTTTTCTGGTGTATTGCTTTGAGATGTGCTTTAGTAGGGCAGATATTTTGTATCTTAAGCTCACAGCACTGTTCGAGCACCTAAAATCTTCATCTCATTCATTACGATGCCACAATGCAACAAGTTTTTCCATTCCCAAAAAACACTCAACTAGCGAACTGGTTGTCTTTGAACAACCATGAAGACAATAATTGGCTGACTCACTTCTTTGGATTGACAATATGCCGAGGTCCAACACATCTTTATTGAATGTTGTGGACCACCTTCTCCTAATATTATGAAGATCTCCCAGCCATCTATTGTTATGTAGACCTCCTTTTGTAATCATTTCGTGCCAATACCTATTGAACTCTTCCACGCCGTCGCACTTGCTCATACAGTGATAAAAACAATTGCGAACACTTCTATCATTGTTGAATGTTGGGACTTTTGATGGGGCCTTCTTGCAAATGTGCCACTGACACAACCGATGGCGAGTTGTGGTCAATACTCGCTCAATAACAACTGACATTGTTTGATCCTGGTCCGTGAAGATAGTAATTGGTTGTTTACCACCCACACATGAAAGAAACGTCTCGAACACCCAACAAAATGATTCGATTGTCTCCTCGGCGATAAATGCCCCACTGAGGAAAACATTCTGCCAGTGATGATTCACGACAATGAATGCCGCGCAAGCTAAATTGTACCTATTAAGTCTATACGTAGTGTCAAAAATAAGAACATCTCCAAAACAATCGTAATCTATCTTGTTGTGCCCATCCACCCATAAGAAGCTTGTCAATCTGTTTTAACTCATCTGTACAAACCTTATAAGAGAACATATTGCCTGCCAAATGTTTTTTTTGAAGTAACTGAAGCAAGCTTGAGGCGTCTCCACTCTCTATCAGAGCTCTTCTTTCTCGTTGTACGTAGTTGAACGCATCGGTTTTTGAGAACCCTACATTTTCAACCCCACCAATTTCATTTGATATGGAGTTGTATGAGTCCACAGCTTTAATTCCAGCTGCTGTCATATTTTTCAAAATGCTCCCCTGCATTTCAGAAACATTGCGTCTAGATCTCAGTAAATGACTATCTTTCTCGGTAGCTAACAGATGGTTATGCTCCTCTACAAATCTGGACACTGTCCAATTTTTGCCTTCTTCATCAGCTCTGAATGTAATGGAAGCAAGACACCCAGTGCGTATATCTGATTTACGATACTTCATTGGTGATTTTTTCATATTCTTGAGCCTCGCTTTTGAGCAGGAATACTCCCGTAGTTTTATTATGCGGGTATGCATCCAGTGCGTTAAGTGTTGTTTACGAACACTAAATCCTGTTCTGTGCGCATATTCACAGTACAATTTGTACGCTTACTCGTCAGAGTGGACAATGAGAAACACAATAGGTTCTTTCTTCACCTACAAGTAGAAAGGGGAAAAAATCATATCAACAAATAAAACAAACCAACCTTATAGTAAAAACAAGCAATACCTTTGAAATTTAAGTTAATTAGTACCGCTGGAAAAGTTCATCAAAGACTCAAGTCTAAAAAACAGTAAATTCATACAGTTAGAAAAATGTATGAAAAAACAAAGTCCAAAATTTAGTACAAAAAACCAGTCAAAAAAGGTACAGTTAATACCTACTGTCTGAAAAAATGCAGTCCTAAATTTAGTTTAAAAAATCAGTCATAAATTAATGAGACCTAAATTAATACAGTTAATACTTACTGATTGGGGTTCAGTATCTGACGGGTTTGAAGTGACCATGTTTAAATGTAGACTTTGGATAATATCTGCATTTCATAACACAAATTCAAGTATAAGTCTGAAATGACAACTTGAGTTGTTTGAAGCCGAAGAAGCTTAGCAACTGAGAGAGACGTGGTAGCCCTACACTTTCTGAAGTCGGCAATGGCGGGGAAGATCTCCCAGCTTGACAATGGTGACAATTTAAGCTAGGGTTTATGAAGTCGGAAATGACGGGGAAGAACAATGACAGAACCAAGAAAACTGAGAATTAGCACCAAACCTAAATCTCCAACTGGACAATGAAGTTTGTAGTAGTTCGATCTTGGACCTGACGAGGAAGAATGCCATGCCGCTGAAGGTGCTCGGAAAACTGAAGCTTCGCTCCGACTATTGGCGAAAAATCCGTGAGAAATTGAAAAGCTTCGCTCCGCAAGAACTCCATTTTCTCGGCTTCCCCGGCATAGGTAATGGCTGCTCTTCCGATTCTTCTCTTCGAGGACAAGATTATGGAGACCGTCGAGAAGAACTCCGTCGTCGTGATTATAGGAGAAACTGGATCCGGGAAGAGCACACAGCTATCTCAAATACTTCATCGTAGAGGATACACTCGATCTGGTGCCATCGCCATCACCCAACCTCGCAGGGTTGCCGCCGTATCTGTTTCGAGGTATCTATCGCCGCCATCTTCATATTTGTCTCAAAATACTCTATTGCAGTAGTTTTCTAGTCACTTTACTCTAAGGAAGGAATTTCTGGGGTTTCCTAGCTTCTTATTCCATTCCTGTCCTCGCCCTTTGCAATAATGTTTAGCGGTTCCACTAACTTTTCATACTATGATTTCCATCTTCCATTTCCCGTTTTTTTTTGAACAATTTGATGAAGGGAATACAAATCGTTCCTTCCTTCCTGGTTGTTTTTTTTTCTGACTTAAAAAAAGCCTGTCAAGGGATTGCTGAGAGCTCTTAAGGCTCTTTATTAACTGAAGAGTATGGATGATGAAGCTTTGTGACTTGGGAATGAGATGTGTTGTCTTGTTTGCATTTTTGTTCCGGGTAGTAAAACAAACCAGAAGAATGAGTAGGTGTGAGTTTCGTTTCTCCATGAAGTTAACTTTAAGTGACTGATCTCTCAATTTTCATGGTGCCCGAATATCCAGGCATTCTTTTTCATTCTTGGAATTTCATTTTTAGAAGTAATACCAACTGAAAGATGAGTGTGTCGTTGAGTTTGTTTTCTGTTTGACCCATGGTAAATCAATTTCTACCCCTAATTTGTGATGACTTATAGTGAACACTTAAGATTTGGAGGGACTGTAATGTATAGTCAGTGCTGTGACTAGTTGAATGAAAAATGAAACTTTGCTTCTAACGCACATGCCATGAGGATTGAAGTCATACATTTGTTTTGATATTATTAATTTCAATCTATACTGGTGCAGCGCTAAACCTAGAGTTTATCGACCTTCCATGCCATTAAAATAAGGACATATAGGTGCCTATTTCAATACTAATGCACTAGTTCCATACCATCATCTCTTCTTTGAAGATAATGGTGAGCTTGTAGTTTTATGCGATGGAGAGCTTCTAGGCCAAAAAATAATAACGCGAGCACTCTAACAAGAAACTTTAATTTTGGAAAAATGAAAGAAATAAAGAGTTGTTGCTCTAATTTGTAAACAAAATGTTGATGATCTACTAATGTTCTATATTTATGGGCCCATTATGAATCTTTGAAAATTAATGACATTATTTGTGATTCTTTTCCTTTATTAAAAAATCTTTGACATATTAATGATATTATTTATGATCTACTCCCACAAAGAGAAGATTTTTATAAGAGCAGAATTAAATAGACATATAGAGAAGAAACATATAGATTATACAACCGTTCATAGAGGATTTGGATATGGAGAAAGAAATGTAGAAGGGAGAATTGTTTTATACTTTGTCATAGCACATAAGATAATTGTGACAAAAACACTTTTCATGAAAAGGAAAGATCATTTATTTACGTTTTAAAGTGGATCAAATAAGTCACAAATTGATTATTTTTTGACTCATAAAATGAATAAAATGATTTATAAGGATTGCAAAGTCATAACAGGAGAAAATTTGACAACACAACATATGTATGTGGTGTTTGACGTGCAAATTAAATATAATAAATTTAAGACAAACATAAAAGTATTGTCAAAAATTCGGTGATGGAACTTGAAGATGGAAAAGTAAGTTGCTTTCAAGACAGTAGTTGTGGAACAATTAGTTGATAACCCTTATGTTGATCCTAGTGTCTCATGGAAAGTTATGTCTTCACATTTAAGAATAAGTGGACAGAACGTACTTGGAGAATCAAAAGGTCGTGTGCCCCAAATAAAAAATTTTGGTGGTAGAAAGAGAAAGTGGAAGACAAAGTGAGGGAAAAAATGACCAGCTATAAAACACTCTATGCTTGTAGTAATGCTGAAAACTTGACAAGGTATAAAATCACCAATAAAAAAGCTAAACATGCAGTAAGTAAAACAAGAAGTCAAGCTTATGAATAATTTTATAAGAGACAACAAATTAAATATGCAGAGCGTGATATATACAAAATTTTTTGAGGTAGAGAGGAAGACAAGAGATTTAAGCCAAGTTAACTCGATAAAAAGATGAAATAAATACAGTTTTGACGGTTGATATGTCTATTAAAGAGTGATGAAAAAAAGTACTTTTATCAACTGTATAATGAAACAAAAGACAATGAACTGAATTTGAAAGAGTTATGTAATTCAGATGAGTATAGAAACATAACGTTTTATCGTAAAATTCAAATATCAGAGGTAAATGATGTTTTAAAGAAGATGAAAAATGAAAAGACAATTGAGCCATATAATATGCCCATAGAAGTATGAAAATGTGTAGGAAAAAAAGTATTTTGTGCCTTACATGTTTCTTAAATAAGATACTAAAGTCAAAAAGGATGCCGAACTAATGAAGAGAAAGTATCTTGACACATTTTTTATAAGAACGAATAAAATATACATAATTGTGTTAATTACAGAGAAATTAAATTAATGAGTCATACCATAAAAATATGAGAATGTTTAATAGAAAGAAGAACAAGACGAGAGACTAACATCTTAGAGAATCAATTTGGGTTCATGCCAGGGCGATCGACCATGAAAGCTATACATCTCTCGAGGAGACTCATTGACAACTATCAGGAAAGAAAACAAAATTTGCATATGCTGTTTATAGATCTTGAGACGACATATGATAGGATTCCAAGAGAGATCTTATGAAGAGTCTTAGAAAAGAAATGTGTAAATGTATCATACATTAACTTAATCAAAGATATGTATACAAATTCAATGATGAGGGTGATGACATTTGGAGGATTTACACAAAAATTTCCTTTCACTATTGGCTTACATCAAGGTTCAGCTTTAAACCCTCATCTTAGATAAACTCACTGAACATATCCAACGACGTCTCTTTGGTCGATGAGACTTGCAAGAGTGTAAGTGGGAAACTTGAATCTCGGTGAGACATTTTAGAAAATAAAGATTTTAGGTTGAGTCGGGCAAATACGAAGTATATGAAGCTTAAATTTAGCAGTGAAAAAGGGGCGGATGACTTCGTTATTAAGTTTGGTTGTCAAGATATTTCTGGCAGCGAGTGCTTTAAATATCTTGTATCAATAGTTCAAAAAGATGGAACTGTTGATAAATATGTGATTCATAGAATCCAAGCAGATTGGTTGAATTGGAGAGACGCGCCGGAGATCTTATGTGGATCGTAAAGTACCATTAAAACTTGAAGGCATGTTTTGTCGTACTGCGATTAGGCAAACGATGATTTATAGTTCTGAGAGTTGGGCAGTGAATTGTGTACATAAACAAAAAATGAGAGTTGCGAAGATGAGAATATTTAGGTGGATGTGTGGTCACACGAGACTGGATAAAATTATGAATGAATGTATCAGGGATAAGACAAGAGAGACACCAATTGCAGAGAAGATACGAGAAGCTCGACTAAGATGGTTTGGGCACGTACAAAGTAGACCATTAGAGGCACCTATTAGGCATTGTGAGAGTTGAGTCACTAGGTATGTTAAACGAGGGAGAGGTAGACCAATAAAAACTTGGAATGAAACTAAGGAAAGACATGATGTACTTAGCCATTAGTGAGATTATGACTAAAGATAGGGCACAATAACGACAAAGAATCCATATAGCCGACCCCACTATAGTGGGATAAAGACTTGAGTGTTGTTGTGTATTAACTAATATTTGTATTAGAGGATCAAACCCATATAGAGCTACTTTCGCTTGGGATGGAGAAATGAGATATATTGAATATCATTTTTTGACAATCTCGAGTGTTTGGAATAAACGTATCAATGTAGTTGAAGTCTATGTTTACTTTCCTTAGGAGCTTTGAGTTTGACTCAGATGGATTGAGGTTATATACCCGTGTTCTTGCGCTGTTTATCTATAACTTGCAAAGGGTAAAGCCGCTAATGTATTTTCTCTACGAGCTAACACTAGCGGCCGGGCGCGCCCCCCATGCACATTATGCGACTGAATAGTCCTCACTTGAGCGACATGAGTAAAATTGCTGCTGCACGCTGGGCATTGAGGGACTCCGTGTATGACCACTATTATCTATAAACAACATATATGCCTCTTCTATTCTTTTATATTGGATTCTTTTTCTTCTTTTATAGGCTATATATACTCTATATATAGTCTATATGTAGCCTATTGGCTATACGATGGCTTATATATAAGAAGAAAAAGAAGTTCATATATAGGCTATAAGAAGAAACCTATATCGACATTACAAAACCTATATATATATATATACAATGTAGAAGAAGCAGAACAAGACAATCCCTAAAGAAGACTATATATGGACTATATATAGAAGAATAATAATTAAAAGAAGAATATACAAGAATATTGGTGAAGAAGCATATAGGCTATATAAGCTATATATAAGCCAGTATAGCGTATGAATATAGTAGTCATATTCTATATAGAACACTATAGGCTCTATATAGAAGCATATATAGTGAAGCCTATATAGACTACATAGAAGAAGACTTATATATGGGCTAGTGTACCTATCTACATAACCTATATAGACCAGATCGGCGGAAGCTGCGACGGGTGCTGCTCCATCAGAAAGCGGAAAGGAAGCAGCGACAAGCCAGACCAGATCGACGGAAGCTGCGACGGGTGAAGCTCCAACAGAAACGAAGCAACGACAAGATTCACAAATCGACGGTGATGATGGAATCGACGAGTGCGATCGGACAAGCGCCAGGGATCCGTGAATCAGCGACAACAACAACAAAGGGCCGGCTAGCGAGCGGAATCCACAAATCAATGACAAAAACGAATCAGATCATGATAGACGATGCTCGTGGAAAACCCCAAGGCTCTAGGGATCTGATACCATGTTAGAAAAGGATCACAAGTGTTATTCACATAAATAGTATGATATTTATACATGTACATGAGAGGGTGCTCACAACACCTAAGGTGAGCCTAAGTTATGTCTACCATGTATAATGTACAATATAATTAACAAAAGGATCTCTCTCTCTCTCTCTCTCTCTCCTCTTTCGCTTGTGCTAGTGCCGGTCGAACCTCCTCCTTTTTCTCTACCGCTGCAATCTGGACCGGATCCAACAAGGGACGTCGCAATCCCTCGCGGGACATAGTCCTCCATTGGCCCATTACGCGCTCAAACTCATGAACTCGTATCAACGTGGTATCAGAGGGACCTCCTCCCTCCCCCGCCACCGGACTTCTTCCTCTGTCCGCTGCCATGTCCGACAACAACCAGCTAGTACCCATCCTTCAACCCATCCTGGACGCAATTACGCACATGCAGACGTCTTTGGACCTCCAAGGTGCCGAACTCGCCAACCTAAGGGCGCACATGCATGACACCAGACCATCCGAGTCGCACGTTCCACCGGACAGACCACCACCACCACCACTCCATACTCCTACGAGTCTAACTTCGGAAGGAAGTTCGATTCCATCGTCCGACAGGCATTCCCCGCATTACCCAAAGATGGACTTCCCCGTTTATGACGGCCACGAGGACCCACTTTCACGGCTCACCCGGTGCGAGCTATACTTCTCGACACAACGCACCCTGCCGAAAGATCAACCCAGCCTCGCCGCGTTTCACCTCATGGGCGCAACCCAAATGTGGTTCATGCAACTAAGTCATGAACTCCACAACCTACTCTGCGACGACATGTACTCTCCGCTTCGGCCCTCCACTACTGACAAACTTCCTAGGGGACCTCATCGCGTTCCGACCTACCGGCCTGCTCGATGACTACCTCGAGCGCGTCCAAATTCTCTTGGCACGCGCATCCACCGTCCTCCTTGAGCAACAAGTTTCTTTCTTTATGGCCGACCTCCACGAGCGTCTCCGCTTGGACGTCGAATTCCAAGCTCCACCCGACCTCACAACGACAATGAATCTAGCCCGGGCCTGTGAGCACCAACTTCTTCTAGACCGCTCACTGCTAGGTCTTCTAGAATTCAACACTACCGATCGGGGAACCAAACCCACCGTTATCCTCCCAAGGGTAGAGAATTGTGCCCGGTCCTGCCCAAGCCTTATGTTGCCCGCTGTCCACCGTATCTCCGCCGACTCTCGCTCTCGGAAATGTCAGATCACCACGCTAAGGGGTTGTGCTCTAACTGCGTCAAACTCTTCGGTCCGGGCCATCGTTGCCAGAGCCTTTTTGGGTCGAGGTGGATGACCCCTCCGATGATGATGACGACACGTAAGATACGAAACCCCCGAAGATCTCGTTCCATGCTATATCCTCCACCCATAAGCTCCAGGGCCATACTATCCAAATACAAGTTTCCGTGGCGGACCACACCTTCGTAGCTCTCATGGATTCGGGGAGAACGCACAACTTCATCAATCGCCGCACCGCCGAGCAACTACATCTCCGCAACACCGTGCGCTCCCGCATTCAAGTCGCAGTAGCAAATGGCCAAACCATGCAATGCCCGTGCATATGTCACGGGGTGACCTTAACGGTGGGCTCCCATCAGTTTCAAATTGATCTCTTGGTGATCGATCTTCAAGGCTTTGACGTGGTTTTGGGGGTTCGATGACTCCACACCCTGGGACCCATAATTTATGATTTTGACTCTCTCTCCAGTCTTCATGCGTTGGCACCACGACAACAACTTGTTGAATGGTCGTGACAAGTTGCGCTAACTTTCCGTTCGACCTTCGCCCTCCAAGGACCCACTCTTCCCACGTACTCCTTCGACAAGCCCGACCTCGAGCTCCTTCTACAAGAGTTCCTGGATATCGTCACTATCCCGGACTCCTTTCCGCCGGCATGCCATTATGATCATCATATCTACCTCTTTCTAGATACCCACCCCGGTCGTGGTTTGCCCTTACCGCCATCCCTTCCTACAAAAAGATAAGATCGAGTGCCAATGGTCCCTCATGCTACAACATGGTCTTATCCAGCACAACATCTCTCGTTCTCCTCCCCGACTCTCCTCATACACAAGAAAGACGACTCGTGCTGCTTCTGCATCGACTACCGTTCCTTAAATCAACAAACCATGAAGGACAAATTTCCTATTCCGGTGGTCGAAGAGCTACTCGATGAACTGCGTAGTGCCATGTACTTCTCTAAATTGGACCTATACTCAGGTTATCATTAGGTGCAGATGCACCCACAAGATGTGGAAAAGACGGCTTTTCGCACACATCACAGTCACTTTTAGTTTTTGGTGCTACCATTCTGGCTCACCAACGCCCCTCCTTCTAAGCCTTGATGAACGAAGTGTTCCAACCGCTGCACCGTAAGTCCGTGGTCATTTTTTGACGATATTTTGATTTACAACACCTCTTAGCATGCCCACTTGCGTCATCTCTGCGCAATCTTTGAGCTGCTACGCCAACATCACCTCCATCTCAAGAACTCCAAATGTGTCTTCGACAAGCAAAGAGTGGCCTACCTCGGGCACATGGTCCACTCTCTTAGGGTTTCGGCGGATCCCGACAAGCTCAATGGCCTTTCTTCATGGCCAATACTGTGCACGGTCCGGGAATTGCGTGCCTTCTTGGGCCTCACGGGCAATTACGGACGCTCATCTGTTGATATAACACCATCGCCCAGCCCCTCACCGACCTGCTCCGCAAAAACAACTTCTTGTAGACTGACACGACAACCGTTGCCTTACACGACCTCCAACGGGCGCTCCAAAACTCCCTAGTGCTTCAGTTACCAGACTTCACAAAAAAGTTCCTCATTGAATGTTACGCCTCCGCACTCGGATCTGGAGAAGTTTTCCAACAAAATGGAAATCCCATCACATATTTTAGCCGTCCCATAGCTCAACGCCACCAAAATTTGTCGGCATACGAACAAGAGCTTATCGGCCTCGCCAAGGCCATTAAACATTGGCGACCTTGTCTATGTGGTCACTCATTTGTCATCCAAACGGATCATTTTTGCCTTAAATATCTGCTCGAGCAACGCCCCACTACCGTCCCTTAACAACAACGATGGATCTCCATGCTTCTTGGCTTTTGACTTTCGGGTGGAACATAAGGCCGACTCCCTAAATCACGCGACCGCCGCCTTATCCCGCCGCCTTGCACCGAACGAGCTCACACATTCCGCGACATCTCTCTTCGCCGTCTCCCAACCGCGCTCCGCCTTCCTCGAGGATGTCCGCCGCAAAATTCAATCATCACCGAGCTTAGCGGAACTACTCTAGAACATCATGGAAGGGGTCACGCTACTAGCTTGGTCCGCCTCCTCCGGTCTTATCCTCTACAAAAATCGCCTCTACCTCAATGCCACCTCCCCAACTCTTGGAATAAACCCACGGCCGGTCTTACGAAGGCGCCTAGAAACCTTGCAACGCCTTTTCCATGAGTTCTTTTGACGTGGTCTCCGACGCTTAGTACACCAATTCGTCGCAGGCTGCACCGTATGCCAGCAACATAAATTTGGACATCTCCTTCCGACTGGCCTACTCAAACCCTTACCAGTCTCCCTACTACCCACGATTTAGGCGGATGTTTCAATGGATTTCGTGGATGGCCTCCCTACTACCCACAATAAATCCGTCCTAATGGTCGTCGTTCATTGCTTATACAAAGGCGCACACTTTCTCGTCCTTAGCCGCCCCTTGGTCGCCGAACGTGTTGCTCAGACATTCTTTTCTGAGATTTTCCGCTTCCATGGCCTCCCGGAATCAATTGTCTCCGACCGCAATAAAGTCTTTACTATCCTCTTCTGGACTGATCTTTTCCGCATGTGGTACTAAACTAGCCTTCTCTTTGGCCTATCATCCCTAGCCGGACGGGCAAACCAAGGCGGTCAACCGCACAACCAAAATGTACCTCCGCTGTCTCGTCGGCGATTGCCCGAAGAGTTGGGCTACGTGGCTTCCATGAATTGAATACTGCGACAACACCTCGTACCATATGACACTACAAACGACTCCATTTCGTCTCATCTACAGTCGCGACCGCCCACGCCTTCTTGATTATGACCAAGGGTTGGCCTCCCTATCCTCCTTCGACCAAGAGCTTATGGAACGGGACCAACTCCTTATTCTCGCGCACGCACCCCCCCTCCAAGCCCAACATAGCATGGAAACTCATTACAACCACGAGCACTGCGACCTAACCTTCGACATTGGGGATTTGGTTTGTCTTAAAAACCATCCCTACTGTCAAGTGTCTATCCACCCCCGACGGACGACATACCAGGAGTTGATCCAGATATCGCCTGCCACCATCTCAACATCGATTCAAACTTCAAGTTGATCAAGAAAAAGAAGAGGTCAATGGAGAAGAACCTTGCCCAGCCATTCAGGGAGGAGGTGGCCAAACTCATCAAAGACAAATTTATTCAAAAAATTCAATACCTAGAATGTGTTTCTAATGTTGTAGTGGTTAAAAGGGCTAGTGAAAAATGGAGAATGTGTAGACTATACAAAACTCAATAAAGCATTCCCAAAAGGTTGTTACCCCTTACCTTAGATAGATGCTTTAGTTGATTCCGCAGTCGGGTATTCATGCATGAGTTTCTTGGATGCATTCTCTGGTTATCACCAGATCAAAATGCATAAACCTGATGTGCTTCACACATCATTCATTACAAATGACCGTTGTTATTATTATCTTATAATGCCTTTCAAGCTCAAGAATGCATGTGCGACCTATCAGCGAATGGACTGTCTTTAAGCAACAAAAGAGTAAAAATCTCGAAGTATACGTTGATGATCTTCTCATCAAAAGCAAGTCCTTTTCATCGTACTTGGAGTACCTCGCAGAGACGTTCACTACTCTTCGGAGGTATAAGATGAGGTTGAATCCTCTCAAATGTGTCTTCGAGTCCAGTAAGGAGAAATTATTTAGCCATCTCCTTACACCCGAAGATCTTGCTCCAAATCCTGACAAAGTGAAAGCCATTCTTGACATGATACCATCTAGAACTTCCAAACAGTTCAGCAGTTGGGAGAAAGATTAGCATGCCTCAGCAGATTTATCTCCAGGTCGGGAGATAAGAGTGCTCCTTTCTTCAAAACTCTTCAGGGAGCCTCTAAATTCGAGTGGACCAAGGAGTGTGACACAACTTTTGAGCAGCTTAAGAAGCAACTGACGTCGACTCCTTTGCTCCAGAAACCTCAAGCGGTGGAAACCCTATGTATTTACTTAGGAGTTGGTCCGGAGGCAATCAACTCCGTTCTTGTCAGGGAATAAAAGAAGCAGTTTCCCGTATATTTTGGCAATCAGATCCTAAAGGACGCTGAATCAAAGTACCCGATCCGGGAAAAGCTGGCCCTGGATTTGGTAATCTCAGCCCAAAGACTTAGGATATAGTTTCAAGCTCATACAATTCAGGTGGTGATAGATCTTCCCTTGAAGAGTGTGTTAGAAAAACCTGAACATTAAGGAAGGCTAGCCAAGTGGGCAATGAAAGCCCAGACATTGGCTGATTTCATGGTGGATTTTACAGAAGCTTGCCCAAGTCAGGAAGTGAAGTCCCCCTTGGCCTGGACAATCTTTGTCGATGGTGCCTCTGGGAAGGATTCTTCAGGGGCAGGAGTTGTCCTCATCAGTCCAAATGGTATAAGATTGGTATTCAAGAAATATATACAAGGTTTGGATCTTTCTCTTCAAAAAGAAATCTTGAACTCTGTTGTATTTTCAAGATTATTGGACCTTGCGTCACTTTGGCTTTTCGTATTAGCATTTCATGGTGGGACCAGAATTGAAATTGAAATCTTAGTTTTATAGTGTCTTAGGTGTTCATCATCAGTACACTTAGGTGTTCATCATCAGTTTACATCGTGTTGCTCGGTTGCTCCGAAGGTTATCATTGTTTTTTGAATTATTTAGTGCTTGTCTCATTTGTCTTTTTAATATCTTGCCATGTTCAAAGGAGGGTGGCGTACGAAGTTGGTGTGCAGCTTGGAGAAGAAGTAGGCTATGCTATTCGGTTTGAAGATCGAACATCAGATAAAACTTGCATAAAGTGAGATGATCTAAATCACTATTTCATGAAGTTCCACTGTATCAGAATTCTGTTTTTGTATGAGATAACACATTTTTAATCCTCTTTCTTGGAGTGCCCAGGTATCTCACTGATGGCGTTCTGCTCCGTGAAAGCCTTTCTAATCCAGAATTAGATCAATATTCAGTCATAATTCTTGATGAAGCTCATGAGAGAAGCTTAAACACGTATGCTCTTCTTTATACAGTCACTGCTGTATATTCAATACTATTAGTTTTTTGTTGTTATCTATCTCGTGCTTCTATTCTTGTGGTCTACACGATATATGATTTTTGTGCTGGTATTTTCTTTGTTCTGTGATACCTATTTGAACTGTTATGGTAATTTAGAACACAGGAGGAAAGTCTTCATTGTAAATACAGTTGATATACTTTTATTTTTTGTCATTGTACTGTGCTGCCTTTAAAATTTTTTGGAGACCGCAAATTTTCGGATTAGTGCCTGCTTTTGAATGCCCACCTTTGCTACTACAGAGAGGGGAAAACTTTTCTTCTTCTTCTAAAGGAAAAATAAGTAACAACCTATATTTTTGGCCATTGTATATTAATTTTCTTGCTTGCCCTGCAATTATCATATTAACATGCTTCTTTAGGAAGAAGTTCCTTCTATTCCCAGTGAATTAAAGGACTGTTTGTAAGGGCAGAGCCGGCTGGATATGTGGCGTCTGGAAATTGAGACGGAATGATGTTTCCAAATGTGTCTCCCTCCACACGGCTGGAATTAGGCATAAAACAATATTTTTTGGGATCCACGGTCCAAATGAAGGTTACTCAAACAGACAAAAAATAGCATGTGTGTTTTTTTGAAGAGTGCAACGGAGAAAAAATGCCCTAAAACAAGGCTTAGTAGTAGTAATGTTGTCTGTGCAGTACGACATATTTGCCTTGACGATGAGAGATGCCAAAACAACCTTATAATTGTCTAGAGAAACTACTTTGTGCAACAACTCTTTGATGCAGTCCTTTTTTGATGATGAATTAGAGGCAGCACTATCCATTAGTTCTTACTCCATGTCCCTTCCATTTCCTTCCGAAGGATTTGGGCTTGGTTGCCGTAAAGCGTATAACTTGAATTTCTGCATTAGACTGACAAGGATGAGGTTTCTCTGGCTTCTTGTGTCAATGATGATAGTGATCAACTTTCGATGGACCTTGTATCCTCAGAGTGAACAACTCCCTAACTATTTTCCATGTTAGAGGATTACCCTAACGTTATATCCTCCCCTTGACAATAAGAGACATCAGAGATCACCTTTTTACTAGACCCAATATGGTGTTATCTACATCAACTGATACGCAGAGGCCGTATCAAGATCTAAAACAAAGAACGTGACCATGAAGTAAATGATACAATCCGGAGACAAACTCTCGCCAAACACCCGGAGCCTAGATCCTCCAAGGCACTACCCTATCTAAAGAAAGACGCAACATTACACTCCCAAAGATAATCCCTCACAACCCAAGGGTCTCCTTATATAGATGGGGAGACCCCACTGCATTAAAAAATACATGAAGACACGTGCGTATCAATACACCCGTCCTGAATAGCGACCTTGTTCCCAAGGTCAAGCCGGGAAGAGTCCCATGGGCGCATCCGCGATACTTGGGTGGCTCCTCTGGTGGGTAGATCATGCGAGACATCAAAATTTTAGAGGCGTTGTGGCGGATTGGTTACTGCAGATCTGCGGTATCCATAGTTGTCAAGGCGCGCGCCTAGGCGCGCCTGAGGTGTCGGGCGCACCAGGCGCAGCCCGCCGCGCCTCAGCACAGCTGAGGCGGGCGATGTGCCCCAGGCGCACCTCAGGCGCGCCCAGGCGCGCCTAGGCGCGCGCCTTACGGGCTCCTAGGCGCGCCCGGACCTTTCAAGGTATTTGTTTTTAAAAAAATTTTGATATGGGCAAAAACATAATCTCAGACACACCTGAGGCACCCCCTAGGCGCACTTGGGCGCCCAATTCGCTGAAATTGAGCGAATTGGGCGCCCAATTCGGTGAAATTGAGCGAATTGGGCGCCCAATTCGGTGAAATTGAGCGAATTGGGCGCCCAATTCGCTGAAATTCAGCGAATTTGGCGCCCAATTCGCTGAAATTCCCCGAATTCGAACAATTTCAGCGAATTTGGCGCCCAATTCGCTCAATTTCCTTTTGCCCCCATTTTTGCGCCTCATGTGGCTCAGGCGCGTGCCTGCACCTTGCGCCTAGGCTCCAGGGGCCCTTTGCGCCTCGGTGCGACTTGCGCCTTTGATAACTTAGGCGGTATCGGTGGCTGAAACGACCTTAGAACTCAACATGGTACTACCCGAGAGGTAAAGCAATGTCATACCCACAAATGGTATAAAGACTTATGGAGGAAACTCATTCAGATCCTGAAAGAGTGGCGTGTGGCCGGACATTAGGTCGATGATGAGTAGGTTGTGATGATTTGGAAGGAAACCCGAGGAAAATTCTGGTCGTAGTGGGAGAGTGACAAGATGTGTGTGAGGGTAGGGTAGCATCAGACTCAAGAGATGTTGGAGAAGAGGAATTGGGAGAGAAGAGAACTGAAAAGTAGGAGTGGTCTCTAAGAAATGCCGGGAAGTAGAAAAAGCATGTGGCGCCGTGTGAAAGGCTGGAGAGACGCTAGGTGGAACCACTGTCACAGATTTGTCGGAAGGTGAGTGGATTGGAGGGCAGCCAGTGCCATTAAAAAGATTGGGGGGTATTAGGGGGTGCATGCTGCGGTCAACAGTAGGAGAACGAAGTGGGTGTTGGGTTAGGAGGAAGAGACAACATTTCTAAATGTCGAAGACCCACTGAGGAGTGACGATGGGATGAAGGGAGGAGGCTCAACGAAAAGTAGTAGGGTGGGCATGAGCTATAAGGGGGGGCGTGTGGAAGAAGCCAACGACGAAGCGCAAGCGCTATGACAAGGAGGTTATTTATGACAACTTCAATTTGATCGCATTGAGAATCACTTAGTTCTGAAAGAGGGTCATGGTGGAAAAAGAGTGTGAGGGCCGCCGGAATGCAGCTGGATCCTCAGGAGGACTACCCGATTGCTGCAGAGTCGCTAAAGGGCTGCCAGAATGGTGCAGAAGCCTCCGGAGGGCTATCAGAATGCTGCAGGAGTCGCAGGAGGGCTACCAGAATACTGCAGGAGTCGCGGGAGGTCCACCAGAATGCATAAGGGGTGCATGTGTAACGCCCCGAAAATCGTAATCGAGCTGGTCGCGTCCTAAGGAATTTTTGGTGTCTGTATAGGGGTACACGGCCTAGGACACGGACGTGTCCACGGCCGTGTGGTTCTCTGTGTTGGCCGGCTGTGTCCAGAGAAGGACACGGACAGGAAACACGACAGCGTGACACAGGCGTGTCAAATGACACAGGCGTGTCAAATGACAGGGGCGTGTCAAATGACAGGGGCGTGTGCATACTCATGTGCCACCACCCGTGTTCCCAAGAGTCGTGTCGTTTGGCGTGGCGGTTGCTGGTGACACGGTCCTAGTTCACGGGCGTGTCAGGACCCGACACGGGCGTGTCAGGTTGAGACACTGGCGTGACTCGACCCGTGTCCTTTTCTGTGCTCGACGATCGTGTCTGGATCGAGGCACACGGCCTGGGACACGGCCGTGTGCGAGGCCGTGTTCGGCCCAGGTTTGAGGATTTTTGGGCGGATCTGAGCCGTTCGTTTTCTTTAATTAAGATCTGACGGCCCAGATGTGTTCCTGCTCTGTTAAGGTCGGGAATGGAGGTTGTATTCCTCATTTGCTTTTTAACATTCTCTTTCTAAGAAGTTTGAGAGAGGAGAGAGCAAAGAGGAAGAAAGTGGAGGATTCCGGCCGCCGGCGGAGCATCGGAGCACCGATTTTAGAACCGAGAGCGGATCCACGAAGGAAATTCCATTGCGAAGCCTTCTATCCGTATAGTTTTTCCATGGCGCAAAAGCGTACTTCAAGAGTAACGATTCTCTACTTGAGCATGCGAAGCTCTCCTTCTTTTGCATAAAGAAACCCCCTCCCGCGAGTGTGCGGTGAGAGTGCGGTGTTCCTTGGGGTTGACAGGAATAGTCCCCCTTGTGTTGCATATAGAGTCCAGAATCGAAGTACGAACATATGCATTGTGCGTGAAGCCTACCCGAACGTGTTGGTCTGGATCAGTGATGTTGCATTTTGTATGGTTTGCCGGAGAAGACTCAATGTTTTGTGTTTTCGGATTTCTACGCGGTAGATTGCAGCAGGGATCCTTGGGGATTAACCCCAAGGCGCATCCGGAAAACTGGGTGGAAACGTAGTTCTGCTAACTTGGCGGCCGGGGAGCCAGCCTTGAACATAACTGGGTTATGTGTTGTTTGGAATGTTTGGGATCCGAGATAAGCTTGGTCCACGCATACGTCTTAAAGTGACTAGACGGTATGAGCAACGGGCAAGTGGAATCGGACCTGGGCTATGTGGTTCGGTGCGAGAGACCCATAGAGGGACTGGCCGTTGACATAGTCGGGTGCCTTAGACGGTGGTCAGAAAGACTAAAATGCTCACGATATTGCCATCTCGGGGATGGTGGTGAAGCCACTGAATTGTCAGGATTCACCGATAATGTGCCATGAGTGCACGAGATGTTTGACCGTGCGAGCCTACACCCGTGGCGAAGTATGTTTGTACTTTATTTTTTAGCTGTGCTAATGAAATGCAGGGAAGGAGCACCGCCGTCCCGAGTAGGGGCCAGGTCGTTATAATTTGGTCGGCTTTGGCTGACCGTTACTTTGTTTGCCACAATGCGGTGGAATGTTGCTTGCAGATGCTGCGGAGCCGAGTACCAAATAGCGGGCTGAAGCCCATGTTGCTGAGCTGGCCCTCGAAGGCCAAAGCGAATAGTTGTATTTTATTTCTGTCATGTGTGGCCGCCTGCGAGCCGATGTATGTAAGACACTATTTTGTTAAGTGAACTCTTGTAAGGCCATAAGGCCAAGTACTTTCAGTGTATTCGTTGTTTCATTCCTGTGGTAGTTTGTGGACATTCATATTAGTTGATTATTCAATTATGGGTTCTTTCCAAATATTTAAAAGCTTCCGTTAGAATGCTCTGTGTTAGGGCGAGTAGTCGTAGTTGTAATGTTTTGATATTCTTAAATAACCCTTCCGACTGTCCGTGGTATATGGCGTCGGATTCCAGCTGGACCTTCTGTTATATGCCTTACGACGGATGAGAGTGTTACAATTTGGTATCAGACTTCTGGTTTCGGTCAACTTAAATGAATTCATGGACGAATTCTTTTTAAGGGTGGTGAGCACATTTGTGCGTCATCGTTATAACATCAAAAAGAACCCAAGAATGTCCACTTAGGAATGAAAAATACACTTGTTTTGGGGAATCTGAGTGTTCCAATGATTGCTTTTAGCAATCTGTTTGACGTCTAATCAAGGGTTGTTGCTATTATAGGCAGCTAGGAGCGGTGCTGGGCAATCAGAACGCCCGCAATCGGCGGAAAGTAGTGCACCGAGGGACGTGCCTACAACACCTCCTTCAGCGAAAACCATCAGATTGGTTGCTGAAGCAGTCTTTTCTATGATAAATGCCCAACCTGCCTGGCAAATGCACATGTACCACCTGTTAATGAGCAAGAACCGATTAGGGTGGCAGAGCCGAGAGTGGTAGAGCGCGCGACAGTTGATCAGGTAGCACCAAGGAGAGCTACGGAGAAGCAGCTCAAGCATGTGATGAGCTTTAATCCTCCAAGGTTTGACGGGGTTGGAACGCCAAATCAAGCTGAGGATTGGCTCTCTACGATAAAGAGAGTCTTGACGGCCACAGAAACTGTTGAGTGGCAGAAGACCACCATAGCGAGCTTCCTTTTGGCTGGTGAGGCGAGGCTGTGGTGGGACGATTTGGAGGTTCACCTCTTAGTGGGAAGACAACTTGCTGATGTGCCTATGGAGGAATTTTCAAGGTTATTCTTGGCCAGATATCTACCCTCTGCTCAGAAGCTGGAGATGAAAAATCAGTACCTTGGTCTGACTCAGGGAGGCAGAAGCGTGGGTGAGTATCTGCACGAGTTTATGCAGTTGGGTCGTTATGCTGGTACTATGTTTACTGAAGAGTAGCGAAAGACCAACCGATTTTATGAGGGTCTACGTGGAGACCTACAACTACTCCTTGCTGGGCCTAAGGCGCAGGGCTTCCTAGCCTTGGTCAATTCGGCCCAGTCATTGGAAAAGGTCGTGAAGAAAGTGCAAGAGAAGAAGGACCCAGGGGAAAAGAAGTCTGAGTTCAAAGTGCCAAATTTAAAGTCGGGTTTCCGCAGATGAAACAAGAAGCTGAAGACTTCGAGCTCAACCCCTTCGTCTGGTGCGACGGGGGTAACCACAAGTCGAGTCCCAGGAGCTTGCTACAACTGTGGAAAGGTGGGACATTTTGCTCGTGTGTGTTGGAGCGGACGCGCAAAGTTCGAGAGGAAGCCTGGAGCAACATATGAAGAAAAAGGGAAGGCAGTGGAGTCAACCGCGTCGCACCATGCTCCAGCCCAGCCTAGAGTATATAATCTTGGTTTGCAAGAGACCATAAAACAAGCTGACGTGGTGATAAGTATGAGTTAAATTATAGCAGTTTAACTTTATGTAGTTGTTACCTTTTTATCTGTTAGCTTATTATATATGAGGCTTTGTGTTGATCTTCGATTATCCGGCGAGAGCTGTTTGATACGGGAGGCTTTGTGTCGATCTTCGATTATCCGGCGAGAGCTCTGTTTGATACGGGAGCTTCGCATTTCTTCTTGTCCGAAAAATTCGTAGCGCGCATCGGGGTCCCTTTCTCGATGGCAAAAGACAAGTTGGATGTTTTGTTGCCTAAGTGCCGGGTGGGCGCTCAATGCGCGCGGAGTTGTTAGAGTCTGCGAGGTAAAGTTACGGATTGGGGATCAGGAGTTTGTCTTGCAAGCGTTGGTACTGCCGTTCCCAAAGCGGACGCGGTTTGGGTACGACGTAATCTTTGGTATGGACTGGCTCTCGGAGCAGCGACTTGCGTTGCCTCCGTGGACATGCATTGATTGCAAGCTTTTCTTTCTCCAAGGGTTTGGAGAGAGAAAGAAAGTTAAGTTGGGGCAAAGAAATGAATACTGATCGGGAGACTACGTTTGCGGGCATGAAGGGGTCGGGTAAGGTTTTGATGTCGGCCCTTCAGGTGATCAAGGCAGTTCGGTCTGGGGCAGAGCTGTTTGTCGACACATTAGTGCAGATTGACACGCCCTGCGACAGCCGTGTCGCAGGCCGTGTGCCGTGTCTCGCCTAAGCGGTAAGTGTCAAGTCTGAGCAGTATTCCAGTTGTGTCCGAGTATCCTGATGTGTTTCCGGATGATCTCCCAGGAGCCCCTCCTCAGCGGGAGATTCATTTCAACGGCGTACTATTGAGCTGGTACAGGACACGGCGCCGGGTGCCAAACCGGTGTCACGCTCTCCCTATCGGATAGCGCCAAGAGAGTTTTGGATCCGCAGACGGATTGCTGTGGATCCGTGAAGATTGTTGACGGGAGGTGCAACTGCAGAAGTTCGGAGCTTTTGGGGCTTGCCGAGGCGTTAGAGAACTTCTCGCGATGGTTACCTCTCACTACTTTGACGAGGAAGGGTAAGTTGTGGACGCGGAGTGCGCGCGAGCCAAGTTCGTGACCACGCGCCTTGGAGTTCGCGAACCACCGATGTCCGTTTTGGGTTGCGCGCTTCGTGGTGGGCCCATAACCCACAGGTAAGAACCTCGCTTTGATACCAAAGACCCCCTATCCGTGAGCATATAGCTAGGTCCGGCCGGGCGACGCCATATACCACAGACAGACCGGGTGTATTGACTATCGGGAGTTGAACAAGCTTACAAGAGTTGTTGGAGAAGAAGTCCTTTTCGTTAAGAAGAAGAATGTGAGCTTGCGACTCTGTATCTATCGATGAACAAGCTCGGAGAAGAATAAATCCGATCCCCAGGTTGACGATCTATTTGATCAGTTGGTTGGGTCTACAGTATATTCGAAGTTAGATCTGAAATCTGGTTACTACCAACTGAGGATAAGGGAAAGCGACATCCCAAAGACAGCGTTCAGCACGCGGTTTGGGCATTACGAGTTCACGGTCATGCCGTTTGGGTTGACCAATGCGCCATCCGTGTTTATGGATCTGATGAACAAGACGTTCAGAGAGTACCTGGACCGTTTCGTGATAGTATTTATCGACGATATTTTGGTATACTCGCAGTATGAGGATGATCACTACAAGCATCTGCATATGGTGTTGGAGACGTTGAGAAGTAATCAGTTGTATGCTAAGTTCTTCAAGTGTGAGTTCTGGTTATCCTCGGTAGCGTTCCTTGGTCATGTGGTTAGTGGAGAAGGGATAACGGTGGATCCGGCGAAGATAGTGGCGATACGGGAGTGACCTGTATTGACTACAGTGGCAGAAGTCCGGAGTTTTCTGGGGCTTGTCGGCTACCACAGGCGCTTCGTAGAGAACTTCTCGCGGATAGCGCTACCACTCACGATGTTGACAAGGAAGGATCAAAAGTTTGTGTGGTCGCTGGAGTGCGAGCAGACTTTTGAAGAATTGAAGAGGCGGTTGACCACGACGCCTATTTTATATTCGCCGAGTGGGACCGAAGGGTTTGAAATCTATAGTGATGCTTCGGGCAGTGGTTTGGGCTGTGTTCTGCTACAGCATGGGAGCGTGATAGCCCATGGTTCACGACAATTGAAGGTTCATGAGCGGAATTATCCGGTCCATGACTTAGAGTTAGCGACCGTGATATTTGCTCTAAAGCTGTGGAGGCACTATCTGTACGGTGTGAAGGTCGATATCTACACCGATCTTAAGAGTCTGAAGTACCTGTTAGATCAGACGGACCTGAACATGAGGCAGCGGAGGTGGATGGAGTTCCTAGGGGACTACACCTTCGAGATACATTATGTGCCTGGGAAAGGAAATACAGTGGCGGATGCGTGGAGTCGCAGGGCTCTTGCGCAGACCAACTGGTTGTCGGTACATGATGAGAGATTGGTCCGTGATTTTGAGGCATTAGAGATATCTTGCGTCGACAAGCAGGCTAGTGTCGATGCGAAGTTGTTTTGGACATAGATGCAGTATGACATAGCTGATAGAGTTCGGCGGGCTTTGATTCAGGATAACAGCATGAAGCAGATCTTAGATGAATCTTTGGATGAGTCAAATTCCCAATTTGCCGTTGAGGACGGACTGCTATGGAAGGACGGTCGCCTATGCGTTCCTAGTGTTGATAATCTTCAGGAGGAGTTGTTGTACGAGACTCATCATACCAAGTACTCAATCCACCCGGGGAGAACAAAGATGTATAAGGACATGAAGAAGTTGTACTGGTGGCCAGGATTGAAGAAGGATGTGACACTTTATGTGTCCAAGTGCCAGACATGTGCCTTGGTGAAGGCGGAGTGCCAGAAGCCCGGAGGTTTCTTGAAATCCTTGCCTATCCCGAAGTGGAAATTCGACGACATTTATATGGATTTTGTGCATGGTCTGACAAAGTCGCAGAGATGAAACGACGCCATCTGGGTGGTCGTGGATAGATTGACAAAGGTGTCGCATTTCATTCCGAACAGGAAGGAAGATCCGGTGGAAAAGTTAGCCAAACTTTATTTGGGTAATATTGTTCGATTGCATGGTGTGCCCCGCAGTATTGTTAGTGACCGAGATGGACGCTTCACGTCGAGTGACTGGAGGTTGGTGCATAGTCTGTTGGGGACTAAGCTGAGTTTCAGCACAGCCTTTCACCCACAGACGGATGGTCAGACCGAGAGGGTCAACATGACGATGGAGGACTTGCTTCGCATGTGCGTCTTGGATTTCGGAAAGCAGTGGGAAGATCACCTGTACATGGTGGAGTTTGCATATAACAACAATTATCAGGCGAGTATTGGAATGACGCCTTTCGAAGCCTTGTATGAGAGAAAGTGTCGCACGCCGTTGTCTTGGTTGGAGACAGGCGAGTCGAAGTTATACAAACGTCAAGCGGTGGAAGACGCCACTTCAATGATACGTACAGTTCAGGAACGGTTGAAGATCGCTCAGGACAGGCAGACAAAATACTATAACGCCAAGCATAGGAACGTGGAGTTCGGTGTTTGCGACTGGGTGTATTTGAAAATCAAGCCGTTCAAGGGTGTCTCGCGGGTTCGACGCTTGAAGAAGTTGAGTCCGAGATACCTTGGACCGTTTGAAATCCTGGAGCGTGTTGGCGAAGCAGCGTATCGATTGAGGCTGTCAGTGGAGTTGAGTGAGCTACATGATGTATTCCACGTTTCAGTGTTGCGGAAGGCGGTGCAAGAGCCTTCGCAGGTCGTTGCGGTCGATCGAGTGCCGGTTGAATATGGGTTGACGACAAAGGTCAAGCCAGTACGCATTGAAGATTTTGAGGTCAAACGACTCCACAATAAGAAAATCCGAATGATTAAAGTCCGTTGGGATAACTGCGGACGTGAGGAGCTTTCTTGGGAGCGAGAGGAGACTATGATGGAAGAATACCCCGAGTTATTCCCCTCAGGTAACATTTAAATTTTTGTGTACCTTTTCATAATTTCGGGACGAAATTCTTTAAGTGAGGGAGATTTGTAACGCCACGAAAATCGTAATCGAGCTGGTCGCGTCCCAAGGAATTTTTGGTGCCTGTATAGGGGTACACGGTCTACGACACCGGCGTGTCCAAGGCCGTGTCGTTCTCTGTGTTGGCCAACTGTGTCCAGAGAAGGACACGACAGGAAACACGACAGCGTGACACGGGCGTGTCAAATGACACGGGCGTGTGCATACCCGTGTCACCGCCCGTGTTCCCAAGAGTCGTGTCGGTTGGCGTGGCGGTTGCTGGTAATACGACCCGAGTTCACGGGCGTGTCAGGACCCGACACGGTCGTGTCCGATTGAGACACGGGCGTGTCTCGACCCGTGTCCTTTTCTGTGCTCGACGATTGTGTCTGGATCGAGGCACACGACCTGGGACACGACCGTGTGCGAGGCCATGTTCGACCCAGGTTTGAGGATTTTGGGCGGATCTGACCCGTTCGTTTTCTTTAATTAAGATTTGACGGCCCAGATGTGTTCCTGCTCTGTTAAGGTAGGGAATGGAGGTTGTATTCCTCATTTGCTCTTTAACATTCTCTTTCTAAGAAGTTTGAGAGGAGAGAGCAAGGAGGAAGAAAGTGGAGGATTCCGGCCGCCGACGGAGCATCAGAGCACCGATTTGAGAACCGAGAGCGGATCCGCGAAGGAAATTCCATTGCGAAGCCTTCTAACCGTATAATTTTTCCATGGCGCAAAAACGTACTTCAAGGGTAACGATTCTCTACTTGAGCATGCAAAGCTCTCCTTCTTTTACATAAGGAAACCCCCTCCCGCGAGTGTGCGGTGAGTGTGCGGTGTTCCTTGGGGTTGACGGGAATAGTCCCCCTTGTGTTGCATATAGAGTCCGAAATCGAAGTACAGACATAGGCATTGTGTGTGAAGCCTACCCGGACGTGTTGGTCTGGATCGGTGATGTTGCATTTTGTATGGTTTACCGGAGAAGACTCAGTGTTTTGTGTTTTTGGGTTTCTACGCGGTAGATTGCAGCAGGGATCCTTGGGGATTAAGCCCAAGACGCATCCAAAAAATTGGGCGGAAACGTAATTCTGCTAACTTGGCGGCCGGAGAGCCAGCCTTGAACATAACTGGGCTATGTGTTGTTTGGAATGTTTGGGATCCGAGATAAGCTTGGTCCACGCATACGTCTTAAAGTGACTAGGCGGTATGAGCAACGGGCAAGTGGAATCGGACCTGGGCTATGTGGTTCGGTGCGAGAGACCCATAGAGGGACTGGCCGTTGGCATAGTCGGGAGCCTTAGACGGTGGTCAGAAATGCTAAAATGCTCACGATGTTGCCATCCCGGGGATGGTGGTGAAGCCACTGAATTGTCAGGATTCACCGATAATGTGCCCGGAGTGCATGAAGTGTTTGACCGTGCGAGCCTACACCTGTGGCGAAGTATGTTTGTACTTTATTGTTTAGCTGGGATAATGAAGTGCATGGAAGGAGCACCGCCGTCCCGAGTAAGTGGCGGGGTCGTTATAATTTGGTCCGCTTTGGATGACCGTTACTTTGTTTGCCACCATGCGGTAGAATGTTCCTTGCAGGTGCTGCGGAGCCGAGTACCAAATAGCGGGCTGAAGCCCATGTTGCTAAGCTGACCCTCGAAGGCCAAAGCGAATAGTTGTATTTTATTTCTGTCATGTGTGGCCGGCCTGCGAGCCGATGTATGTAAGACACTATTTTGTTAAGTGAACTCTTGTAAGGCCATAAGATCAAGTACTTTCAGTGTATTCGTTGTTTCATTCATGTGGTAGTTTGTGAACATTCATGTTAGTTGATTATTCAGTTATGAGTTCTTTTCAACTATTTAAAAGCTTCCGCTAGAATGTTCTGTATTAGGGCGAGTAGTCGTAGTTGGAATGTTTTGATATTCTTAAGTAATCCTTCCGATTGTCCGTCGTATATGGCGTCGAGTTCCAGCTGGATCTTCTGTTATATGCCATACGACGAATGAGGGTGTTACATCATGAGGGCAAAGGGAAGTGCGGGTGGCCGAATGGATGCCGACGAAGACGCTGTAGGACACCAGGAGGTTGCAGGAACCATTGGAGGTGCTATTGAACATGGCCCATGGTGGTGCTGGGCGGTAGGAGGGACGCGAGGGTGACGATAGGTCGTTGGAAGGAGGTTGAACTGGGTTGCCAGGCCCGACGGAGGGTGCATGAGCCACTGGAATAGCCAAAGAAGACTTTCACTATTGGACTTGTCAAGCTTATGCTGTCGTCGAGTCGTTGTTGTGAGTGCAGGTGATCGCTGGAAACGACGAAGAAGCGGTGGCCGAGCTGGAATCGCTGAATCGTTGTTGTCGTCGCGTGCGGTGTCGAGCACGTATCGGGATTGAGGAGGGAGCATACGGGTGGAAGTCAACGTGCGGGGTCCGTGCGATGAGTGCAGATGATTAGGAGGGAAAACTGACTGGAGAGGGAGGAAAAATCAAATTAGGGTTCCGTTAGAAACTCTAAATGAGCGGTAGGTCGGACCAATTAATACACGTAGGCCGTATCAAGATCTAAAATAAGTAACGTGAACTTGCTTTGCATGAAATAAATGATACAATCGGGAGACAAACTCCCGCCAAGCACCCAGAGGCTGGGTCCTCCAAGGCATTCTCCTCTCCAAAGAGAGACTCAAGATTACACTCACAAAAATATTCCTTTACAACTTAAGGGGCTCCTTATATAATTAGAGACCCCACTACATGACAAAATACATGAAGGCATGTGCATATCATCAACTGCATTTGTTCTTCCTTTCTCTTATAGCTTCCATTTTCCAGGGAAGAGATGTTGTGTAGTTTCCAACATTTATATTTTTTGTGACCAGTTGTCTTGCAATGATTCACATAATTTCCTAGAGGCATTACTTTTAGAAGGGTAGATTTGGCTACTGTCTGATATCTCTTCTTCTTATTTTTTAAGGAAGAAGACGCTTCCTTTGAAGGTTCTTGGGCCTTATTCTTCAACCTTGATTTTTCCCATTTTTATGACTATTTCCATCATACTAACTAGGCTGAAATCCAAAACTGAGAATATATAAGAGTTCATCAAATACTCAAGTGTTGAGCCAAAATGCGTACATCAAAATTTTCATCCAAGTTTATTCCAAAAAAGATTTCAGAACTGTGAAATTTCGTGGTGTCGACCTGAACACCTCGATTCAAGAGCATCCTAACTTGGGACCCAGAACATGAGATAGTTCTGCTAGGATCCTTACTACACATGATAACAAGTTTTGTAGATATCAACCGACATGTCCGCCAACATAAAGATTTCATGGACAAAAACACATTTATGATATTATTTTGCAAAATAACTTTTTGGAATAATATCGGCTAATATTCCAACAATTGACCCATATATGGTCTGATATATCCTAATCAATTGATTATTTTTTAATTTATTTTATTTAGCATATATGATTTAATAGACAATGAATTGAACTTGAAAGAGTTAAGCAAATCAGAGTAGTATAAGAACATAACGTTTTATCGTAAAATTCAATATCAAAAGTAAACGATGCTCTAAATAAGATGAAAAATGGAAAGGCGGTTGGGCCAGACGATATACCCATCAAATTACGAAAATGTCTAGAAAATGAAGGAATTTTGTGACTTAAATGTTTTTTCAATAAGATACTGAAGTCAAAGACCACGCCAAACTACTAGAGAGAAAGTATCTTGGTATCTTTGTATAAGAATAAAGAAGATATACAAAGTTATGTTAATTACAGAGAAATTAAATTGATGAGTCATGCCATGAAACTATGAGAACGAGTAATAAAAAAAATAAGACGGAAGACTAACATCTCAGAGAATCAATTTGGATTCAAGCCAGGGCGGTCGACCATGAAAGCTATACATCTCTTGAGGAGACTCATTGACAGCTATTGAGAAAGAAAACAAGATTTGCATATGTTACGAACAAGATTGAGAATATTAAGATTTTGGAGAGAAAAGAGAGATATAGGGTTTCGAGAGAGAAGAGCAAATACCTGGAAATATTTGCTTGTCTCCTGCCAGAAACCCTAGGGATATTTATACCCCTCGGGCCATGGAGGGGCCGGCCGGCCCCTTCCATAGGGGCTGAACCCGTCCGGTTCAGTCCCCAACCGCCGTCTTGTTTTAATTAGGGAGGGCTAAACCAAATGGTTCAGCCCCTCTTGATGTCGCATCCTTCCGCCGTCTTTGATGTTGTTGTCCCAGAAGCAGATCATTATGAGGATTCGTAACATTCCCTTCCCCTTCAAGAACCAGCTTGTCCCCAAGGTGAAGATTTGGGTAACGGTAGGGTTGAGTGTTGGTCCGCTCAATCCCTTCCTTCAGGCTCATCACAACTATGTCGTTCTCTTGTTCCCGCAGTCCCTCCAAGCAGCGAAGAGAGACCCCTTTCACCGGTAAGAGTCAGATCCCATGCAGGAAGTGCTCTCTCCCATCCTGAGCAAACTCCATGGTCAAGTTGCCCCAATCCAGGGTTACCTTACCCAACAGTAGCAACCACTGGATCCCCAGGACCATATCTGACCACTGGATGGGCAACAAGTAGACATCCATCCTGCAGGTGTATCCCTGCACCCTGACCCCCACTCCCGTCAGCACCCATTCACACCGCAACTTATTTTCGTCTGCCACCATAACCTGAGACGCGGCTTCCTTGTTGATCTCTTGCCCCAGCTTCTGTGTCACCGCGGGATTGATGAAGTTATGTGTACTCAACTGTCAACCAAAATGGTCATCTTCTGTTGACTGATCCACCCCGCAATACTCATAGTGGGCGGCGTGGACTCTCCCTCCATGGCCAGGCTAGATACCCCGAACTCGATTGTATCTGGAAGGTGCTCATGTTCCCCTCCTTCTGTATATGACATCTCGCCTTCCTCCTGCAACATGCACACATGGATCATCTGACATTTGTGGTCTGGGGTGAATTTCTCATCACAGTTGAAGCACAATCCCTTTTCCTTTCTTGCATGTAGTTCTAACCATGTCAATTTCTTTACCGTCGCCTTTTTCGTAGCTCCTTGATCTTTTTTTGTGGCTGACCGATATGTAGTGTTCTTCGTATTTCCTTCTCGGTATTTCTGTCGGTTGAGTCGCTACTTTTGAATTCGGGCCAAACTGATAGCATGGGTTAAACTGCGCGACATGTAGGCATGTACCTCATCCTTGATGTGCGCCTTCAACCCTGAAATGAAGCAACTCAATAATGTCTTCTCGCCCCATTGCACTCTGTTGGCTAACCATTCAAACTCTGCTCGGTATTCTATCACTGTCCCTTTCTGTCTCAATTTCTGAAGAAGGGCCTCGAAATCTTCGTACTCTAGTGGGCCAAAACGGGTTGTGAATCCGTCAACAAATTCGTACCGTGGCGCATGGTCCCGTCCTCGAAGAAACCATTGGGTCCATTGGTATGCGTCCTCCTCAGGGCTGCGCTGGTCTCTTCCGCAACAACTTTACCCTTGAGGTCTTGAGTCAACAAATTTTTTATCTCGTCCATGCTCGCGTCAAACTTTTCTTCCAGTCGTTTTTCAGATGTCTTCAACTTTTCTTCGATGGCCGCCACCGTGTCGGCCAACCAGGTGTAGTTCTCTTCGAGGGTCGTCAACCGATTGGATTCGTCATGAGAGCTATTCACCATGGTGGAGAATTCAAGGGTCCTTGAGAAGGGCCGCTGGTTTTTTCGAAGTAGGGTGGTAGCTGCTCGCGAATGACGTCGGGGCTGTGAAGATCGGCGAAGTAATCCGACGCAGAAGAAGAGGAAGTCGACGAAGCGGGGAACTGCAGTAGAGAACTCCGTGAAAATAGCAACAACAGTTGTTCGGCGAGGGAAGCAGCGACAACAGTCGTCGATCTGGAGGAGGTAGCGATCATCAACAGTGACGATCGAAGCGACAGCAGCAGCTAGCGAATTGCGGCTCGGGATCTGCGGTCGATCCAGCTGTGCGGGCGTCAATCGGGCAGAGTCGGCTGGACCCGACGGAATCAGGCGGAAATGAGTGGAACTGTCGTCGATCGACCGTCCCGTGCAGGCTGATGTTGAGCGGGCGGAAGTCGACGATCAGCAGGATTTTAAGTTGCTGACGATGCAGAAGATGAATGAGTGCTGACTGGGTTGAGAGGAAAGTTCCTCTGATACTAAATGTTACGAACAAGATTGAGAAGATTGAGATTTTGGAGAGAAAGGAGAGATCTAGGGTTTAGAGAGAGAAGAGGAAATACCTGGAAATACTTGCTTGTCTACTGCCAGGAAACCCTAGGGATATTTATACCCCTCGGGCCATGGAGGGGCCGGCCGGCCCCTCCCATAGGGGCTGAACCCGTCCGGTTCAGCCCCCAACCGCCGTCTTGTTTTAATTAGAGAGGGCTGAACCCGTCCGGTTCAGCCCCCAACCGCCGTCTTGATGTCGCATCCTCCCGCCGTCTTTGATGTTGTTGTCCCACGAGCAGATCATTATGAGGATTCATAACAACATATGTTGTTTATTGATCTTAGAGGGCTTATGATAGAGTTCCAAAAGAGATCTTATGGAGAGTCTTAGAAAAGAAAGGTGTAAATGTATCATATATTGACATAATCAAATATATGTATACAAATTCAGTGACAAGGGTGATGACATCTGGAGGATTAACACGAGAATTCCTTATCACTGTTGTCTTACATCAAGGTTCAGCCTTAAGCCCTTATCTCTTTACCCTTATCTTAGATGAGCTCACCAGTCATATCCAACAAGCAATACCTTGGTGTTTATTGTTTGCGGATGATATCGTTTTGTTTGATAAGACGCTCGAGGGTGTAAACACAAAACTTGAATCTTGGTGAGATACTTTAGAAAAGAAGGGTTTTAGGTTGAGCAGGGCAAAGACGGAGTATATAGAGCTTAAATTTAGCAGTACAAGAAGGACGAATGACTTCGTTATTAAGTTGGATGATCAAGATATTTCCCGTAGTGAGTGTTTTAAATATCTTGGATCGATAGTTCAGAAAGACGAAGGTATTAATAAAGATGTGACACAGAATCCAAACGGGTTGGTTGAAGTGGAGTGGCACATCAGGGATCTTATGTGATCGTAAAGTACCACTAAAACTTGAGAGCAAGTTTTACCGTACTGCAATTAGACCCGCAATGCTCTATGGTTCTGAGTGTTGGGCAGTGAATTGTGTGCATGAGCAAACAATGGGAGTTGCGGAGATGAGAATGCTTAGGTGAATGTATCAGGGATAAAATCAGGAATGAATGTATCAGGGATAAGCCAAGAGTAGCATCAATTGCAGAGAAGATGTGAGAAGCTCGTCTAAGATGGTTTGGACACGTACAAAGAAGACCATTAGAGGCACCTGTTAGGCGTTGTGAGAGTTTAGTCACTAGGCATGTTAAACGAGGGAGGGGTAGACCAATAAAAATTTGGAATGAAATTATAAGGAAATACATGATGTACTTAGGCATTAGTGAGATTATGACAAAAGATAGGGCACAATGGCGACAAAGGATCCATATAGCCGACCCCACTTTAGTGGGATAAAGGCTTGAGTGTTGTTGTTATATGATTTTATAGACAACAAAATGAAGTTGTTTCGTTGTCTGGGTTGTTTTATGCCCTAACTCTCCCCTCTTTTCCCGCTTCCTCTTGTTTACTTCCCTACGCCCATCCGTCGTCGACATTGATTCTGCTTAACCTTTGTATTTGAGACTGACTGTTCTTTATCGTCGATGATTGTTGATGACTCCTAGTTTTCTGCCTCATCTGACTTTCTTCTCCGTGTTCTGCCATTATTACTTGTGTAATAAAAATTTTTTGTATTAATTTAGTAGATTTAAAATTTCAATAAATATTAAATTATTGTCATATGAATATATATAAATTAAAAAATTATTGTATGAATATATTATTATATATATTAATATTTTAGTATTGAAAAGTGATATATAAAATATCCCTCATATATCTCTCGGCATATTAGTACTGACATAAAAAACCTAAACCGACATGTCCTTGACATCATAAATCTTGATGATAACTAACATAAAAAATAATACATAGATGCATAGTAATAACTAGCTAGGAAAGTAGTAACCAAACACAACACAAAATAGTTGTATAAAAATGTATAAATACAAAAATTAATACATACACTGTGCTCAGTTGCAAGCGCTAATATTTGCACAAAGACTTTCGTAGATATCATATATTAATATATTAATTTTTGTATTTCTACATTTTTATACAACTATTCTGTGTTTGGTTAATACTTGCCTAGCTAATTTTTACTGTGCATCTATGTATTGTTTTTTTATGTTAGTTATCATCAAGATTGCAGACGGATACCGAGGACAGTCTAAATGTAACACAAAAGTACATAACTTGCACTATTTGTTATTTGCGTTGCCTTAGCTATTACCTGTTTTTTTACTTGTGCTAACCAATGAATTCACAATGTATAAGATGTTTAAACTATCCCCAAGGTTATTTCTTAGCGGGTTATCCCTTTTAAGTAGTCATTCCACCAAGTCATAACATGCTGGCTCAGTTTAATTTGACAAATGCTACCTTTTCATGTGTCATATCCATACTAGGTAAAAATGTTGTGCTCTCATATAAATAAAGTCTTCTACCTACAATAAAAAATGTATTCTCCCCCCTCTCACAAACTCCTGTGCACGCCGCAAAAATGAGCGACGAGCAGAGTATAACACTTACGGGTTTGCAAGCGGTGGGATCGCCGTCGCGCCGGGACAATATTATGGCCGGGATAATGTCGCGCGGGGCACATGGCCCCCCATGCACTATCTCAATTGATGTACTGTCGCGGTTAGCCGTAGCGGCGGAGCCCCATTCCTGTCAGTAGTATGTATATATGAGAGGCAATAACTATTCTAATTAAGAAACTCTATTCTAATTCAAGATAGTATCAGAGCCGTAAACACACGGGTAATCGCTCGACTCGCCCACCTTGTCAGACCCCCCTCAAACATTAGGCACGACGAAGGAATCTTATCGCGCACCACAACCAATCTATAAAGGGAATTACAGAAGAGTAGAGGAATGAACGTCTCAACTCTCTCCCGTTATTCTCTCATAACGCTATGAACCAACGATGGTGCTAAGCGAATAACCATCACTCCACGTATTAAGTACGGTATAAGCATTAGCTGAAAACTAACCATCACAAAATAGATCACAAAAACATACGAGTAATAGGAAAAGACAAAAAACATTTAGAACAGTAACTAGTGTTGTAGATATCATCCGACATGTTAAGACATGTTGGACGACATAATGGTTTGGGACCCAGAACGACATGTTTCCGTTTTAATTTTGGTCCATGATGTTTTGAAAACAATGGGCCGATATATCGTCCATTTCCGATATATTTTGAGCTTTCGCCCTTTCTCATTCTCCTTCCCCATCTCTTCCTCGACTCTCTCGCACTCTCAGCTAGTTCTTCTCTCTGGTTGCCGCAACCTCGCCAGTTCTTCTCTCTAGTGTTTATGCCTCTCTCGCTGGTGCTCTACCTCAACTCTCTCACGCTTTTGTCTGGTTCTTTTCTGTGGTTGCTGCGTCCTTGCTGGTGTTCTCACTCTCGCGCTCTTTCTTTTCTTTGGTTGTCGCGACCTCGCTGGTTCTTCTCTCTGGTGTTTACGATTCTCTTGTCGGTGCACTCCCTCGGCTCTCACGCTGGTTCTTCTACGTGCCTCTCTCTTTCTGCCAAAGCATTGTAAGAGCATTATTCTCCCTTCCTCTCCTTCTCTCACTGGTTCTTCTCCCTGCCCCTCCCTCTCAATCTCTCTATGTTTCTTCTCCCTGTTCGCCCTCTCTCTGGTTCTTCTCCCCCCTCCCTCTCTCTGGTTCTTCTCCCCCCTCCCTCTCTCTGGTTCTTCTCCCCGCCTCCCCCTCTTAATTTCTCGCTTTGCATTCTTCTATTTGCCTTGCTGCATTGCTTCCTTATTACCATGCTGCCTTGCTGGTGGCTGTAGCTTGGTGGTTGTGGATTGCTGGTTGTCTTACTGCCTTGCTTGGTGGCTGTGTGGTTGCTATTTTTCTGGCTTAATGACTTTGTTTCTTGTCAGTGTGATATATCTGCCCGTTTTTGATGCTTTGTTTAGCAATAAATTGTTTTAGTTATTTTGTTGAACAACAAATGATTTAAAATACCCAAATTATTAGTTATTTATCTAACTTCATTTTGCAATCAATGATGTACGACCATAGTGAATGATGAATGAATGTTGGATGACATGTGTCTTTTGATAAAAAAATGTTGGATACTTAGATGGCTTGTTTCATTTGAGAAATTAATTGATAAATTGAATGTTGGGTACACGGTTGCCTTTAGTTCTTTACTTTGAATGATAAATTAATTGATAATGTTAAATTTGTATTCTACTCATGATGCAAAAGGTCATTGAATAAATAAAATATTGTGTGAAAAATTTGAAAAATAACTGAAGATTTAACGATCTAATGAAGTTAATGAGGCTTTTCTGATGTTACTTTTTTCAACTAATCAAGTGCTTTTGGTTATTTCTTCTAATGATGCAATTATGTAAAGTATTTTTTTTCGTTTCATATGACTAATATTTATTTCATTTCATATTTCCTAGAATGACTTCTCCCACTAAATCCTTTCAATGGTACCAACTGGATGATTTCCGTTTTGAGCATTTGGTGAGAAGTTGGTTGCAAATGACAACAGTCGAATCAAATGCAATTTCTGTTAGTAGACGGTGAACGATGAAATTACTCATTTCAAACATCACTTGTTTGGGTGGAAGGGTAATGTTAAACCATGTTCTCAAGTTCCAGCCAACGTCAAGGAGAAGGTTGAGTCGTCCCTAAATCCAAACTTAGAGAGCAAGCGAGTAAAGAGTGCAAAGTTACAAACATGCTTGAATGAAGTGGTAGTTGGGGTACATGATAATGAAGTAGAGGAGTCTACTACACATAGGAGTTTGCATTCGAGCACTGGTTCCAAGGATCCAATAGATTAATTTGTTCAAACTGTTGCAGAGTCAAGCAAAGAAAAAGATTCCTAACAGAGTGCAGTTAAGAGCAAGTACAAAAATAAGGCCAAAGATGATGCTTCCTTGTACACAGGTAGATGGGCATATGAAAATGAGATCCCCTTTAATGCCATATGCAACTTCTCTTTCCAGCAGAGGGTACATGCTATTGGTTTATGTGGACTTAGGATGAAGATCCCCAAATTTTATGAGTTGAGAGATTTTTTTGCAAATGGAGGTGGAGAGGACGATGAAGATGTTGGTCACATTCGCACAGGCCTGTCAATTGGATGGGTGCACTATCATGACCGGTACATGGACTGATCGAAGAGGTAGAAGTGTGATGAACATCATGATACACTGCAGTTCTAAAGTGGTATTCTGGCTTTCAAATAATGTCCCCACCACACATGACAGAAAGTTCATCTTTGACTTCTTGAATGAGACGATTGATGTAACACACCAATTTCCTAATGGTAAGAAATCAAATGAATTTTGTAGCAGAAAGCTAACCCCTAGTGGTAGGTGTTACCGCTGGCGGTAGCCATATCGGCTAGATGAGTCTCGTATCGGCTAGAAAATCTCGCGTCGGCTAGATGACTAGCCAATCAACTAGATACTAACGTCACACAATAGTGGTAACGCTGGCAGTAGCCTTCAAGCCTATAAGATTGAGTTCAAGTCGATTGACGGGATGCTTGTCGTGTTGTCTAGATGTCAAGGCGATTCTGATGGATAACGTCACACGGTAGGTGCTACCGCTGGCGGTAGGTCGGCAAGCCGAGCTAGCGATGCGTGATAAGATCACCGCCACCGCCTAAGGGGATACCGCATGCTGTAGCTACCGTCGGGCGTTAACTTACGAAAACAGATACGCAAATCTGTGATCTTGACGGTTCATTTCTTTATGGAATGGGATCAAATGGTCCAGATCAGTCCGCCCTTAAATACTAAAGGTGTTGTCAACAATTTTATCTCCATTCCTTATCTTTTTGAAGAACTTTGGATAAGTTGAGATGGAGAGAAAGAAGGATTGCTAAATCTGCTACTGTTTGAACTTAGGAGCTCCAAATCGCAAGCCGAGTTCAGATTCACAGAGGTTAGTTCGTTGCTGTCACTTCGAGCCGACTAGATTTCTACTTCATGCCACCAATACGATCATCAAGGGCAACGATCATTCTCTCCGGCCTTCAGACGTTTTTGTCCTATTTTATGTTGCTATATTTGCATATGGAAGTGTCTCATCTACTAGTTAGCAGAATACATGACCTCCACCAGGTCGATTGTGTTTGTCCCCGATATTTATTGCATATAAAAATCCGATTGGTTTACGGATTTAGGCATACTGTGCGAAATCCATCTGTGTGACCGTTGGTTCGGATTGGTGATATTTGATTTACGTGCTGGAGAAAATACCGAGAAATTTGTCATCGGGTTGCGAGAGATTGGCCTAAGGGAGCTCTTGAAACACTTAGCTAAAACGTCGCCGTTGTGATGGTAGACTACAAACCTTCTCCACAAATTCGTAGTGGAGTGCACTTGGACCTCCTACGATGATAGTGATCATGAATCCTATGTCCTCTTGAGTGGATTAGGTGCTTAACATGAATTTGGTGAGATGAGATTGGGCTGAGATAAGCTATTTCCGCATCCTGTTTGCGGCCGAGGTGTCTTGAACAACGAGCAGTGGCTGAATCGAACCTGCATCGTAGTGTTCGACACGAGGGTGTTCCTCAGGACTGCTGTTACCATGGGAGAGACTTTGTTAGGCTCAATTGCTAGACTAGTAAAATATTCAAACGGAATTTGAGTTGACAATACTTGGATTTGTGGTTATACTTGTGCGAGTGTACGCCAAAACATACCTTGAGAGCATTGAACGTGTGGTCGTGCGTACCAACGTTTGTGATGTGATGTTTGTTAGACTAGTGCTTAGGTGGTTGAAGGAACCTTCGGGTAGAACAACCAACATCATGTGCATACCTAGGTTCACCTTACTTTGATGTTTAACGTAGTCAAATTGAATGCTCTTGAAACTTCACTCTGCTTAGAGTTGCCATACTTTCTTTTGATATATAGATATGTATACTGCTTGCGTGGCTTGCTTGCAAGAGTGCGGCACCACCGCCCCAGAGTCGGCTAGAGTTGTCGGAGGGTGTAATCGTTACGTGGTTTGTGGTCAGCTCATAGCTGACCCTCATTTACCGCTTATTTGTGGACGATATATGCACCAACGAGCTGAGCGGGAAGAATCCTAGTGCTGAGATGGCCCTCGAAGGCCGAATTGTTTATAACTTTTTCATGTATTGTCAGGCTACGTGCCGATGTATATAAACGATGTATTAGCCTTGAAACATTTGGTACATGTAAGACCTTAATGCCAAGACTATTTGTTGGGTGTATAACATTCCTAGTGTTATTGTGGACATTCAGGGTTTGATATTTATAAAATGCTTCCGCTAGCGTTTAATCCTATGTTGTGAGTAATTGTGTTTTCTGTTTATCATCATGTAACACCTGGCTTGTGCGCTCAATATGGTGTGGGGTCCCAGTCAGATCTACCTTTATATTGTTTGGACGGGCAGAGCGTTTCATTTTGGTATCAGCTTAGCGAGACGATCCGTTGTTTTCCGAATTCGCGGACGAATTCTTTTAAGGGGTGGAGTGCACGTATAGTGCGTCACCTTAAAACGTTTAAATGACAAGTAAATGTCAAGTTTGGAATGAAAAACACACTTGTTTTTCACATTGTTTGCGGAACCTGAGCGTTCCATGATTGTTGTTTTGATATGTTTTTAGTCACTAAATTGTGTGCTGCACGATTATATGTGATTAGTAGTGGTGAGGGGCAGCCCTAACCCGTCACTCGGCTGAAAGCAGTGCATAAAAAGCATAAATGATGGAGGGCACATACAATTTTTGATCCTCCAGGATCCCGGATAATTCATGCCTCTCCCTTGTATAGATGGTGGAAAGCACATAAAAAACATACATTAACTTTAATTAGTATAACTAACCAAATTAATATTCATTATTTTTTATTAATTAGTATCAACTAATTAATTATTGTTAATTAATTACAAAATGTTAAATTCCAGCATGAAATTATCACAGTGGCTTCCATACGTGCATTCCGATGGCTTCAACGAAGGGGGTCTGCTTGGGCGAATGCGTGAGCTTAACATGATTTGATGGAGAATGCTAAGATGGATGTGTGAAAAAAATAGAAAAGATAAATTATGAAATGATTGAAATTTATTGAAGGTAATATAATAGAAAATAGATTTGAGTGGTTTTGTTATGCGCAATGCATGTTAGAAAATGCATCAATTTGATTGATTTATATAATTAGTGTTGAATGATTACGTAGGAGAAGAGATGATTTGCAAGATCACATAGACAAAAGTTGTTCATGATGATTTGCATAATTTATGTTTATCATATCATGTTGCAGTCAGATATGAAAGAATGGAAAATGGGGATTCATATAACCGATCAAAAATATTTGAGATAAGGCAACTATGAATATGACGATGACAACTTTGTATTAAGACTCTTGTAGAGGCTTAACTTTTATATCTCATTGTAAATTTTTTTTTGGTTGCATAAATCACTATTGAACTTGAACATTTTACTGTAATAATTTGTCCACACTTTTCGACTGTATCTAAGAAGATTCTGTTCTTATTCATGTTCCATTAGGCAGTGACATATTACTTGGGTTGATGAAACGTTTGGTCAAGCTGCGTTCTTCAAATTTAAAAGTTCTTATTACTTCCGCAACTTTAGATGGAGTGAAGGTATCAAAGTTCTTCTCAGGTTGCCCTGTCGTGAATGTTCCTGGAACCTTATTTCCTGTGGAAATGTTATACAGTAGCGAGCGCCCAAAAAGCTACTTCGAAGCGTCCTTTAAAACTGCTCTTGGTGAGAACAACTCTGATTTGCTTACATTATTTTCTTTAATGTTACTACACCTTATGAAGAAAGAAAGTTCATTTGTTTTTGCGATAACACCGCTAAATATATTTTCTTTATTGTTACAGTGGAAAGGAGGAGAAAAATAATAATTATGATTGCCCTAAAATGGGCCAAGGGACATATATATGACAACACCGAAGTGACATATCACGTGAAATAAGAAGCGGGAAAAATAAAAACTTGAAATAAAACGCGTCCAACACATACATTCAACTCTCCCTCTCAAGTTGAGAATATATGTCGATCATTCCCAAATTGATTATATTGTTCATTGTCACTGCTCAATCCCGTGGTGAAGACGTCAGCTAGTTGGTCATCTGAATTCACGAAAGGAGTACATATATTTCCCTTGTCTAGGCGATCTTTGATGAAGTGTCTGTCAACTTCAACATGCTTTGTCCTATCACGTTGAATCGGATTGTGAGCAATATTGATGACCGCTTTGTTATCGCAGTATATAGTAACTGGTCTGTTCACTTGGAGACCCATATCTTGGAGAATTGTCTTTAACCACAGCCCCTCACATACTTCCTGTGCCATAGCCCTATATTCTGCTTTAGCACTTGAGCGAGCTAAACCATTCTGTTTCTTTCTCTTCCATGAAACAAGGTTGTCGTCTTCAAATGAGCAATACTCGGTAGTTGACTTTCGATCGCCTTGATTACCAGCTCAATCAATATATGTATACACTTCAATCTCCAAAGGCCGACTTGCAGAAAACAGAATACCACGACCCGGAGACTTCTTGAGGTATCTCAATACCCGATACGTTGCCTACTGATTGCGAATTGTGAGAGAGTGCATGAATCTACTCAGGACACCCACGGAGTACGTAATGTCAGGACAAGTATGAGATAAATATATGAGTTTCCCAACCAATCGTTGGTACCCAGAGGAATCCAGTTCCCCTCCACCAGTATCAACATCAATCTTGTGATTTGCCTCAATAGGTGTGTCCACAGGGGCACACCCAAGCATCCCAGTTTTCTCCAGAAGATCAAGGGTATACTTTCTCAGTGAGATGAAGATCCCCCGACGAGATCTTACTAATTCAATTCCCAAGAAGTATTTCCGCTTCCCAAGATCCTTGACTTCAAATTCTTTGCCCAACCGTTTTTTCAAATGTCCGATCTCCTCTATATCATCTCCTGTAATGATGATGTCATCCACACACACAATTAGAATCAATACTTGAGCTACTCTCCTCTTGATGAAGAGAGTATGATTAGCCTGTTCTTGAGCATAGCTTAGTTGAACCATGGTCTTGTTAAACCGACCAAACCATGCCATAGGAGATTGCTTCAGGCCATATAGAGATTTCTGCAGATGACAGACCTTTCCATTAGATCCTTATTTGGTAAAGCCAGGAGAGATAGTCATGTAAACTTCTTCTTCCAGATCACCATGCAAGAATGTATTTTTTACATCAAGCTGTTGTAACTCACACCCATGACAAACATCCCAAAAGAGGATCACCCGATTGCAATAGGGGCGAAGGTTTCTTGGTAGTCAATTCATTGGGTCTGGGTATACCCTTGATCGACCAAACAAGCTTTATACTCCTCCACCACCCCATCTTGGTTTTGTTTCACAGAGAAGATCCAGCGTGATCCAACCGTTCGCTTCCCAGGGGGAAGACGAGCAAGCCGCCAAGTCTCATTTTTTTCCAAGGCACATATCTCTTCTTTCATAGCTTGTTTCCACTCAGGTATCTAAACAGCTTCCTGCCAAGTCTTAGGATCCACAATAGAGGAAAGTGATGAGATAAAAAATTTATGACCCTGAAAGAGATGAGTGTAAGAGATGTAGTTAGCAATGGGGTGTTTGGTGCCACCAGTTTTTCCTTTAAGACGAGTTAGAGGAACATGAAGATCATCATTAGAATCTGGAGCAGAGACAAGCACCGACACCGGTGGAATGTCCACTGTCTGTACTTGCTCAACAGTTCGAAGTCTGCGAGAGTATGTATATAATATAGGAGGAATGAAGGTGGTAGGACCAGACGCAGTACTCAGAACAAGAGTAGAGGGAATATAAAGAGAGACAACAATCAGAAGAGGAGTAGAGGGAATATGAGGAGAGACAACAATCAAAAGAGGAGAGTTGATTGTCCCGTCCCTGTTACTACTCGTCTCCCCCTGACGCGGACCAAAGTACGACTCCCCCTCACGAAAGGTAACATCAACAGTGCAATAATAGCGACGAGTGGGGGGGGGTGATAACACATATACCCTTTGGTGGTAGGAGAGTATCCAACAAAAATCATCGGAGAGAGCGAACATCCAACTTATCGCGATGCGGGGTATAAACATGAACAAAGTAGACTGAGCCAAAGATGCGAGAAGCGATATTAAAGGTGTGGACTATATTGTTCTTAGCTAAACGGGATAGAGACGTATCATAGGAGATGTGGCGAGACGGAAAAAGATTAATGAGATGAGCGGCAGTAAGAACCGCATCCTCCCAATAGGTCTTTGGAAGATTCATTGCAATTAACAAACACCGAGTAACCTTCAGTAAGTATCTATTTTTCCGTTCGATGACACCATTTTGAGTGAAAGTGTGGACACATGTAGTTTGTTGGATAATGCCATGTTCGGTAAGGTAGAAACTAAACGCTCCCCGATCATTATATTCCCCCCATTATCATTACGGAGCACACGAATTGTGCCGTTGAACTGATTCACAACCATGCAATTAAAGGACTGAAAGCAAGAAAACAGATCACTCTTCTGTTTTAATAAATAAAGGCAAGTAGTACGAGAATGACAATCAATAAATATAACAAATCATTTATACCTAGATAAAGATAACACGGGATGCACCCCAGACATCAGAATGTATAACTTCAAAAGGACATGAACTAGGAAACGAAACATGACCAATACTTTGACGAACATGTTTTGAGCGTGCACATGTGTCACAAGAAAATGATTTAATTAAACTACTGAAAGCAGGAAAAAGTTTTGTAAGATAGAGGGCAGAAGGATGTCCAAGGCGCAGATGCCAACGCCAGATGTCTTGAAGAGTCGAAGCACTGGTGGTGGAAAGGGCACTGGGAGAAGATGACTGGTTCAACAAGTGCAACCCGACAACATTCTTATCACTGCTAAGCATCCGATTCGTATCCAAATCATAAAACACACGAACATCAGGAAAAAATGTTACGGAGCAATTTAATGAAGCAGTTAAGTGGCTTCTGGAGAGAAGATTTTGAGGAAATGAGGGGACATGAAAAATCGAAGAGAGAGAGAGAGAGAGATAGAGAGAGAGAGAGAGAGAGAGAGAGAGAGAGAGATAGAGAGAGAGAAAGAGAGAGAGAGAGATCTGGAGAACACGCAATAGTGCCTTTGCCCGCAATCGAAGAAAGGAAACCGTTAACAACAATGACCTTATAATGGCTAGAGAGAGTAATATAAGAGGTAAAACCCGAGGCAGAGCCAGTCATGTGATCCGTCGCACCTGAGTCGAAGATCCACTCGGAAGGAGAAGTCAGAACATGAGCACTGGAGATAACTGACGTATCAAATACAACAGTGGAATCAGAGGATGGAGAGTCAGTCTGGGAATGCAATGTACGACGAAAGGCCTCTAACTCCATAGCAGAGAGCCCCCAGAGTTGTCCTCATACACCTCAATGGAATGTGCAGAATACTGAGTACGGGCACCAGCCTGAGGACCACCACCACGGTGACCACCTCTCCCTCGAGCACCAGAACCCCGTCCAGAAGGAACAAGGTGAGGATGAAGACGAAAGCAGACGCCCTTTATGTGTCCTTTCTTCCCACAGTAGCTGCATAGAGGTGGAAGACCTCGAGTAATCCCAGCCAGAGCAGAGTGGTCAGTAGAAGAACCAATTGTGCGACGACGATTCTCATCACTGAGGACCATACTGAAGGCTTCCTGAAGAGAGGGAAGTGTCTCACGGTAGAGAACATGCAGGCTAACAACATCAAATTTCATATCGAGTCCCATAAGAAAGACATGAAACCGGAAGCGATCTTTATCCTTCTGAAGAGCCCGTGCATTGGCAGTGCAAGCAGGGGTAAGTGTGTTGAAGTAATCCAGTTCCTGATACAAGCGTTCAAATTCAGAGTAGTAGACAGAAACAGTCATGGTATCCTGCTTCAACTCCAAAACACGTCGAGTGAGCTCATAAATCTTCATCCGAACTGACTGCCTGAGAGTAGGTGTCACGGGCCCTTGTCCAAATGACAAGCCGAATCCAGAAGCATGTAGCTGCGGTACACCTGGGGGGACTTAAAATGAAATAACCACGAGACCCCCAAGGAATTGTCCGCATACCATTTTCTCCATGAGGGATCAGTACGTGGTAGCTCAACAGTGGTGCCATCTATATGCCCATATAGCTGGTGACTTCGAATAACATGTTGCACTGCCCTGGACCATTCCAGATAATTTGTGCCATCCGAGGCAACAATAGTGATCTTCAAAGAGCCAGATTGGCCGTGGCTCCTAGGAGAATCTGCAGAGGAACCGTGGATGACACCTATCTGAGGAGATGATGAGATTTCAGAGGAATCATCCATCGAGAATAGGCCGAAGGAAGAAAAAATAGCAAGACAAAGATCTCAATTTTGAAGAAACCACATCCTACGAGTGTCCCTAAATCGTGTCGCCGGAGAGGACACCGGAGGATGTGACCGCAATGTCTCCGACAAACCCCATGGAGGACAAAACGGCTCGAGACGAAGAGTTGCCCGGAAAAACCCGAGCGGGGAAAGCCGCTGGAGAGAAGCGGTGGGCGGGAGATACGCGGGCAAGAGGTAGACGCGACGCGCTGTAGGCGGAACCTGGCGGACGACGCGGCTGGAGCGGGAGGCGGAGCGGTCGACGCGACTGGAGGCGGAGCGGTCGACGCGCTGAAGGCAGACACGGGCAGGTGCTGGGTTGGCGGCTAGGTCGACGCGGCTGAGTGTAGACGGGAGGGGGAGAGCAACAGGATTTCCTTGGCTCTGATACCAAGTGGAAATGTGGAGAAAAAAAAATTATTGGTTGCCCTAAACCCGACCAAGGTACATATATATGACAACACCCACGTGACATATCACGTGAAATAAGAAGTAGGACAAAATAAAAACTTGAAATAAAATGCGTGTAACACGTATATTCAACTGTTACTACACTTAATGAAGCGGTAAACCTTATAATGTGTTTTTATTGTTTTTTTGGTATTAGTCTCACATCTTGACTGAAACGTGCATTTACCCCTCTATTTGTATATGTAACACCCGTCATTTGACTAGAGAATATAATTTAATTTTCATTGTTTGATCCCGAGTGGAGTTGATCGAATGTTTATCTTGCCGAGGTACGATTCTAGTAGAGTTTGGTATTTTTGCGGCATGTATATGGTTGTACGAGGGCGTAATATATTAATTCCTTTTAGAATTTAGGGAGTTGTCGATTTAAAATTTCTAAAATGCCTAAGTTATTATTATTTTTTATTTGGGGGGTGTTACACCCGTCAGGGCGTTCCTGCGGTTACCAAAAGCGCATCTATCATGCAGATTATTTAAGCCGCAACATCCCCCTATCTATTAGAAATCGTTGCTGCCCCTTTTTAGAAATCCCGCTCGGTTTTCTCGCTCCCGCAGTTGACGAACAAGCGTGCCGCTATCTCCCTTTTGCCGTCTTCTGGTAGCGTGTCGAGAGGACGACACCACCTGCTTTCCTCTTGGCCATCACTCCAGTCGGCACTGTAGGAGTTTTCCCCGTCCAGACCATGTGCGATGAGTTGCGGGTGGGTGTCCCATTTGTACCTTTTGATTTGTATAGTTTTTCGGTAGCATTCCAAGGTTTTTCTTCCTATTGTTATGGTTGTTTTTCCGCTATCCCAACTCAATTTCAAAATGCTAAACTCGAGTTCCACTTTCTCCATTCTCAGATTTTAGGGCTTGAGGTTATTTCCTTGTTTTCCTCAACAACCCTAGTTGAGGCCGGAGTTGTTAATAGAGATCTAGTTTCTTCCAACACTTTTTTTCAGGTAACATCAACCATTCCCATTGAAAATTTCAGATTTCTCATGTTTCGTGGATGACAGAGAATTTTTTTGTGAAATCCTAGTTTTTAAAAATTGTTTGGCTTAGTGTGTGCATAATTCTAGAACTTATGTGTATCGCAGGTACGGATTTAGGGTGAACATATTACCAGGGACTCATACTAGACTTAAGAGAAATCATGCCGCCGCGTCGGGTGTACGAACACCGCAACCCCACGGAAGAATTCTTATTCTTCTTGGCTAGACATATCAGATAGCCTGTAATTATGTTTAGTATAATTCAGTAAAATTGATACGATTGTAGGAAATTTCTACTATCAATAGAGATTGCTAATGCAATTATTGTGTAGCTAGTGTATGCAATACATGTTTAATTTTAATAAGCCCCAAACAGCTAGACCATACGAACAATATAGTCATTCGGTTAGATTGATGAGTAGGAAGCATTAGAGTTAGAATTGTGGTTCTAGTTATCTTAAACCAATTTGGTGAAACGCCTTAACCATAAGCACTTGTTCACAAGCAGAATAACATTAAACAAAAAATGTTGTGTAGGCACGGTGAAGATCTGCTCCCGTGTTGATAGAGGCGCACTATCATTCTCATGGGTGATAGTATACCCTATGAGTCAAATTGTTTGGGGGATGTATCCCGCGTTAGAAATTAGTAGATTCGTGTCTGTGTCCGTTGGACACTAAAACACTTGGGTTCATTAGTAAGGCTCAGATCGTTGGACTAGTATTGCGCGTTAGGAGCTACTCAGCCTGGAACTCGGTAGAAGAACAACCGTAAGGAAAATTAGAACTCAAGTTTAGACCAAACCTTAGAAACTCATAGATAACAAAAGTATTCGAAACTTGAGTAAACGTCATAGTTTATGAGTAATTAGAACAATCATTTATTTTGCTAGTTTTATTTTTAGAAAACTATGCACAGTACCCTAGCATATAGTTTTTCCTATAACACAAAAGTAGTTTCAAAACATGCATACTTTTCTTCTAAAATAATTTTAGTGTCACTAGCAAGAATAATTTTTCTTACTCTCCTTTTGGGCCGACCCATGTTTGGACATGTTTTTACAGGGGCCCCAAGTGGGAAACTGCGCCTAGGATGAGCGTGATTATGGAGTTGCTCATATAGTTTGTTTCCTTTCAGTTGTTGTTTTATTTCTTGTACCATTTGTTTAGTTTTGGATACTTGTAATATTAATGTTTAAGAATTTCTATATATACCAGAGTTTGTGTAATTTTTCAGATATTCAGTGGTCTGGTTCTTTTCTATCTAGTGACTCTGTGAATTCATCTTGTTGAGGTACACTCAAGGTTGTTAGGATTGAGATCTTAGGTGGGATCGTTTTGAGGTTGGATCGGATCGTAGGATCGGATCGAGGATCGCAAGATCCTACAACATTCATAAATTAAGACTGTAGAAAGAGCCCAAATCTTATGTATATTGATTGAGTATATAAATACAAAGAGAGTATACAAATATATAGGAGAGAAAGAGAGGAAACAAATCCTATACAGGATGTGGGACTAAAGGAGAAGAAGCATAAATGAGCCAAAAACATGGACCCAATACAAGGATTATTCTAACACTCCCCCGCAAGCTGGAGCGTACAAATCGTATGCACCAAACTTGGACAAGCATTGATAGAAGGATGCTTTGGGAAGAGCCTTTGTGAGGACATCTGCAACTTGTTCCGTCCCTGGAACATGCTTTAAATCGAGCTTCTTCATTTGAACTTTCTCTCGAACGAAGTGACAATCGACTTCAATGTGCTTCGTTCTTTCGTGGAAGACTGGGTTCTTGGCGATATGTATAACCGCTTGGCTATCACAAAGAAGGAGAGCAGAAGAAGGTAATTTTACATCCAGATCAGTGAGAAGACTTTCAAGCCATGTTAGTTCGGATACAACAGATGCCATAGCGTGGTATTCTGCCTCAGCCGATGAGCGAGCAACGACCGCTTGTTTCTTGCTTCTCCATGTAACAAAATGTCCCCCAAAGTATGTGCAGAAACCACTAGTAGACCGCCGGTCATCAAGAGAGCCCGCATAGTCCGCATCAGAGTATGCCACTAAGGTAGGAGCAGACGAGGAAGTCCGGTACACAAGTCCTTGACCTGGGGCTGTTTTAAGTACCTCAGAATGCGTTCAACCGCCAGAAGATGAGACTTGCGAGGAGAGTGCATGTAGCGACTGACAAGACCAACAATAAAGGAAATATCTGGTCTGGTAACAGTAAGATAGATCAACTTTCCAACAAGTCGTCGATAATATTCATGGTTCTGGAGAAGAAGATCCGATTCAGAAGCCTGAGCACACAGCTTGTGGTTTACATCCATGGGGGTATCACATGGCTTACACCCTAAGAGACCAGCATCATGAAGAAGATCAATACAGTACTTTCGTTGAGATAGAATAAGGCCGTCCGGTCGCCTGACAACCTCAAGACCCAGAAAGTATCGCAGAGTTCCCAGGTCCTTTGTCTGAAAGACCGAGTTCAGATGAACTTTGACGGCATGTTTCCCTTTTGAGTCATCTCCCGTGATGATGATGTCGTCAACATATAGTAATAGAAGGACCGTCCCTGATGGTCGGTGACAAGTGAACAGCGAGAAGTCAGCCGAGCTTCGACTAAAGCCGACATCTCTAAGGACCTTACTGAATTTCTCAAACCAGGCCCGTGGAGATTGTTTGAGACCATACAGAGCCTTACGAAGGCGGCAAACCTGAGACTCCCCCGTGGTCTCAAACCCGGGCTGTTGTTGCATGTAGACCGTCTCCTGGAGATCCCCATTTAAGAAAGCATTCTTGATATCGAGCTAAAAGAGAGGCCACTGGAGATGAACAGCGACAGAGAGGAGGACCCGAACGGTATTGAGCTTGGCGACCGGAGAAAAGGTTTCCTCATAGTCGAGCCCCTGTTGCTGAGTGAAGCCGCGAGCTACAAAGCGAGCCTTCAGACGGTCGATCATCCCATCAGCAGCATGTTTGATGACAAAGACCCACTTGCACCCCACCGGTTTCTGACCCGGAGGGAGGGGGACAACGGTCCATGTCTGGTTAGCTCAGAGAGCAGACATCTCCTCTTCCATGGCTGCCCGCCAGCCCGGATGTTGAAGCGCCTCCTGCACAGAGTTAGGAACAGAAATCGAAGAGAGAGAAGTAGCAAATGTGTGCAGAGATGGAGAAAGGCGATGAAGAGAGACGTAGGCTTCCAGAGGATGGGCAGTGGAGGGCGTTACCTGATCAGAGGGACGCGAAGTGTCCACGGTAGAGGTCGGCGGCAGAGGGGAAACGGAACGGGGAGAGCGACGAGAGTAGACACTGATAACGGGTGGTTTGGTGGTAGAAGTAGCGGGGGGAGGGGAGAGTGGTGGTGGTGGTGGAGTAGCAGGAATAACGGGACGGGGTAAGGACGGCAGAAGAGGAGGCGGTGGTAGTGCAGTTGGGGACGGAGCAGGAAAGAACGGTTCGTCTTCCCGGAATGTAACGTCAGCAGAAACAGTGACCTTGCAGGTAGCGGGTGAGTAACAAACATAGCCCTTCTGGGTGCGGGAGTAGCCAACAAAGATGTGTTTCGCCGCCCTGGGATCCAATTTATCTGAGGAGGGCCCGAGGCAGTGGACATAACAGGTGCTTCCGAAGATACGGGGCGAGAGAGGGAAAGCCGTAGTGGAGGGAAACAATATGCTGAAGAGAGTCGCATAAGTGAGGACAGAGGAAGGGAGGCGATTGATGAGAAAGCAGGCAGTGGAGACCGCAAAGTTCCAGTATGTCTTAGGAACATGCATTTGGATCATGAGGGAGCGGGCAACATCCAGTAAATGACGGTTCTTGCGTTCGGCAACCCCATTTTGTTGCGGGGTATACGCGCAAGAGGTTTAATGGAGAATCACGTATTCCGAACATAAGGTGGTAAAGTCGTGGCTGGTGTATTCACGAGCATTATCGGTACGGAGAGTTTTGAGGGTGGTATGGAATTGCGTCCGGGTCTCGAGGACAAATGCCCGAAACACCCGGGGAAGCTCGGAGCGTTCTCGGAGTAAGTAGAGCCACGTGGTGCGTGAATGATCATCAATAAAGATGAGAAAATAACGAAAACCACATATACTAGGAATCCGAAATGGTCCCCAAATATCCGAATGAACAAGATCAAAAGGAGCCGCACTCCGAGTACAATGCGAAGGAAACGAATAACGTGGCTATTTGCCGAGAATACATGAATCACACTGAAAAGAACTAAAAGAAAGGTCTGGAAGAGCCCGCTGAAGAACTGGCAGAGGGGCATGACCAAGTCGGCGATGCCAGACAGTGGAGGAGACGGAAGACAGAGCGATCGGAGAGGAATCGAGAAGGTAGAGCCCATTCCGCAGCTGACCTTTACCAATGGTAGTCCGCGTCCGCCGATCCTGTATAACAAAAGGAAGAGGAAGTGAATATAACAAAACAATCCAGGTCACTCGTAAGACGCCCAACAAATAGTAAGTTAAAAGGGGAACTCGGAACATGAAGAGCCGAGCGAAGAGGGAGGGATGGGTGGATAGAAAGATCGGCCGAGCCGGAGACAGGAACCAGCGCCCCATTGGCCACAGTGATGGACTTCGGATAAGGAGAATCCGAGTACTGGGTAGGCCGTTGCGAAGTGATGTGATGATTAGCGCCAGAGTCCACAATCCAACCTGGGCTGTGGGAGAGACAAGCAGTACCTGTGTGGGAGACGGAGGCGACGGAGGCCGAGGGGGGGTTGAGCAGACCCTGGAGATGCTGGAGCTGAGGACGGACGGTCTCGAGATCCGGAGGAGTAGCGTCAGTAACAGCAGAAGCCGTCGGGCGAGGGGGGTAGCCGAGTTTCTTGTAACAAGTCGCCTCAAGATGGCCATCCTTCCCGCAGAAGGAGAACTTTGGCCGGCCACGACCCCCACGGCCACGGCCCCGCGAGCCCGACCGTCCCCCCCCCCCCGAGTAGAAGGGGGAGGAGATGGTAAGAGCGGAGGGGCATGCTGAAGGAGAGCCGATGGAGAAGGAGCCGGAAGATCTGGAGGAGGCGAGACCCGGAGAATCATGGAGCAGACATCCGAAAAGGAGGGTGTAGTAGGAGCGGCCAGGACCTGAGCACGAAGACTGTGAAGATGAGAAGGAAGGCGAGCCATAAGGATGACAATGCAAGCAGCTTTCTTCTGAGCCCGCTGAGCAGCAAGATCAGTGGTCGGCGGCTGGTGCTGGATCCAGGCTTCAGCAAGCGTTTTATCCCGAACGACAAACGAGGTCATATCTGAGGCGCCGCCAGTGTCGAGAGTGAAGAGATCAGTGAGGATGTCATAAAGATGCTGGAGGCTGTCGCGGCCAGAATACAAGGAATGAAGCTCATCCCACATAGCCTTGGCGATGTCGTGGTACATAGCCATTTGATATGGCTCACCATCCAAGGAGTTCAGAATCCAAGTCTGAACACGACCGTCATTACGAAGCCAATCATCCGTACTTGGAGAAGGAGGTGCCTGAGTAAGGTGCGGCAGAAGGCCCTTAGCCTGGAGAATCCGCCGAACAGAATGCACACAAGGAATAAAGTTCTTCTTGCCAGAAAGAGAGATGGTAGTTATCCAGAGCTCGTCACGGAGTTCGACAGAACAGGCCGGGCGGTCTGGAGGACAGGCCGGATGGACAGGGGGCGGGCTGGCCGCCGAGCTGGGAGAAGTGCCAGAGGAAGTCATGGAGACAGGCCGCAGCCCTTAGACGACTAGGGAAGACCGCCGCGGATGGAGCAAGAGACCGCGCGACAAGGCCCCGTCGAGGAGGAGAGGAGACCGCGACCAAGAGAGTTGGAAGGGAAAAGAACAAGGCCGCACAGTCATAATGGCACCAGCGATCAGGCAGATCGCGACGGAAGAGGCCGCGATCAAAAGGCGAAGCAACCAGGGGAAGCGCCGGTCAGAGACAAGCCGGGCGGACTGAGACAAGCCGCGCCGGACTGAGACAAGTCGGGCGACCAGGAGAAGGCAGGAGATCGCGACCAAGATGCAGGCGAGAAGGAGACAACCCGCATGGTCAGGCAGATCTTACGCGCCGGACTGAGACAAGTCGCGCCGGACTGAGACAAGTCGCGCCAGACTGAGACAAGTCGGGCGACCAGGAGAAGGCAGGAGATCGCGACCAAGATGCAGGCGAGAAGGAGACAAGCCGCACGGTTTGAGACAAGCCGCGCCGGAATGAGACAAGTCGCGCCGGACTGAGACAAGTCGAGCGACCAGGAGAAGGCAGGAGATCGCGACCAAGATGCAGGCGAGAAGGAGACAACCCGCACGGTCAGGCAGATCTTAGCAGCGGACAGAGAAGGAGGCCGCGACGAATAGAGAGGCCGCAGCGGACAGAAAAGAGGCCGCAGACAAGACAGGCCGCGAACAAGCAAAGAGCGCAGGAGCGGACTGACGAGAGGCCGCGGCGAGTAGAGAGGCCGCAGCGGACCGAAGATGCCGCTCTTGGACTCCATTTGCAGTCAACAATCAACACTTGTGATACGATAAAGCAGCATGATATGATTCTGTGATGGGGTATGAGGGAGGGATTGAGATAAGGTTAAACAATGGGTTATGAGCGTTGTACCGATTGAATGAGGTCGGGATAAGATTGGACATATTTCTAGTTACCTTTGGCCATGCCGGTAGAATCGGGTCAGGATCGCGATCCTAGAGATCCTAAGATCCGGATCGCGATCCCAGTCGTGGATGTGCCGATTTAGATGCTAGGTAAAATCTGGATCGATTTACAAAATCTGGATCGTAAGATCCTACGATCCGGATCGTGATCCTGATAACCATGGGTACACTTTTACCCTTAGTTTCGTATGCAACTTCCTCTATAAGCTTACAATTCAGTTCTTTTCATTTATGCCTGCTATGTACTAGTTTTAATACTGTTTTTTAGTTGTCTTCTTATCGCTGGACCCGGCCGGACGACTGATGGGTTGTTAAACTAGGTTGAGGTGTTATAGTATATATAGAGGGGTATTCTTATTAATAAAAATTCAAGAAAGATTTCACTCTTCCACAAGTGTACAAGAATCACGCTCTTTGCTTTCTGCCTCTCACTCTCTCACATTTGATGATCGCTCCTACCAGTGCCTGACCACGTTACTTAATGACTCCTTGACGATTGCTCCATTCTTTCTTGCTTGTTTGACACTTGATGTGGGTTTGCAATGCTTGTCTGCAATACTCGTCCCCCCTTTTGTCCTCCGATTACTACTCACACATCCCTTTTACCCGCATCAGACACTCACTTTTACTCACAACAGACACTCACTTCATCAGATTTGGTTGCATTGAAGATCTTTCGCATTTTAACAAAGGGAAGCTTGCCTCCCTTGGGCTTGGCCACTCACTTGGGCACAACTTGTGACGCCGAACTTCAACAGGTAATAATATATGAGTTTTCGCTTTTTATTTAAATTGCACATCCAATTTCAATATATTGGCATCAATTCGTAATAGGTACTATGTGATGGAAATTACATACGTGATTGGGTTCAAAATTGTAATGAAATAAGTATATTTTTAATGTTTAAGTTATTAAGCAAAGTGATGGTTAAGATGACCGACTAAGCGAAGAAGTCGGTCCATGAGCGTGACTCACGACGAGGGTCTGCCTGCATGCTATGGAACAGGAAATCGGGTACACAATAAGGAGGATACGAAGAACCGGACTCCTTCATTTTCACGCACACATGATTTCTTCCTCTCCAACCAGACGTTTGCCGCACCTCGCCGACTACAGTTCGACGCCCAAATCCACCCAGTTTCATACGATTTCCCTCTCAATCTTCAAGCAATTTCTTCCTCTCAACCCCTTTTCAATTTCATGTGAATTTGTGACTCCAATTATTAGATCCAAAAACCCTAAATAGGTATATAAACAATTTTTTTGAATTTTTTCTCCTCTCAAATTTCAGTGAGGATTTAGTGCTTCTATGCACAATTTTACGCAAAATTAGAATTCTAGATTGTTAGGTTTTGGTGTTTTATTTCTTTTGATGTCTTTATAGTTGTAACTCCTATATATAGTGGAGTGTCCGCTTATTCATATTACAATATCATTTTTCTCTTGTGCCATGCGTGCCCTAATCGGCCCGCTCACTCGCGCCGCACTCGCGACCTTCTGCCTCCGCTCGCGCCACACTCGCACACTTCCGCCGCTCTTGCTTTTGCCGCCTCCGCCTGCTCCGACCTTCCCTCACTAATGCCTCCCTCTCCCGGTTCCCCTTCTTTCCCTCGCCCCGTTTCCAGCCGGGAGGCTTCCCTCTCCGCCTCCCTCTCTCTCATTTCTTTCTGTCTAGGTCTGGACGCCGGCACCCAATTTCCCCTCTAGCGCTGCCTCTTTGAATGCCTTCGTAGGCCTGCTCTTTTTTTTTTCAGCGTCCAGTCCTCCTTCTTACAAGGATGACATCTTCCTTTTTATGATGGTGTTCATGGCTCTAAACTCTCGCCGACTGCCTCTTTCTACGAGCAGCGCTTTGTTTGGTGCTTCTTTGATCTAGTGTGCATTCTTCCGACATTTCTTTCCTCTTGTTGCTTTGGACTAGAGTGTGGAATCAGCCTCTTTGTTGCCTGGCTCCTCCTCGATATCTACTTTGGGCTCTGGCCGCCCTCTATATGATCATGGGACTCTTCAGATCACCACCATGAAACTTGATGGCATCAACTGTCTGCCATGGGCTCGTTCCATTACCCTTGCCCTACAGAGCCGCCGTATGTTTGGCTATGTCAATGACACTCGTTTTCTCCGGCTTTGACCTCTCCTGAGTGGTCTTAATGATAGTCGAAAAACTTCATGGTGATGTCATGGTTGCTCAACTCCATGCAAGAATGCATTGCTCAGAATTATCTTTTTCTGGATACTGTCGCTGATACCTAGCAACATGCCGAGGCTCCCTATTCCTACCAGAACAATGCTGCTCAAATCTTTCAACTTCGTCGCCGGATTTTCCTGTTGCGGTAAGGAGACCGCTCTCTGCCGTCCTACTACCTGAAGTTTACTCAGCTATATGAAGAGTATGATCACTTTGATTCGCTCACTCTCGTCTCCCCTGAGGATGAAGTTTTTGTTCAGGCTCGTGGCTATGGTCGCTCTTTGGGCCATCATTCCCAGCCCCGCTCTGCTCATTTCTCTGATGCTTCTGATGATACGTCCTCTCCGACAGCCCCACCAGCTCTTTCTTCGGACGAAATTCTTGTCTTTCGTCGTCTCATGCAAGGACATCCTTTAGTGACTTCTACTTCATCCTACTCATATGCCCACCAGGGGCCCCCGGGTGCTCATTCTGCTTCTAGCCGCGCCTCCACTCAGTGGATCATCGACAACAGAGCCACCGACCATATGACCGGCACTGCTTCAGGTTTTGTATCCTACTCTCCATTGTCGGGTCGTGACAAAGCGAGTGTTGCTTATGGTTCCATTTGCTCTATTGCTGACAAAGGAACCATTCCCTGCTCTTCTCTCACTCTCTCACCCGTTCTTCATGTTCCTAACTTTACTCGAAATCTCCTGTCTATTAGTCAATTGACTAACTCTATGCATTGCTCAGTGACTTTTCTCCCTCTTCTTCTATCTTTCAGGACCTGACGATGGGGAAGGTGATGGGCTCTGGTAAACTATGCGATGGATTGTACATGTTTGACCCCTCCAACCCGGCTTCTACTCTGCATGCCCTTCATGTCGCTTCGTCTTCTACTTTGGATTCCTGGCACTGTCGCCTTCGACATCCCTCTATCTCTGTTATGAAATTATTGTTTCCTGCTATGTCATCCTCTGTTTTTAACATTTTTCGTTGTAATATCTATGAACTGTGTAAGCACAAACAGACATCTCTTTCTCGAATGTCCCCTCCTTGTGCTACGCCTTTTGAGGTTATTCATTCTGATGTTTGGGGCACTAACCGTATTGCTTCTATTTATGGTTGCAAATAATTTGTCACTTTTATCGACTGTTTTTCTAGATGCACATGAGTTTATCTCATGAAAAACAAATCTGATGTTTTTTCCTTTATTTCAACGTTTCCATAAAATGATTAAGACTCAATTCAATGTCACTGTGCGTGTATTACAAAGTGATAATGGTCGTGAGTACATTGACTTTCACTTTGAACGGTTCCTTTGTGACTTGAGTTTCATCCACCAAACTTTTTGTGTGTACACTCCTGCCCAGAATGAGGTCGCCGAGCGTAAGAATCGACACCTCCTGGAGGTCGCTCGTTGTTTATTACTTCAGATGCACCTACCCAAATACTACTGGGGGACGCTGTCCTCACGGCTACACATTTGATTAATCGCCTACCAACTCTTATCCTTAACCACAAAACTCCGTTAGAAGCTTTCCATATCCTCCCTAGCCAGCTCACTCCTTGTATCTTTGGTTGTGTGTGTTTTGTCCATATGCATCACACCTCTAGGCTTGATCCTCGGGCGCTTCGGTGTGTCTTCATTGGTTACTCGAACACCCAAAAACGGTATAATTGTTTTCATCCCGAGACCCGCAAGACTTTTGTCTCTATGGATGTCACCTTCCATGAATCAGTCTTATTACAGAAGCTCTCTTCAGGGGGAGACTGGTACCATGGAAGTGAGCTCCTCAGCCATTCCCCTACCTATATATCCTCCATATCAGCCTGCTATTCCTTCTGCGGTTCTGCCGCCGCCTCTGTCACCTCGCCCTACTCCTCTGTTGCAGGTTTATACTCGTCGACGAAGGAGCACAAACATTCAACTTGGACACACAGTACCAGAATCCACGCCTGAACCGTCCACTGGTACTCAAGGTAACCGTGCTTCCACTCGTCATCCCTTATCTCATTATGTGACTTACGACTCCCGGTCTTCCCGGCATAGATCCTTTGTCACTTCTTTGGCCTCCATTTCCATACCCTCTTCGTGGCAGGAAGCTCCGAGGCATCAAAAGTGGAAAGGTACTATGCGGGAAGAGATGATAACTCTTGAGAAGAATTGCACATGGGACGTTGTTTACCTTCCTGAAGGCAAGACCGTGGTTGCATGTAAGTGGATTTTTTCAGTAAAACAAAACTCCCAATGTCTTCTGGATTGTTACAAGGTTAGGTTGGTGACCAGAGGATACACCCAAAGGATCAGAATTGATTATCAGGAAACCTTTGCTCCTGTTGCAAAGATGAATTCTATCCGTATTCTGCTCTCGTGCGTTGCCTGCAAAGGGTGGAGTCTGAGCCAGTTGGACGTGAATAATGCCTTCCTCCGTGGTGATTTGGAAGAGGAAGTTTATGTCTCCACCTCTCGGTCTTATCTCTGAGGGATCTGATGGGAAATGTATGCAGACTGAAGAAGGCTCTCTACGGCCTAAAACAATTCCCGAGGGCGTGGTTTAGAAGGTTTCAACGAGCAATGGTGACATTTGGATATACACAGAGTAATGCTGATCATACCCTATTTGTAAAGCACATACAAGGGAAACTGACGGCGTTGATAGTTTATGCGGATACATTGTCATAACTTGGGATGACATGGAAGAAATAAAAAAACTGAAAACTAGATTGGCTAGTGAATTTGAGGTCAAGGATCTTAGGAACCTCAAGTACTTTCTTAGCATTTAAGTTGTTAGATCCAAGCTCAGTATCTTTATCTCACAAAGGAAGTACATCCTTGACCTGCTGGAGACTATGAGGATGAGTGAGTTTAGACATGCTGACACCCCCATTGAAGTGAACCATAGATTGGGAAGAGATGTTGGAGAACCTGTTGTAGATATCAGTGGCTTTCAACACCTGGTGGGGAGACTCATCTACCTATCTCATAATCGCCCGAATATATCGTATGTTGTTGGAGTTATCAGCCAGTACGTGCATGCTCCCAAATCGCACCACTTGGATGCTGCACATCAAATTCTCAGATATCTCAAGACCTCTCCAGGACGTGGCATTTTGTTCTCTCCGAACAAAGAACTATCAATTGAAGTTTTCACAGATGCTGATTGGGCAGGGTCAGTTGATGATCGTAGATCCACTTCCGAGTATTGTACCTTGGTTGGAGGAAATCTGATGACTTGGAGGTGCAAAAAACATGTTTTTGCCAGATCCAGTACAAAAGCAGAATTTCGGGCTATGGCCCAGGGAACATGTGAAGGAATGTGGATTCAATCTCTTTAGCTCGAACTTGAGATTTATGACAAAGGTCCCATCCGGCTATACTGTGATAACAACACTGCCATTAGCATCGCTCATAATCCTATCCAGCATGACCGCACTAAACATGTGGAAGTCGATCGACACTTCATCAAGAAAAACATATTGAGGGGAGTTATTAGCACTCCTTTTGTCCCCTCTGATCAACAACTGGCTGATATGATTACAAAGGCGTTGTCTCATAGGTGTTTTGGTAGCATTATATCCAAGTTGTGTGTGACGGATATCACAAACCCAACTTGAGGGGAAATGTTAGGTTTTGGTGTTTTATTTCTTTTGATGTCTCTATAGTTGTAACTCCTATATATAGTGGAGTGTCCGCTTATTTCATAATACAATATCATTTTTCTCCTGTGGTAACATAGATGAATCAATGATTTCCAAGTTTTGAAATTTCAAGTTTTTTCAATTTAGGTCAAGAAAAAGGGCTATTAGGAAGTTATATCTCTCAATTAGAGCAACACCGTCTTTCCGAAATTTTAGTGCAGCAATCTTATGCTTGGATTTTGAATTCCTTTTTTCAAGTAGGTTGAGAACAAGTATGGATGTGAGTCTCCTCGCTGATTTTCTGAAATTCCCCTTCAATTTCAATTAGGGCAGCAAGATACGGAGGTGTGAATAACTGATTTTGAAAATCTGATCATAAAAGTGAATTCTATGCGTATTATATGAATGAGGGAATTAAGTTTAGGGCAAATTCCCTTCTTATTTTGCTAGGGCAGCAACCTACCAACATGGATGGGGGCTGGTTTGGAAGAACTGTTGCAGGAAATGATATTCTATGTTAATAATTAGCACAAAAGAATTAGATTAGGGCGACTCCCGTATAAATATAAATAAGGGCATCAAAACCTAGTGTTTGTAAAAAGCTAATCTTGAGTTATTTCAATGTGAGGGTTTAAAGATCTTGAATTGATATCAAGATAACATGACATTATCTTGAAAAGAGTTGGAAAGTAATTTAATAATGATTCGTTGTATATGACATGACATCCCAAGGCTGCCCCTTTTTATTCTTGCCGCATTTGTTATGTTTACCTTCCTCAAAATTTTCAATCCTAATTGGATTCAAAATTTGGGACATTTGTTTACATTGGAAGGAAAATAAGCAATTGCTTGAAGTTGCTAAGACCCTTAATACCTTTTGGGAGGTGTTATTTTAACGATTCCTACTTGAGAAATAAAATGCCAACCCGTTTTTTAAATTCATATCGCCTTTGCATTTCTTTGAAGAATATATTTGTAATTAAAACAAACTCCAATTTTCCTTTCAAAACTTTTGGATGCATTTGTTTTGTTTACATTCATCAACCTTTTCAATTCCAATTAAATTCAAAGTTTGAGGAATGTACTTTCATTTGATATGCACTCGGTTTTGTTTTTTTTCTACCGGTGGCCTACGAGCACTTCCCAAGAGATCACTCATCACAGGACTGCTCTCACCGGAGCACGTTTAACTATGAAGTTTCCAACACAACACCACTTGCTCCGAAAGCGCATCTGATATGTGAGAATTTGAATTATTAATTAAGCTTGACAACTTTTTCTCTAATTTTGGTGTGATATTTGGCTCTTTCCTGCACCTCCTTTTAGCTAGAAACCCGTCAGGAGCTATTTTACATGTGCTTCACTGCCCCAACGCACTCCTTGTCCTCTTTAGATTTAGGATGTTACATGCCTACCAACTTTTGCATGGTTTGTCCCTGATGCGCCCATCGTACTGTAGAAGGTCTGACTCTGAAACCTTTCATAACGACCCAACCCTTACAATATCAGAAGTATTTTCCTCTTTGGTTCATTCCATCCCATACAAAGTTGAATTGCACTGTTGTCTTTTTCCACTTGTGGCCTACGAGAACTTCTCAGGAGGTCGCACATCTCAGAATAGCTCTGGAGCATGCTTTACTATGGGGTTTCCAACACAACTCCACTTTCTTCCAAAAAGGCGCCTCTTATATTTAAGAAGGTGAATAATTAGTTAAGCCCAATATCTTTTCATCCAATTTGTGAGATTCGGTTCATTCTCACACCTCTTTTCACCTAGAAGCCTTCCAGGAACTACTTTATCTTGGCTTTACTGCCCAAAACACTCTCCGCCCTAAAAAGATCACTTTCATCGAATTCTGGTTGTTACACCAATAATCTCAACAATGCATCAAAATTGAAGGTTATACGCTAAACCCCTAAGCCAAAAAGAAAAGAAAAGAAAATCTACCCAATAAACTCAACAATCCATAAAAGTTGAAGGCTATACTCTAGACCCCAAAGCTAAATGAAGAACTCCTCAATAATCTCAACAATTAATTAAAGTTGAATGCTATACCCTAGACCCCAAAGTTAAAAAGAAGAACTCCCCAATAACCTCAACAATGCGTAAAAGTTGAAGTTTATATCACCACCCCACCCCCACACCCAAAATATAAAAAACAACAACCTAGTAACCTCAACAATTCATCAAAGTTGAAGTTTATAGTTATTTTCCACATGCAAATTGAAAATACAACAGACGTGCAACATAGAAGTGCAAATGAGAGAGATACATGCATGAACAAGTAGTAAAATCGTGATTCCCGGAAGAATTAGTGGTATCAACTACATTAAAAAATTATCTCAGGTCAGCTGTTATACATGAAAAGAAAAAATGCAGGTCGTCGACAATTGCGAGTGTTTGGAAGAGATGGGATGCACGAATCTTATCAAAAGAGTAGAAAAGAAAAAAATTGAGAGGCCTGTGTTTTTTTCGGGTTGCATCGATCATGCGGAGCGTGAACGTGGCCTTGGGGCACGTTTGCGTATCCTCCAAAAATTGCGATCAAAGGTTCGTAGGATCATGGCGCCAAACGCTAATTTAAGCGCGGTCCACCATTTTTTCTAAACGGCGGCACACCAAAAACACCATCACACCAAAACGTTCCTCCAAACGGGAATTTTTTAATTTATTCCTGTTAGTTAGTCATTGCTTAAACTAGTGTTTCTTTTGTATTTTGTTTTCCTTTGTAGGAGTTATTGTCATTTTCTTTGCCTCTTAGTCTGATATGGTAAATGTTCAAGTCTCTTTAAAAATATTGTTCTCCCTAATTTCTTTCATTTTTTGTTGAAGTTCTGCTCTTAATTTCTACAGTGTGATCTTTAACTCTATCTGTCAACGGCTAAACTGGTTTTCCATTTAGATGTGTAGAAAAGGAGAAAGCCAACCTTGTATATATGTCCACTTAGTACAAATACAAAGAATGAGTACATATATATAGATGAGAGAAAGAGGGAGAAAAGTCCTATACACAATGTGGGACTAAAGAGAGGAGAGAAAAACAATAAATGCTATACAAATGAGCCTAGTTTAAGTGGGCTTTTTCAACACTCCCCCGCAAGCTGGAGCGTATAGGTCATATGCACCCAGCTTGGACAAACACTGGTAGAACAGGGTGCTTGATAAGGCCTTTGTGAGGATGTCGGCAACTTGATCAGTTCCTGGAACATGCTTCAATTCAAGTTTCTTCAATTGAACCTTCTCACGAACAAAGTGACAGTCAACCTCGATATGTTTTGTGCGCTCATGAAACACCGGATTCTTTGCAATGTGTATGGCGGCTTGACTATCACAAAATAGAACAGCAGAGGAGGGGAGTTTTACTCCCAGGTCAGTAAGGAGACTTTCGAGCCATGTGAGTTCTGAGACAACCGAGGCCATCGATCGGTATTCAGCTTCTGCAGAGGAACGGGCTACCACAGCCTGTTTCTTACTCTTCCACGTAATAAGGTGACCACCAAAATAAGTACAGAACCCACTAGTTGACCTTCGATCGTCCAGAGAGCCCGCATAGTCGGCATCAGAATAGGCAACCAATGCGGGAGCAGAGTCAGAGGTTTTGTAAACCAGCCCTTGACCCGGAGCTCGCTTAAGGTATCGAAGAATCCGTTCAACCGCTTGAAGATGAGAAGCCCGGGGGGCATGCATGAACCGACTGACAACCCCAACTGCAAATGATATATCCGGCCTCGTGACTGTTAGATAGATCAATTTTCCCACAAGGCGTCGATAGTATTCCGGGTTCGGAAGCAGCAAATCGTCATCCGAAGCATGAGCGCATAGTTTGTGATTTGCCTCCATCGGGGTACAAGCTGGCTTTCAACCAGACTGACCAGCATCTTTGAGAAGATCGAGACAGTACTTTCGTTGGGAGAGCACCAACCCGTCCGGCCGCCGGGCAATCTCGAGACCCAGGAAGTAGCGAAGAGTCCCCAGGTCTTTAGTTTGAAAAACAGTGCTCAGATGTTGTTTGACATCTTGAATCCCCTTTGAGTCATCCCCAGTGAGAAGGATGTCATCAACATAGACCAACAGAAGGACGGTGCCAGTGGCCCTGTGTCGGGTAAACAGGGAGAAATTTGCAGAACTCCGAGTGAATCCCATGTCTCGAACCACCTTGCTAAACTTGTCAAACCACGCCCGAGGGGACTGTTTGAGACCATAAATTGACTTTCTGAGAAGACATACCCGAGACTCCCCCGTGGTCTCAAACCCGGGCGGTTGGCGCATGTAGACGGTTTCCTGAAGGTCACCATTTAAAAAGGCGTTCTTGATGTCGAGCTGATGAAGGGGCCAGTGGCGGTGCACCGCGACGAAGATAAGAACACGGACAGTGTTGAGCTTGGCCACCGGAGAGAAGGTTTCCTCATAATCGAGGCCCTCCTGTTGTGTGAAGCCACGGGCCACAAGACGGGCCTTCAGTCGGGCAATAGTGCCATCCGGAGCATGCTTGATGACGAACACCCATTTACACCCAACAGGGTGCTGACCGGGAGGTAAGGGAACCAAGTCCCAGGTCTGGTTGGCCCAGAGGGCCGTCATCTCTTCGTCCATGGCAGCCCGCCAGCCAGGATAGTGAAGCGCCTCCTGCAAAGAGTTAGGGACCGAAACAGAGGATAATGAGGTGGCAAAGTGAAGAAGAGAGGGAGAGAGGCGATGGAGAGAGACGTAGTTCGCCATTGGGTGAGCAGTAGAGACGGGAGCCGGAGCAGCAGGGAGCAGAGCACCAGAGGGCGAAGCCGACTGCAGAGGGGCTACAGGATGAGGAGAGCGACGAGAGTAGACCCGGATAACCGGGGGTGGTGGACGGACAGGAGGTAGAGAAGACAGAGTGGATGAGGAGTGAGGAGCAGGAATGACAGGACGAACGACGGGAGCTGGACTCAGAGCGTCATCAAGAGCAGGGAAGAAGGGAATATCTTCGCGAAAAGTCACGTCAGCCGAGACAGTAACCTTGCGGGTAGCAGGCGAATAACAGACATAACCCTTCTGAGTGCGCGAGTACCCCACAAAGATATGCTTGGTGGCACGAGGGTCCAATTTGTCTGTGGAGGGACCGAGGTGGTGAACGTAGCAGGTACACCCAAACACCCGGGGAGGAACGAGAAAAGGTGGAGTTGAGGGAAAGAGGAGGCTGAAGGGGGTAGCATACTGGAGGACGGAAGACGGGAGACGGTTGATGAGGAAGCAAGCCGTGGAGAGCGCGTAGTTCCAGTATGGTTTGGGAACCTGCATTTGAAGCATAAGAGAGCGAGCGACATCAAGAAGGTGACGATTCTTGCGCTCGGCGACCCCATTCTGTTGTGGAGTGTATGGACACGAGGTTTGGTGAAAAATGCCGAACTCAGAGCAGAGAGTGGCAAAGGTATTTGTCACAACCCGCATTTTCTCCGAAATTTAAGGAGTATCAGAGTAGAAGAAAACGCGCGTTCTGATGCCACGTCAGACAGGGGATAACTGTCGACGCTCAGGCAACCACTAACTGCTAAGACTAAGAAAGTTCAAAACTTTAATGATGAGAAAACCAATTATATTTTAGAGGCCGTATCCCTCGGCTTCGTGGATCAACTAGTCCACCTTTCAAAAGTATACTTGTACGTAGCGGAAAATACTTTATTCATTTTCTTTTTAACACCCTAAGAGAATGCTTAAGCGTCCCCAGGGGACGCCTAAGGCTATGCAAAACCCTAGATTTAATTTCTATATTATATATAGGAAATATCCTTTTTACGTGATTTGAAAATAGTGATTAGGCTTTTTTTTTAGAAAGGAAAACATGATGACTATATTTTTGATATAATGATTATTTTCTTTTATAAGTTTTAAAGTAACTAGCAACCTAACATAAATCCTCCCAGAACAAGTTGAACAAACTCCAAAACAGGAAATCTAGCAGTATAAGCAAAGTACAAAGCATCTAAAAAGGGAAACCACCAGTGGGCGCCAACAACTGACACGAACCCACTGGTGAGTAGGTATATCTGTACTACAAGTCTAAAGAAACTACCTCCCAGGAGTGAGGAAAAGAAACTCAGCAGCAGCTACAACACTAGCAAACTCCAGAAGAACCCTAGCCGCTCAGTCGGCTATAAACCTGAACCTGAGGCATTCAAAGAATAGAACGCCTCAGCAAAGCAATATATAAATATGGAAATGAAACAATAGCATAAGAAAGAAGTGAAACAGGTAAGAGCTAAGTACACGAGTGCAGGAAAAAAAAAATACTCGCCATGAGTGAGTAAAAAGGGGGGTGCACCAAGTGCACGGGTGAGGTCAAGCCTCTCGCATATCTGCAGGAAGGATTAGCAAAGTAATAAATCCAGGTATAAAGCTAGAGCAGAAAGAGTCACCTAGTACTGGAGATGGACAAAAAGGTCAGAAAAAGGGCCTAGACTGGTGGCAATGGTCCAACCACGTCTCACAGGCCTAAACATCTCAAGGTGCTGTGGTGGTGGCATCGGTCCAACTCAACCAAACAGCTCACATTGTCTTAATAAGACAAGAAGTAAAACAAGGGTGGCGGCATCGGTCCGACCCACCTCAAAATCACATCCTACTCCAGCACTACGTGACTCGGGAAAGCCCTCACTAGTGGTTCCATGAACCACCGAGAAGTCACACTGAACCCTAAGCACTCTAGAGCGACCCACCTAAGCGTCTTATATTCATACCAACGGACTAAACATCGACTTCGCCCAAGCAAGAGGGTTGACACAATTAAATTGAAGGTGACACGAATCCTAGTTTAAGTAAGTATTTTGATACTAAACGCGTTCCGATAATGTGATATTAAATACGGCAAAGTAGCTTGACCTCCAACTAAAACCTTAAGGTTAACCTACTACCACCGTACACATTTAGCTTATTACATCTCATAAACACTATACTTGGGTGGTTCGATACCTACATTAGCAAGGGGCTTAACACTAATGCGAACAAGTGAATTGACACCAAAAAGACAAATGACAATAGGGTTGGGTGGCCTCGGTACCAATCCGATTTTTCTTTGGGGGAACCAAGGGGCAACTACGATAAGGTCCTTGCCATTAATAATAATGAGATCACCTCAAAATTTCCTAGTGCCGAAATCATACCAAAATTCCAAATGCTGAAATAATATCAAGAATTTCCTAGTGCTGAAATCGTATCAAGAATTTCTCATGAATTAGGTAACAAAACTAGCATGAAGAAATTTTACTTTGGCAAGAGAGTACTTGCCTTGGTCTTAGGAGAGGATTCGACCAGCAGCGGATCTAGGAAAACCTGGACAAACAAAAAAAATCGGGCTAGGAGGAACCGGCCAGCACCCAATCGTCCCGCAAACTCAACCACAAGGAGAACCTGGACAGAAATTAGGGTAGGAATCTCCATTACTGCTTGGAAAAACTGAAGATGAAGAGATCCGACCGGGAAGAACATGGAGGAAATCTCAAGATAGATACCTTGGAATGGAGATCTTGACTGGAGGAGTCCGGATCCGGCCTCGAACTGGAGATCCGGGCTGATTTGGGCCGGCGAACGGGTGATCGGGGGCTGCGGGGGCTTCCACCGTTTTTCCTTCTTCCGCTCGGGTTCCAGGCAGCCGACGGGTTGGGGGGGGGGGATTTCTAACCTAACCGATATATATATATATATATAAATATATATACTTATTTAATTCTAAACTTATATCTATATTTATATAAACACACTTAACTCTCATTTATATACGCATCTATACATACACCCTATCACACACACATATATATATATATATATATATTTATACATACACACTAACACACCTATAAATATGTTTATACGTACACACTAACACATGATCGCAGGCACGCACACGCCAATTATTAGAACCTCGCATGACTACAACACGCGCTATGCCCCAAATGCGCAAACATGAAAAATATGCTTGCACAACTGACGACTCGCTAACTAGCGACCGTCGAAAAGGCGCGAAAACTAACGCTCTCGGATTCCGAACGAATCCGCACCGTAGCTAAACACTCGGGCTACGAAAACATCGGCGAAGTCGGATACAACCTCCGACGACCACACACTTGGGCAAACCTCGCCCGAAGCCAAAGTACAGGGATTCCCTAAGAGGCTCAGCCGGGACTCCAAAACAGACACCGGCTAGCTGGGGAAACCATACAACAGGCCATAACCTCTAAGAACACCTAACGAGGTACTCTAACAACGACACGGGCCGGGAATGTGCCAACGTAACGCCAAACGAGGACTTAAATAATTGCCGAAAAAAATTCGGGGGCGTTACAGTCACTCCCCATAAAAGAAAGTTTCGTCCCGAAACTTTACGTATATTGCCTCTACCAAAGAGGAAAGTAACAATATAAAAGTTACTAGAAATAAAACATACCCAACAAATCAGGAGAACAGGCGAGGGTAAGCCTCCCTCATAGCCGACTCTAGCTCCCAAGTCGCACTTTCCAAATCTTGATTCTTCCAAAGAACCTTCACCATCGGGATAGACTTTGATCGCAGCACCCGGTCCTGAGTATCCAAGATGCGGACCGACACCTCAACATACGAGAGGTTGAGCTCCAACTGGGGCACATCCAAGACCTGCCCACTGCTCCGCACACACTTCCGCAGCTGGCTCACGTGAAAGACATTATGCACGCCTGGGAAGTTGGCGGGTAGATCCAACCTATATGCTGCCACACCAATTCGCTCCAAAATTCTGAATGGGCCCACATACCTCGGATCCAGCTTACGGTTCTTACCGAACATCTTCACTCCAACCATCGGAGACACCTTCAAGAAAACCAAATCCTCTACCGAAAATTCCAAATCAGACCTACGCCGGTTGGCGTTTTTCTCATATCTCTCCTGAGCTAACCGAAGCTTTTCCCGAACGAGCTTCACAGCAACCTCCATTTCCTCGAGAGCATCAGGACCCAACAAAGGCCTCTCACCGGCCTCAGTCCAAAACAACGGAGTTCTGCAGCGCCTCCCATATAATGCCTCGAAGGGAGCCATTTGCAAGCTCTCTTGGTAACTGTTATTGTAGGCAAACTTCATGAGTCGCAAACGCTCATCCCATGCTCCACCGTGATCTAGAATGTAGCACCTGATCATATCCTCCACAATGCGGTTCACCCTCTCGGTCTGCCCATTTGTCTGAGGGTGGTAAGCGGTAGAATATCTCAAGTCTGTGCCCAAACCCTCCTGCAAACTCTTCCAGAAACGGGAAGTAAATTTGGAGTCTCGGTCTGAAATGATGCTCACGGGAACTCCATGCAACCGGATGACCTCACTCAAATACAGCTCTGCTATCTTCTTCATCGGGTAGTCGATCTTATAAGGTACGAAGTGCGCACACTTCGTCAATCGGTCCACGATCACCCAAACTGAGTCAAATCCTCTTGGAGATCTTGGTAAGCCCGTAATGAAATCCATGAAGATACTTTCCCACTTCCAAGTCGGGATTTCCAAAGGAGTCAGCTTTCCACCAGGCCTCCCATGATCGGCCTTCACCCGCTTGCAAGTGAAACATTCAGAAACATACCGAGCTATATCCCCTTTCATACCTTGCCACCAGGCGATCTGCTTCAAATCATGATACATCTTCGTGGATCCTGAGTGGTAAGCGACACTGGATCCATGAGCCTCTTTGCATACCATGCTCCTGATGTCCCCAACCGCGGGGATGCAAAACCTGCCGCGGTACTTCAAGGTACCCGAATCGTCGATGGAGAAATCCGGCAACTCCCCTCTCTCAGCCCTGAGGTACAGGTGTAACAAATCTGGATCATCCTTCTGGTGCAACCTGGTGAGCGAAATCCAAGATGGCTCTGCCACTGCCAAACTGCTTTGCAAATCACAGCCTCCTACAGAGATGTCCATCAACAAGAACTCCTCCACTAAACGGTCCGCCGTGAGGTTGAAGATCTTCCCTGTCTTGCGGCTCAGGGCGTCGGCCACCACATTGGCCTTGCCTGGATGGTACTGGATCTCCACGTCATAATCGGTCACGAACTCTAACCACCGACGCTGGCGCAGATTCAGCTCCTTCTGAGTAAACACATAATTCAGGCTCTTATGATCTGTAAAAATCTTGCACTGAGCCCCATAGAGTAAATGCCTCCACAACTTCAACGCAAAAATCACCGCCGCAAACTCGAGGTCATGCGTAGGGTAATTCCGCTCGTGAGTCTTCAACTGCCGCGACCCATACGCGATCACCTTCCCCTCTTGCATCAACACGCCTCCGAGCCCAACATGCGAGACATCCACATAAACATCATAGTCCTTGCCCTCCGTAGGCAATGTCAAAACAGGAGCAGTGCACAATCTCCTCTTTAGCTCCAGAAAGGCCTTCTCGCACTGCTCGCTCCAGACGAACGCTGCATGCTTCTGCGTCAACTTAGTCAGGGGCGCTGCCAAGGTAGAAAAGCCCTCAACAAACCTTCTATAATAGCCGGCCAACCCCAAGAAGCTCCTAATCTCCTTGGGTGTGCTCGGCCTATGCCAATCCATCACCGCAGAAATCTTCTCCGGGTCCACTGAAATGCCATCCTTGTTCACCACATGACCCAGGAAGGATACCTGAGGCAACCAGAACTCACATTTGCTCAACTTGGCGTACAACTGATGATCTCTCAAGGCAGATAACACCAACCGCAAGTGCTGATCATGCTCCGCAGCATTCCGTGAGTAAATCAGAACGTCGTCTATGAATACGACCACAAACTTGTCCAGAAAATCCTTGAACACCCGGTTCATCATGTCCATGAACGCTGATGACGAGTTGGTCAACCCGAAAGACATAACTAGGAATTCGAAATGTCCATGCCTCGATCGAAAAGCCGTCCGTGGAATGTCCGACTCCCGGATTCTGAGCTGATGATATCCTGATCGAAGGTCAATCTTGGAGAACACAGAACTGCCACGTAACTGATCGAATAAGTCGTCGATTCTGGGCAGGGGGTACCTGTTCTTGATGGTGACTTTGTTCAACTCCCTATAGTTGATGCAAAGGCGCATCAAACCATCTTTCTTCTTCACAAAAAGAACGGGTGCACTCCAGGGCGACGAGCTCTGCCTTATGAAACCCTTCTCCAATAACTCATCCAGCTGGGTACGCAGCTCCTCCAGCTCTCGCGGGGCCATCCGGTACGGCGCCTTAGCAATAGGACGCGTACCCGGCTCCAAATCAATCACGAACTCGACATCTCTGGCCGGGGGAAGACCGGGAAGGTCGCTAGGAAACACATCCGAAAACTCACGGACAACAGGAATCTCATCCAACAACGGCACACTGCTAATAGTCCCCAACACCGAGACTAAGCAAGCAAAACAATCAGGACTGAATAACCTCTGAGCACATACCGCAGAAATCGCCGGAGAGGCCTGGCGCGGATCGCCATAAATACTCCCAGGCTGACCGTTGTCCTTCTTGAAATCCAAGCGCTTACCCCTGCACTGGATCACTGCATCGTATCTGGACAACCAATCCATACCCAGGATGACGTCGAAATCTTCCAAGTCTATAACCTTCAGATCCGCCTTGGCTGGGAAATCCCCCAACATAATAGGACAATCCAGAATGCCCTGATCTGATATCACGGAATCACCCGAGGGGAATTTGACGCAAAAGGCATCACCGACACGATCAAGAACCAGCTGGCACCGCTCTACAAAGGCCCTAGCCACAAATGAGTGGGTAGCACCTGAGTCGAAGAGAACGCGCGCCCAGCGGTTCTTTACCTTAAAACTCCCTATATAAATATCAACGGGAAAATTGCACAGTCAATAAAGAAAACAAAAGCCAGACTAATATGCAAAAGAAGTAAAAGACTAGCGAGAAGGTTTACCTGAAATGACTTGCGTCGAAGTTTGAGCCTCCGCTGAAGATATCACATTCAGCTTCCCTTTGCCTCTATCCATAGACTGAGGCGGTGGCAACGCCTGAAGAGGAACTGGTCGGTGCAGAGACTGGAGCTGCGGGCATCGGGCCTTGGTATGACCTTTCTGTCCGCACTGATAGCAGACCTTGTCCTTCAACCAGCAACGGGCAACATCATGCCCCTCTTTCTTGCACAAAGTACACACCGCATTCTGTCTGGGAGCATCCTGTATAGCATGCACATGCACCTTCTGCGCCGCAACCCTCTTGAAACATCTCTCAGCAGGATGGCCCGGCCGGCCACAAAAACTACAAACCTCCTTGCTCCTCTTCCCCGAAGGAGCACCGAGCACAAGGGGACTCTTCGCTTCAACAACTTTCCTCTTCTCATTCCTCGCCTGCTGTCCTCTAAGCTTCGCGTTTTCGATGGCCTCTACCTTCAAAGCGGCCTCCACTGCCCCAGCATAACTCACCGCTCCATGAGCCACCGCTAGCTGCTGTACATCGCTCCGCAGGCCACCAAGGAAACGCTTTGCTCTATCCTCCTCTGAGCTCACCAAACTAGGGGCAAAGCGACTGAGTTTGCTGAACTCAATCTCATACTCGCTGACTGAGAGCTGCCTCTGCTTCAGATGTAAGAAATCATTCATCAGCCTGTCTCGCTCCACTGACGGTAGAAATTTCCGCATCAAGATCTCCTTGAAGGAAGCCCAAGTGCTTCCTCCTACCATTCCCTCCTTCTCCCTCATCCACCAACTCTTCGCTAACCCCTTCAGCTGATAGGCGGCCAGCATCACCTTCTGATCATCAGACACTCCAGAGTAGTGAAACATTTCTTCTATGGTAATCAGCCAATCATCCAGTATCATGAAGTCCGCCTTACCATCGTAGGTGGGGGGTCGCAGTCGCTGGAACTGAGTGATGAAAGCCATCTCCGGGGGTACCACCACTGGAGGCACCAAAGGGGCTGGAGGTGCAGGAGGTGCGGGAACAGCTAAACCCGCAACAGGGTCCTGCGCTCTCGGGGCTAGTCCTGCCACCACAGATAACAGGGACTGGATCTGAGACTGAACGTCCACCATCTGCCTCGATAGAGCCTCATTGCTCTGCCTCAGACTTTCCATAACTGTACCGCTTTGAGTACCAGAAGACCCGCCCTCAGATTGGGGAGTCGACCTCGCCACTCTACGCTTAGGCGCCATCCTAAAAAGATCAACAAACAAACATCAGAACCTAGTTCAACTACTAGGACAAAACAACAGGTACAGACAAACCTACATAAGTACTTGCTTTCACTGCCAACTTGCTCTGGGGTTTTTTTTTATATGTATATATATATTTATACAGGGGAAATAATGTCATGCTTAACCTAAGATGGTTCACCACCATCACACTAACTCTTGTGCCTAAGTCGAGCATGCATGAATTTATAATCTTTTTTTTTTGACTCAAAACCATGCGTGTACATACGTCATCCTGCACGTCTTTAGCTTGACACGTTGTGCTTATGCAATGTTATGCTATGCATGATTGTGCTATGCATTCTAAAAAGGCCCTAATGCATGTTATGAGCGGCGTACATATGAAAATGTTATGCATCCCATACTACATAACATTTTCATGCAACGAAAAAGAAACGTGCTAGTCGCATTCATGTGGTGAGGTTATGCATCCCATACTACATAACCCTCACATGTTGCCTCCTATGGTGGATCCATATACGAACACATATTATGCATCCCATACTACATAATATGCCCCGTATACTTCATGTTATGCTATGAGTGTAGTGTTCGTGCTTCAGCCAAGACGTGCCGATGACATATCAGTGTGTGTATGACATGATGCTAGACTTCTAATACCTACAAGGAAAGGTTTCCCGACAAATTGTCAAGCAACCTCCCTCTGATACCAACTGTCACAACCCGCATTTTCTCCGAAATTTAAGGAGTATCAGAGTAGAAGAAAACGCGCGTTGTGATGCCACGTCAGACAGGGGATAACTGTCGACGCTCAGGCAACCACTAACTGCTAAGACTAAGAAAGTTCAAAACTTTAATGATGAGAAAACCAATTATATTTTAGAGGCCGTATCCCTCGGCTTCGTGGATCAACTAGTCCACCTTTCAAAAGTATACTTGTACGTAGCGGAAAATACTTTATTCATTTTCTTTTTAACACCCTAAGAGAATGCTTAAGCGTCCCCAGGGGACGCCTAAGGCTATGCAAAACCCTAGATTTAATTTATATATTATATATAGGAAATATCCTTTTTACGTGGTTTGAAAATAGTGATTAAGCTTTTTTTTTAGAAAGAAAAACATGATGACTATATTTTTGATATAATGATTATTTTCTTTTATAAGTTTTAAAGTAACTAGCAACCTAACATAAATCCTCCCAGAACAAGTTGAACAAACTCCAAAACAAGAAATCTAGCAGTATAAGCAAAGTACAAAGCATCTAAAAAGGGAAACCACCAGTGGGCGCCAACAACTGACACGAACCCACTGGTGAGTAGGTATATCTGTACTACAAGTCTAAAGAAACTACCTCCCAGGAGTGAGGAAAAGAAACTCAGCAGCAGCTACAACACTAGCAAACTCCAGAAGAACCCTAGCCGCTCAGTCGGCTATAAACCTGAACCTGAGGCATTCAAAGAATAGAACGCCTCAGCAAAGCAATATATAAATATGGAAATAAAACAATAGCATAAGAAAGAAGTGAAACAGGTAAGAGCTAAGTACACGAGTGCAGGAAAAAAAAAATACTCGCCATGAGTGAGTAAAAAGGGGGGTGCACCAAGTGCACGGGTGAGGTCAAGCCTCTCGCATATCTGCAGGAAGGATTAGCAAAGTAATAAATCCAGGTATAAAGCTAGAGCAGAAAGAGTCACCTAGTACTGGAGATGGACAAAAAAGTCAGAAAAAGGTCCTAGACTGGTGGCAACGGTCCAACCACGTCTCACAGGCCTAAACATCTCAAGGTGCTGTGGTGGTGGCATCGGTCCAACTCAACCAAACAGCTCACATTGTCTTAATAAGACAAGAAGTAAAACAAGGGTGACGGCATCGGTCCGACCCACCTCAAAATAACATCCTACTCCAGCACTACGTGACTCGGGAAAGCCCTCACTAGTGGTTCCATGAACCACCGAGAAGTCACACTGAACCCTAAGCACTCTAGAGCGACCCACCTAAGAGTCTTATATTCATACCAACGGACTAAACATCGACTTCGCCCAAGCAAGAGGGTTGACACAATTAAATTGAAGGTGACACGAATCCTAGTTTAAGTAAGTATTTTGATACTAAACGCGTTCCGATAATGTGATATTAAATACGGCAAAGTAGCTTGACCTACAACTAAAACCTTAAGGTTAACCTACTACCACCGTACACATTTAGCTTATTACATCTCATAAACACTATACTTGGGTGGTTCGATACCTACATTAGCAAGGGGCTTAACACTAATGCGAACAAGTGAATTGACACCAAAAAGACAAATGACAAGAGGGTTGGGTGGCTTCGGTACCAATCCGATTTTTCTTTGGGGGAACCAAGGGGCAACTACGATAAGGTCCTTGCCATTAATAATAATGAGATCACCTCAAAATTTCCTAGTGCCGAAATCATACCAAAATTCCAAATGCTGAAATAATATCAAGAATTTCCTAGTGCTGAAATCGTATCAAGAATTTCTCATGAATTAGGTAACAAAACTAGCATGAAGAAATTTTACTTTGGCAAGAGAGTACTTGCCTTGGTCTTAGGAGAGGATTCGGCCAGCAGCGGATCTAGGAAAACCTGGACAATCAAAAAAAATCGGGCTAGGAGGAACCGGCCAGCACCCAATCGGCCCGCAAACTCAACCACAAGGAGAACCTGGACAGAAATTAGGGTAGGAATCTCCATTACTGCTTGGAAAAACTGAAGATGAAGAGATCCGACCGGGAAGAACATGGAGGAAATCTCAAGATAGATACCTTGGAATGGAGATCTTGACTGGAGGAGTCCGGATCCGGCCTCGAACTGGAGATCCGGGCTGATTTGGGCCGGCGAACGGGTGATCGGGGGCTGCGGGGGCTTCCACCGTTTTTCCTTCTTCCGCTCGGGTTCCAGGCAGCCGACGGGTTTGGGGGGGGGGATTTCTAACCTAACCGATATATATATATATATATAAATATATATACTTATTTAATTCTAAACTTATATCTATATATATATAAACACACTCAACTCTCATTTATATACGCATCTATACATACACCCTATCACACACACATATATATATATATATATTTATACATACACACTAACACACCTATAAATATGTTTATACGTACACACTAACACATGATCGCAGGCACGCACACGCCAATTATTAGAACCTCGCATGACTACAACACGCGCTATGCCCCAAATGCGCAAACATGAAAAATATGCTTGCACAACTGACGACTCGCTAACTAGCGACCGTCGAAAAGGCGCGAAAACTAACGCTCTCGGATTCCGAACGAATCCGCACCATAGCTAAACACTCGGGCTACGAAAACATCGGCGAAGTCGGATACAACCTCCGACGACCACACACTTGGGCAAACCTCGCCCGAAGCCAAAGTACAGGGATTCCCTAAGAGGCTCAGCCGGGCCTCCAAAACAGACACCGGCTAGCTGGGGAAACCATACAACAGGCCATAACCTCTAAGAACACCTAACGAGGTACTCTAACAACGGCACGGGCCGGGAATGTGCCAACGTAACGCCAAACGAGGACTTAAATAATTGCCGAAAAAAATTCGGGGGCGTTACAGTATTGCTGGTGTACTCCCGCGCATTGTCAGTACGAATAGTGCGAATAGGCGCAGAGAACTAAGTGCGAGTCTCAAGTATGAAGACCCGGAATACGCGGGGAAGTTCAGAGCGATCCTGAAGGAGATATAACCACGTCATGCGAGAGTAATCATCAATAAAAGTAACAAAATACCGATAGCCAGAAATACTAGTAAATTTATATGGACCCCATATATCGGAGTGAACTAAAATAAAAGGAGCGGAGCTCCGAGTACAATGAGGAGGAAATGATGAACGGGGCTGTTTGCCCAAAATACATGTGTCGCAGCGAAAAGCAGGGAGAGTAATATCAGGAAGAGCCTTCCGGAGGACTGGAAGAGGAGCATGTCGCAGACGGCGATGCCAATCCGAAGAGGAGATAGAGGCGAGGACAGTGGGAGAGTCGTCAAGAAGATAGAGCCCATTCTGCAGCCGTCCTCTACCAATGATAGTCCGCGTCTGCTGATCCTGTATGAGAAAAGAAGAAGAAGTAAATGTCACGGAATAATTAGAATCAGTAGTAAGACGACAAATAGAGAGTAAATTGAAAGGAGAGCCCGGAACATGTAGAGCCGAGCGCAGGAGGAGAGACGAAGTGAGAGAAATATCAACACATCCAGAGACTGGAACCGATGCTCCATTAGCGACAGTAATGTACTTCAGGTGAGGTGAAGACAAGTACTGAGGTGGCCTAACAGAGGTGATGTGATGAGTGGCACCAGAATCAAGGATCCATCGCGTGCCAGAGGATAGGCAGGCGATACCTTCATTGGAGATAGAGGCAGCAGAGGCAACTGAGGCAGGCGGACGGCTGAGCAAGCCATGAAGATGCTGGAGCTGAAGACGAACCTCGTCGAGATCAGTACGAGAGGAGGCAGAGTCGGTAGTAGCAGCAGAGGCTTGTGGACGAGGAGGTCGGCCATGTTTGCGATAGCAGGTGGCCTCAAGATGACCATCTTTACCGCAGAACGAGCATTTAAGCCTAGACCGGCCACCGCGACCCCGGCCGCGAGAGTCAGAGCGGCCACCACGGGCAGAAGGGGGAAGAGGCAATAAGGGAGCTGGTGCCTGTTGAACAAGGGCCGGAGAAGGAAGACAGGGAACATCCAGAGGCGGGGAGACTTTAAGAAGCATGGAGCACACATCGGAAAAAGATGGTGTAACGGTAGAGGAGAGGATGTGAGCCCGGACACTGTGAAGATGAGGAGGTACCCGGGCCATCATCATGGCGATACCCACAGCTTCCTTTTGGGTACGTTGAGCACGAGATCCAAAGTGGGAGGCTGATGGTGGATCCAAGCCTCAACCAGAGACCGGGCCTGAGCAACAAATGACGTCAGGTCGGTTGCGCCACTGCTATCAAGGGCCTGGAGAGCAGTGATGATATCATATAGATGGTGGAGACTATCCTTGCCAGAGTAGAGGGTGTGGAGCTCGTCCCACATGCCTTTGGCCGTCTCATGATACATGGTCAGGCGATAAGATTCGCCATCAAGAGAGTTGAGAAGCCAAGTCTGCACACGCCCATCATTGCGTAACCATTCCTCAGTAGGGACACCAATAACGGTCTGAGTCAGGTGATGAAGAAATCCTTTTGACTGAAGGACACGACAAACCGAGTGTGCCCATTCCACAAAGTTCTTCTTGCCAGTGAGCGAAATGGTAGTGATCCGAAGCTCGTCGCGGACTTCCTGGATAGAGGCCGGGCGTTCAGGAGGAGGAACAGCCGTCCCGACCGAGTCTGCAGATGTAGACATGGGGGCGACCTGGATGAGGTCGCGGCGAGCTGGAGGCAGCAGCTAGAGGAAGCGGAAGACTGCGGACTGGATGAGGTCGCGGCGACCTGGATGAGGTCGCGGCGAGCTGGAGGAGACCGCGGCGGACTGACGAGCTGGCGGGCTGGAGGAGAAGGCAGCGGACTGGCGAGCTGGATCAGATCGCGGCGGGCTGGATCAGACCGCGGCTGACTTGAGCGAGCTGAGAAGAGAGGACAAGCCGGGGCTGACTGGCGAGCCGGCGAGCTGGAGGAGACCGCGGCGGACTGGCGAGCTGGCGGGCTGGATCAGAAGAAGACCAATGGATTGGCGAGCTGGCGGACTGGCGAGTGGCGGACGCTGCGCTTACGTCAGACGAAGGAGACCAAGAAGAGGAGACGAATACTGAGTTCGCAGCGGACAGAAGAAGAACGATGGATAGAGGTCGCCGAGGTCGCGCCGGACAGAAAGTGGCCGCAGCGGACAAGGGGAAGCAGTGGACCCCACAGGATGGCTATAAAGAGGGGGCCAGAGGAGGAAGGAGGAGGAGGGAATAGAAGTGGATCCACGGGAGGAGAGGAAGCGGACTGGACAAGGGAGGCCGCAGGAGAGAAGCGACTAGAAGGTGCGGACACACACACGCAGGCCGCAGAGATCGCAGGCCGCAGGGCGGACAGAAGAGGGAGTCCGCAGGAGTCCCTAACCTGCCTCTGATACCATGTAGAAAAGGAGAAAGCCAACCTTGTATATATGTCCACTTAGTACAAATACAAAGAATGAGTACATATATATAGATGAGAGAAAGAGGGAGAAAAGTCCTATACACAATGTGGGACTAAAGAGAGGAGAGAAAAACAATAAATGCTATACAAATGGGCCTAGTTTAAGTGAGCTTTTTCAACAAGATGTAACAAAATTATTTTAAGTCGGTCAGCTTTTTTCTTTTCCGTTTGTCTTTACATATGCTCTTTTTGCTTGTTTTTTTATTTACTGGCTAGTGCTCTTGACAGGCATACACTCTCGTGAACCACCTGGAGATATCCTTATATTTATGACCGGACAGGTGTGCATTCACTTCCACAGACAACTTGCTATTTTCTGTAAAATATTTATGTCCATTGCCCCTTCATGAGAAAACAATTTTCTTACCACAATGCTTTTAAGTTCTTATTTATGGTAGCTTCCATCTTCATGCTGGCTTGAATAGTGTTCCAACTTAAATTGTTGAAACATCATTTATTTTCTTTTCAGGATGACATAGACAAAATGGTGTCCAAGTTGGAGGAGAAGATTCAAAATCTTGATGAAGGTTCATGCATGGATGCTCTAGTCCTTCCATTGCATGGTACATTACCACCGGAGCTGCAGGCATTCGACTCTAACCCTTTCCTCTTATGAACTCATATTCTTTTGAAAAATGTAGTATTTGATGTAACCCATTTGAAAAAATAACATGTATATAACTCCAAACAGATAACATATCACGTGACATATCACACACACACACACACACACACACACACACACACATATATATAGGAATAATTACCAAAACTTCCCCTGGAAGATAGCATAATTACAACTTGCACCCCTCTTATTACGGAAATTACAAAAACCTCCCTTTAATGTTACAAAACATAACATTTAGCTCCCTTGAAGTTTACATTTCGTAACATCCGTGCACAAAATAACCCCCTTGGAAATGTACTCCGAGGGGGGTATTTTTGTGCATGGATGTTGTGAAGTGTGTATTTCTGGGGAGGTAAATGTTATGTTTTGTAACATTGAGGAGAGCTTTTTATAATTTCCATAATAAGAGGGGTGTTGTCAGTAGTTTTTCAAAGTTAGAGGGGTGGTCCCAGTAAATGCCCATATATATATAATGCCACATATCATGCACACATATAAATTTAGTAGAAGGGAATATAACGATTTTCAATTAACCTTAACCAAACATATATATATATATATATATATATATATATATATATATATATATATATATATATATATATATATATATATATATATATATATATATATATATATATATATACGAGCATCTTCGCACGGGCTACGCCCGTGCTCGATGCTCTCGGGCGGCCTTCGGCCGCATCAGGCGGGCTTTGCCCGCCTGCACACGGGCTTCGCCTGCTTGCACCCAGGCTTCGCCTGTGCTTGATCCTCCGGGCGGCCTCCGGCCGCAAAGAATCGGGCCCCGCTTCCACGCAATTCATCGACTCAGCGCCGCAACCGCCAATCGTTGCCACGCGGTGCGTATATATATGAATTTTTAGAGCACAGGGAGGTGGAAGGGTGCTCGACATGTGGCGTCGGCCCTATGGCTTCGACCTCCCTTGGCGGGCTCAGCCCGGCCCCGTCGGGCTGGCGTTGAGTGTCTAATTTAATTTTTTATATTTAAATATTTTTATATTTACACTTCAATAAGTTGTAATAAATATAAGAAGCTGTAACTGGTTAATTTAAACGTACCCATAAAATCCATGTTGATTATTTTAAAATCCATATTCAATGATGATTATCCAAATCATCATATCCATCATAATTAATCAAGTGGTGGTGGTGAGAGATATATACAATGAAATATTATTACAACATGTATTTTGTTGTCCACTCAGCACAAAACATACTAGTAGGAGCATGTTGAAAGACTGTAAAAAGCGTTAATACTGAGCACAAACATAAAGAAAGGAGGGAAAAAATAATATTCACACATAAAAACTAATAACATTCGGGTATTACAACTTCACAGAACAATTCAAACTGCGGAGGCCGCACACTTGATGGCCTATGGTTGGAGATTGCCGAGAGTTGACGATTCTTCAACCATAGTAACTGGCACGTGCATCTGTAGTTGGAAGCTCTCAGCAGTAACAATAGTGCTTGATAGCAGATCTTATTCAGTGGCCTTGTGAGATTCTGCATTGTTGGAACATGTACAGTGATATCAGGTATTAACAAACGTTGATTGAGTTATGGTAGTACTGTTCGTCATGTAATGCATATTGTTTGGTATGTGTTACATTCTAATCACTGTGAATACATAGTTCCACTCTTCCTGTGGTGTTAGACCCGATGATACAGCTGAGATACGTAGTCTAAAACCTGAAATCTCATTTCGTGGATGATCTGACCACCGGGTTGTGGTTGGCGGGTAAAACTCATCATAGTAATTGTAATCAGAGTCAGATGCAGTGTTGTTGTTGACATGGTTATCTGCAAAACACATTTTATAGTCTCAGCTTGAAATTGTTGTGGTAGTAAAAATATATATATGAATAGTAGTAATGACTTACTGGGTTGCGTGACAGACTGATTATGTAATTCTAGCTGCTGATCTGATGAGTTGTCGTTTTTCATCTGCACATTGTTGACATTCGTAAAGAAATAATTAATGTCTGCGAAATGAAGACGTATTTTATAACATATATTAAAAATGGTTGCCTTATTTAATGAGTAAATAAAAAATATTTATTACAATAAGGGAATGTATGTTTTCTGATCAGAGTATTTAGCTCCGATGGTCGATTGGCAAAATCGCTGTTGGCGGTGCTGAAAGTTGATGTAGTTGTATTTGTTATGCCGAGTGACATTATCCATCAATGCGCATTTCAATTATTCTGTGAAAAAACATGTAAATTGTACGCTAAAATCATATTGACTGTACACAACAAAATGAATTGTATGTGATGACTCGCTATGTACCTGTAGGTGTGTTTGCATGAGAAGTTCTTTGAAAACAATATTTTTTGTGTATATACCTTGGTGAGCAGACAGTGAGCCTTTTTTAATTAGTAGTGTAGTACTTGATGAAGACATTTCTCTTGATAGAGCTACATATAGTTGATCGTGAGTAAAAACATGAGCGGGTAAGTAGATTCCTATTTCTTTAACTGTTTGGCCATGCGATTTATTGATTGTCAATGCAAAGCTAAGACGAATTGGAAATTGCTTGCGCATAAATTCAAAAGGCATCTTTGAATCTTCAGGATTTTTCAGAGGTATACGCGGAAGAAATATTGTTTTCCATTTATTTTCTCTTGTAAGAATTTCAGCATCAATGATATTTTTGCTGAAATGACGACACAAAAGACGTGAACCATTGCACAAGCTTGTTGTATCATTGAGATTTCAAAGTAGCATAATAAGCACATCATTTTTTAAAGACAGTCTGTGTGGGGGGAGATTTCCTGGTGATAAACTGTTCAAAAACTCTTGTGGATTTAAATTGTATTTGTCATCATTGACCGAGTCAAATGAGTAGTAGGTGACCTTTTCTCCTGGAAATACTGCTAGACATTTATTGTTTAAACGATTGACATCTTCATTTAGCGGAGTTAACAAAACTCTATTTTCAAGATAATCTGAGCAGTGCGTATGCGTACTGATGTCAGAGAATAATGAATTAATTAACATATCTATTGACTGTTACTCTTCCCAAGAAATAGTCATAGCATTTGGGATGCTGATCATTTCATCTTCAACAGTCATTTCGTCACCATCACCAACGCATAGTAAGAAATTTGAGAATTCATGAGCAGAGGAAGCTCTCATATTTTCTGTTAATGGAAGCACTATTACGGTTGTTCACAAAAGTGATTTGATAATGTTTGCGCTGATAATTTGAGCCTTAGTTCCATTAATAAAAACTTGTGTTATTTGACAAAAATATTCGCCCATTATCATTATTTTACCACCAAAAGGTTCATTTATTCCAAGAACATCTCTCATTGAGTGATCGACTGCTTCAAATGCATGACGATGTGTCATTGGAGCTTCATCCCAAATGATCGCCGAGCAGCGCTCAAATAGTTTATGCATATCAGATAGTTTTCCAAAATTACAGAATGATGTAGCGTGCAGTGGTATGAGAATTTTAAAGCGCAAATGTGCAGTCGTATCACCTGAAAGAAGAGTGGCTGCAATTCCAGATGAAGCTGTAGCTATAATAATATGGCCATTGCTTCGCATATTTGCAAGCAAACAACGATATAAAAATGTTTTAGCACTGCCTCCAGGTCCATCAACAAAGAAAAGAGCATATTCCTTACGATATATTGCTTTAGTAATGACATAATATGCATATCGTTGATAAACATTAAGTAATGCAATTGAATTTAAGTCGGATTTTGATATAGCAATTGATATTTCATGTTCCATTAAGTTGGAATACCCAATCATGTTGTCATAAAAAGTGTTGATTTGTGGGAGATCAAAATCAGTTATACTTTTACTATGCTGTTGAAGAATATAATTGATTTTATGATGAAGTTTATTTGGAACGTATATGTCATTCATAACTCTCGGTATGATGTAATCTTCAGTCATGGAGGAGTAGTTGTCATTCCACATTTCTCTGACATTAGTCTGTTTGCAATACATCAGAATTGTTGTGAAAATAGTACGTAGTGCTGAAGACATTCTAAATTGGCGAGGTTCATGTAAGAAATCGTGGAGACTATTGTCTCTTTCAACCAGACCATACTGTTCATCAGCTTGTTTGAAAGTGGAGTGGTGAATATCATTTACTGTTACAAGATAATCAAATGATTTTGGCGTTGGAACATGGTTTAGTAGAAGACGTAAATAAAACCTCTCGCCTTCTGCAGGATGGACATAGTAAATTCGTCCACGAACTTGTTGTTTTGTTTTTCGTATAGTCAATGCTTTTGAAGTGGAGTTCCATCTGTACTGTTTAGGAAAGTCTCTGTAGAAGTAATGGTGGGTTTCTTGGTCGTAATTGTACACGTTGAAGAATTCAGTGAGCATTGTCATTGAATTACGTTCATTTGACAAAACAGCAGCAACAGAGTCGTGTATGAGAAATTGTACTTGTTGCTTGTTCGGCAAATGGACCCGTGATTCAGGAATTTTCAATATTTGGTAAGAAATGTTACCGTATGACGCTCTTTCATAGTAGAGCAATAACAGCGTAATGTGAATTTGGTAAGCAGTTAATGTTAGGATGACAAACTAACCTGTAAACGAACGACTGACGGATATATTTGATTCATGTGGAATTTGAATAATTTCCAGCAGGCCACTTGAGGACATATCCAGCACCCGTTAACATAATGAGAAAGTTCATCGTACTTTGGAACTGGTTGAACTTTAAACGAAATACAATCTGGGCTTCTGTGAATGTATTTGTATAAGTATTTGATACATTTAATACTACTGCAAAGTCCAACATTAATGTGACAGTCATATTTTAGTAGAAGTCATGGATTGTACGGAACAATCCAACGATTGTCAATTGAAAAGTCTCTAGCACGCCGCAAAATAATAGATTTTCCGTCATTCCGTCTGTGATATATTGGATAAGAGTCTGTTCCTTGAATTGTATGTTCAGCATAGCACTTTGGATATCTTTTTTTGCAATCACCATGTTTCATGCAAGAAGCATTGTAATTAATGTGGCCACATGGTCCGTGTATCATATGTTGTATAACTGCATTGTATAGTTCCGGTTCGCTTGAAAGTGAAGGAAGTTTGGCCCTAACAATTATGTCGTAGTTGTCTGGAGTGTTTAGTTTGTCATTTTCATCAAACATGACCAACATATGTACATGCTGCATGCCTCTTTTGTGAAATTCAATTACGTGGACATGAATCATTGTTTTTCCCAAGACATGTTTATGGAATATATCTTTTTTTAATTTTTCATATTTTGCACGGAAAACCCGAGTTACTAAATCAGGCATATGTTTATGTGGGCATACATTGTAAGTGTGGTGAAGCAGTAATTTGTACCAGGTGTTTGTTGCGTGCTGATATAGGTGTACTGAAGTCACATGGGGGTATAGTAGTTGAGCGTTCATGACTGTTTTCATCTGGCAGTTCAACATTGTGCGTTTCAGAGAGATGGTGTCGTTGTGCACGGGTTTGAGCGGCAGTACGGCAAATGACTTGTTGATGTTCTTGTTGTACTTCAGTCAAATGCAACCATCGAGATCTGTGACGGGCTCGATTAGAAGCGCGTTCATGTTCGCGTTGCTCTTCTGTCATCAACACATTCGTCATCATTGTCTGCTTGCGAGGCAGAGGTGCAATTATTTGATTGAAATGCAAGTAATACATAATAACTTTGTAGTTGTAATAACTCAGGAAAATGAAATCTGAGCTTGTAATTTTAGTGCGCCAATTGTATTGGTGGATGCGCTGATGTTGAATTATTGTCGTGTTGAAAAGTTGAGTGGATGTTCAGAAAGTAACGCAAAGTTATTTTTTATTGTTTGTGGAGATGTTTATTTCATATTCGCATCTTTAGTGCAGTACGCTGTAGTGGAACTATATTATGTTCTTGAATGTGTGCTGAGTTACGATTTACTGTACGTTGGAGACTTTCTGGTATGTGTACGTAATTTGTAATAATGTTATTTTGAATAATGAGGTAAATGGCTTGGAAGATGTTTTTGTAATTTGTAGGACACGGCGTTAGAACATTTTGAAGTTAATCGTAAGCTGGTGCCTGTTTTATTTTTTATGTATACCTGCTGTAGCTAATATTATTGGAGAAATATTATTGCACAAATAATATTTAGTATGCGTAAACACAGGGAAAAATAGAAAAAAATCAGTGAAATATCCAGTTTTGTAATGTCATGAGTTTTGCATAAAACAATGGAGTAGTGAATTATACAGTAACACAAATGCAAGTGTTAATGAAGATGATTATAAGTATATACAGTACATAGCTAAGCAAATGATAGTACACACTGGGTAAATGACACAGTAGTAGAAGACACATTAGCATAATATGTCAACAGTGGTATATGTGATGTATATATATTCAGCAGAAGTGAGAGTGGGGAAATTTCCTACAGAGTATTTATATGTACTGTCTTTCGTACTGAAATTTAATTCATACGTTGTTGATAGTATTCTGGTTTAATATCAAACAGACGTAGCTCCTCGGCTGATATTGGTCTCCCGTCAATTATTTGCCCGTTTATCACATTTGCAGCATCATGCATCGACACTTCATCGGGAAAGATCAGTTCTCCTGTCGCAGTTGTGTTACCTGATCTGTCGATGTCGACCTGCATTAATAAATGTTCAATATGTTTTAATTATTAAAAAAAACTGTTGCAATAATTTATAATGCAATTTGAAATAATAGTGCTTACGTTGGCATGTAGAAAGCCTGGAAGAGTTTGGAAGAGCGATCTTAAGAAATCAGTGGTTGTACCATGAGTAAGGTTGCTGAGTAATACAACGAAGTAATAGTAATCTCGTATATCTGCTGGCACATTGTTGTAGGAGTCAACAATCTCGACTGTGGCTGGCAGGGTATTCTCTTGCGTCACGGTTGCTGAGGAGCCGTACTCAGTCATTACGAATATATGTGTATGTATTGTATCAGATGACAAAGGACAGTCTGAGATGGAAATAGATAATGATTTTAAACAGAAAATTCATTTTAATGTTGACAGAAAAAGATCCTATTGGAGAAAGAGTTAAAAAAGTGATATGTTGAAATCTGGTGGAAAATAATGGAGTAGTGCAATGTACAGTAACACAAATGTAAATGCGCATTTGAGGTTTGACTAATATTGATCATATATATTTCTGCTGATTTCATCAAACATATTGAGCATTGCTGTCGTTACAGTTACGACTGGTTATTCCATGACAATCACATGAACCTAAGAACATTTTAGTTGATAATTTTTCATCTAAAAGCACGATGCATATTAAAGTAGAAGCTTCAGCGCATTCTCTTGTAGAAGCAATAGCAGTAAGAGAAATTATTATTTCTTTACTTACTATGTTACTATTTTATACTATTAGAACATATAATTATATTTAGTAAACGAAAAAATAATTTTTTTTATTTATAAAAATCTAAAACGTGAAAATATTTTTGACATGTCTTCAAATCTGAACATCCGATATTATAAAAAATAAAAATGACATAGTAACGAAAGTCAATATAATGTTGGTTGACATGCATTGACATTTGAGTGTGACTACATCATCAAGTAAACATGAAACTCTGTATTGGTTGAACAAAAAAATGTGTGCTTATATTTCGTAGCATGCCTACAAATACGCTTAGAGTGGAGGCCTTAAGAGTATTGTTGTGTATTCATGCTATCAAATGCAGACCTAAATGAGAGGATTTTGTAATCTCAAAAGATGGAGAAGTAGTAATTGATGCTTGCGAGCTTACGCAGGAATATATTTTAAATTACGCAGAGGAAATTCATTTATTTTTAAAATGTAGTTTGCACATTTCTGCAATGCTTAGAAAAGTAAATGACTTAAATATTAAGTTCTTTAAAAAATATTGCCAGTCAGTTTTATTTAAAATTTGAAGTTTTTTTAATTGCATTGTATTATGTTTTTTTGTATTTTTTATCACATTAATTGTCGAATATGCTGTATTAATTTCATTAATGTTTTTGGTAGGTGATGATGATTTAAGCAGGAGTATTTACTTTGTTGTGCATAACAGTTGTCAAATGTGTTATTTATTAGAGAAAAGAGCATTGATATGTTCTATCTTGGTCATACTACAAAAAATTACAAAGTTCATAGTTGATTTGGACAGTGGAAGTCATACTGGTTTTGGTACGTTTAATTGCTAAAGTTATTAATCTGTAATGTATGACTTTTGGGTTATGAGTAAAATCTACTGTGCTATTTAAGTGTAAAAATGTGTATTGTAATGCAAATAATAATAATATTTACAATATTGAATGTTGAGAATTTGACAAAGCAATCATATAAAAAGAATGTTTATTTATGATAGGGTTCATAGAGTATTAGAGGTAGGAGTTTTAAATCCCGAAAGCTACCTAATAAAACAATATAAGGTTTGACTTCAAAAATAAATTGAGCATAAGTGAATGTTTCGTAGTCAATAAAAAGGACGTAATTTCACATGTAGTACGTAACATGAGACATTTTTCATGTGGGGAGGGTTTTTTATTCTGAGAGTGGTAACAACAATTGTAGTATATAAAAAATGCATAGAGGCAAATATTATGTAATCTGTGTTTTTCGAATGTACCTGAAAGATGACAAATAAATTTTGATTGCTGTAGATGCGAACGATTACGTATGAGTTGGCTCTGCAGGTAATATAAAAGTAAGAAATAATTGAACATGCTACGATCATATTAGTGTGAAATTTGAAAGGAAATATAAAAAAAATAATGTACTTGTATGTTTACTTTTGATAGTATTTCTTTGTAAACAATATTTTTGGTGTACGTGCAGGATGTCCAGGTACAACACTATCTTTGACTAATACCTTTGTGTTTGCAGCAGTAGTTCCTCTGGATAGAGCAACGTACAGTTGACCGTGAGTAAAAACAGGAGAGGGTAGATAAAGGCCAACATGTTCGATTGCCTGTCCTTGAGATTTGTTTATGATCGGTGCAAAGCTTAATCGAATTGAAAATTGTTTTTTAGTGAGTTCAAAAGGCATATGCTGATCTCCAGTATTTTTTAGAGGTATGCGCGGTAGAAAAACCGCTTTGCCTTTATGTTGACCAATAAGAATTTCTGCTTTAATAACATTTCTTGAAAATTGTCGGCATATGAGTCGTGAACCGTTGCAAAGACCAATACGCGGGTTTAAATTCCGCAGAAGCATAATAGGGGCACCTCTCTTTAAAGACAGTTTGTGGGGCGGAAGATTACTTGCTGAGATGCTATTTAGAAATTCTGGCGTGTATACATTACGTTTGTCATCATTAACGGAATCAAAAGAGTAATATGTTATCTCCTCACCAGGGAAAATATTGAGACATTTCTCATTTAAATGAGCAACATCTTCATTTAACGGACTCAATAACGCCCTATTCTCACAGTAATCATAGTTACTAATATTACATGTAATATTAGAGAATATGATGTTGATAAGTATATTGAGTGAATGTTGCCATCCCAGAGAATAATCATTGAATCAGGAATGCGTATCATATCATCACCATATGTGGATTCAGTACCATTTCCAATGTGAAGAAGAAACTCTAAGAAATGCTGATCATTGAGTGTACGCATATTTTCAGTCAGTGATAGTAGTTTGACAGCTAACCACAATGACGATGTAACAATACTGACATTAATAATTTGTGACACTGTTCCATTAATGACAACTGGTGGAATTTGACAAAAATCGCCTCGCATGATTACAACTTTATTACCAAAAGGTAGGTCTGTGTTCAGAACATCTTGTAATGAGCGGTCAACAGCTTCGAAAATATGTTTGTGCGACATAGGTGCCTCATCCCACAGAATAACGGAACAATGTTGTAAGAGTTGTTGCATATCTGATGTTTTGGCGAATTTGCAGTATGACCCTGCTTCAATAGGAATATGAATCTTGAATCTCAGATGTGTTGTATTTCCTCCCGGAAGAAGAGTTGCAGCAATTCCTGATGATGCAGTGACAAGTATAATATGACCATATTGACGTAGGTGGGCAAGAATGGCTTTGTATAAAAAAGTTTTCCAGTGCCAGCAGGTCCGCCAATGAAGAAAATACCGCCGATGCCTTGTCGAACACATTCAGTAATAATATGGAAGATATATGCTTGACGTTGATTTAATGATAAAACAGAAATAAGATCTGTATTTGAAACATGCATTGACAGTTCATCCGCAATTAAGATAGAGAAGTCTGTAATATTTTTGAAGGTTGAAGACATTTTAGGGATATCAAATTGTTTAATGGATTTGCTGTGTTGTTGAAGAATGTTGTAGATTTCACGGAGGAGCTTGTTGAGGACATATACGTCGTTGGTAGATGACGATGTAACGTAATTTTTTGTCATTGCTGCGTAATTGACATTTCAAAGCTCTCTAACATCTGTGAGATTGCAAAATAACAAAATTATTGTAAATAAAGTACGCAGTGCTGCGGGCATCTGAAACTCTCTAGCATCGAGCATACAATTATGTAGACATTTGTCTCGTTCTAATAGACCATAATGTTCAGCTGCAGACTTAAATGTTTGATGGGTAACAACACCAACTGTCATCAAATGTTCAAAAGATCGTGGTGCTGGAATATGATTTAGAAGCATGTGCATGTAAAATCTTTCTCCTTCTGAAGGATGTACTGAGTACATTCGAGTAATAACCTTTTGACGGCGCCTTCGTTTATGCCAAGTTCTTGAACTCGAATTCCATGTGTAGTGTTTTGGAAATTCAGTGTAAAAGTACCTGAAAGTGCAAGTTAAATCTGATATACTCTAGAGGGGGGGGGGTGAATAGAGTATGGTGCTTGCTAAAAACTTTTTACAACAGTTGTTGTAATCATAAGTGAACAAAGAAGCAAATAATATAAAGTAATTTAAATAAGAAGCAACCATCTAATCACAGATTAAACACAAGGCAATCACAAAGCACAGCCAGAAACAAAAGAAAAATATGCAACCAGATGACACAAGGAGCTATAGTGGTTCCCCAATCAACCTGGGTACATCCACTCTTCTACCACCCTAGCTAGGAATCCACTGCAGAATGAGTTGATCAGGTGTCCTGGGCACCAATGAGCTTTTGATAAGGTGCTCAAAAACCAAACCAGATTTTTTGATCAGATGTATTGCCACCAATGAGCTTTTGATAAGGTGTTCAAAAACCAAACACAAACTTTTGAAGGGAGTTTGAAAAACCCTTTACAGCAGAGAGAGAGAGGGAAAGAGATGATCTTCTCTGTCAACAGTCAGAGAGAAAATAGTGGATGTTGTCAAAGCTCCCCCTGAGATCTGTAGTTGTTCAGGAAGTGAAGCTTTGCAGCAGGGTGATAGACCTTCAGAAAATTGATCTCCAGCAAATGATGATTTCAGCAACAGCTGAAATGTGAGGTGTCTGGAGTCTTGAATGATGATGACCTTGAACACTTGAATCAAAAGAGATCTGAAGATTTCAGTTTGTTGATCTCCTTTGGTGATGGTGTTCTTGTATGAATCTTTTAGAATGAGAATGTCTGCAACTCTTTCTCTTTCTCTTGTGTGATTGTTGTTGTGAGAGCTGTTGTTGCAGAGAATATTTTTCTAACTTCTTGTTCTTCTTGTGTATATGAGAAATTGAAAACTCTTATCTTTTATTCCTTTTTTTTCTTGAATTGAAATGATCCACTGTCAAGATAGCCGTTGGCCTGTCATAAATGACTTCCTTAATTGCTTTTGTCTTCTGGAGGAAAGTCCAATAAAACATTTCTTGATAATTTCTTAAAACTTGCTCCAAATTAATTAAAAACGGCTACAAGATCTCTGAATTAAATGCTGAGAAAAATTCCTTAACTGTCTGAATTTGAATCTTGAAAATCGTTGAACTCTTCAGAAAAACGTCGAACTGAGCTCCACTATCGTTGAACTGAGCTCAGAGATTTGGACTTACACAGAAACAGAGATCGTCGATCTGAGCTCAACTATCGTCGAACTGAGCTTAGAGATTGCGGAACAGACTGGAGTCAAGATCGTCGATCTGTGCTCGAAGATCGTCGAATGGAGTTCGACGACTTGATGAAGTTGAGCTTAGAGATCGTCGAATGGAGCTCGACGACTCGTCGAAGTGAGCTCAACGATCGTCGAATGGAGTTCGACGATTCGTCGTACTGAGCTCGATGAAATGACTTAGTCTTCTGAAATTGAAAATCCTGGTCTTGAGGGCAGCTTCCAAACCTAACTACTAACCCTTAGACTCAATTCTAGTTGACCTTTAGATCTATACAATGAGGTCAAAACAGGTTTCCTAAGAGACATAGTGATCCTGACCCAAATCAGTAATAGGGTGTTCCAACAGTACCCGTATTGCTCTTGGTTACTGTCATTAATACTGAAAAATTCAGTCAACATTGTACGGGAGTTGCGCTCATTTGAAAGAATGTTAGTAAGTACATCAGTACTGCGGAACTGAACCTGATGTTTGTTTGACAGATGTATTTGTAAACGAATTACCGAAGGGTATGTTTGATCCATATTGAACTTGAATTTTTTCCAGAATGCTTCCTGCGGACATATCTATCGACCGTTTACATATTGAGATATCTTATTTTGATCAGCAGTATCGTGGATTTGGAATTCAACACAGTCAACACCTTTGTGAATGTACTTGTATAAGTATTTAATACTCTTAATACTAATACAAATTTCAACATTTATATGACAGTCATATTTTAATAGCAGATACAAATTATACGGCACAACCCATTGGTTGGTAATATTAAAATCTGCAGTACGTCGCATACTGAATGATCGTCCATTATTTCTTCGGCGATAAATTGGGTATGACTCAGCTCCTTACATTGTATGTTTAGCAAAATTTTTTGGGTAACCTTTTTTGCAGCTACCATGGTTCATGCATGGTGCGCGAGGATTTACATGTGCACATGGACCATGAATCATATGTCGTACAACGTCATTGTATAGTTCGGGCTCATGTTCAACATGAGGCAGCTCAGCGCGAACAATATGCTCGTAGTCATCTGGAGTATTCATTTTGTCGCGTGCATCAAAAATGATCAACATATAAACATGAGGCAAACCTCTTTTTTGAAATTCAATTACATGCACATGACTAATTGTTTTTCCCAAAATATGTCTATGAAAAAGATCATGCTTTAATTTTGTGTATTTAGCGTTGAATATTCGAGTAACTATATCAGAACGATCTGGAGGGGTTTGTGTAGAATAGAGCAATTCTGTAATTTCTGGCCATGATTAATTGCATATCATTGTTAAGAATATATCTGGTCTACCATAATGCTGAACAACAACTATTGCATCTTGATAACGTTGGTACATGTCGCGCGGACTTCCAACAAAGGATGATGGTAAGACCATGCGACGACCAATATTTGCTGAACCACAATAACATATTATATGTCAGTATAACGATGAATATAGAAAATAATATTATTTTATATTGCAATGAAAAGTTTGTAATACCTCCACTACTTTCTCCAGCATTGAAACAATCTTGTAACCCACAATAAAGTTCAACACGAAGAGAATTTTGATTTCTTTTAATCCAACGTATTTTTTGAGTTTCTATTTTAATGTAGTTGTCAACAACATATTGTTGTAGAAGCCGACATCCGTGTAACGGTAATGATAAAGGTGGACCACAGTCCTATAGTGATATGAATTTGAGCATAAATATATTTGATGTAGAATTGTAAGCAGCGTAGTAAAAACAAAAGTAGATTGTATACCTGAAGTATGTAGGAGTAGTAGTCGCAGCAGATAACACGTAGATTGTTTAATCCTTTATATTCAGCTATCCAACCATATGTCCCGTATGGGAGAAGTAGCGTGTATTGAAGAGGATCGTAGAAACCAGTATATTCTTGCACGGTAACTACATGACCTTCAATTGTTTCAACAATTATATTGCGTTCGTTTGAATCAAGATAGTTTTCAGCTCCAACAATTATAGTAGCAACCTGTGAGGCGGTTGGTAATATATATTGTTGTTCACGTACTGACCTTTCTTTAATAACTAATCTGCAGTTGATAATGTTTTCGCGCTCAGATAGTCGTCGAAACATCAATACAAATGGATTATATGTATCCAAAATTACTTTGATTCTTTGCAATAATGAACGATCTAATTCTGAATTTTCTTGTAAACGATGATATATTTCATGTTCTGTATCATATATGTATAGTTGTAAATATCTAGGCCTTGTATTTGGAGCAGGAAGAAGAGAGCCAATTTGATGATATATTGCTCCGTGAGCTCGGAAAGTGTAAATAGTGTGCTGATCAGCAGCCAAACTTGGGTCTAATTTAACACCCATAGACGTGAAAGAGAATACATGATTGTACGAACGAATATATCTTCTGAAATGACGGCTCTGTACAGAATCACTGGTGAATAAATTATAGATCTCATTTGGGAATGGTGGAGTTGGTATGCGGACTCTTCCATTGTTGCAGCACATTGTTGTTGTTTCACCATCAAACAACTTAGCCTGACAGTAAACACAGACTTCTGGGAGTCGTAGCTGTAAGTACATAATATGTTGAGGTAAATTCGAAATGCGGGCACTATTATGACTTCTGGAACAATGATTTGTACCAGTAGTACTATCATAAGAGGTGAAATCACTTTCATTGTGCATTTGATGCGCATGGGATGTGCAAATTTTTTTGTAGATGAAAAATCACGGATGTGTTAACATAAGAAATTAATGAAATATAAAGAGCATTTACATTGTATTGTAGTTACAAATTACATATGTTGTAGTAAATGTTGCTCTGGTTGTTGCACCAACATTTGAGGTACAGTTGGTGGTTGTGCAGAGTTTTGCGGGAGGTCATTCTCACATAGTGCTATAACAGATCTGTGGGAAGATGATGATTCTCCAGTGTGAAGCGTTTGCATAGAATGAGTGAATGACGACGACACGTTTGTTAACATGTATCGGTGGACAACACCACATGGAGTAGATGTTACTGTGGTCAGAGATTGTATGTGTGGTGAAGCAGTAATTTGCACAGGGTGTTTGTTGGGTGCTGATGTAGGCATACTGGAGTCACATGGGGGTGTAGAATTTGAGTGTTCATGGATATTTTCATGTGGCAGTTCAACATTGTGTGTTTCAAAGAGATGTTGTCGTTGAGCACGGTTTCGTGCGGCAGTACGCCAAATGGCTCGCTGATGTTCTTGTTGTACTTCAGTCAGTTGAAACCACCGAGATCTGTGACGGGCTCGATTAGAAGCACGTTCTTGTTCGTGTTGTTCTGCTGTCATCCTGGCTCTCCTGATTCGTGAACGTTGATGATTAGCAGCTCGTTGAGCAGTACGATGTGCTTCTGCTGTGTCCATGTTGGTGCGGAGGAGAGATTTTAGTACAACCTGAATTGATATATATTTAGTAAGTAACGTAAGAGCACATTACTTTGAAAATTCATCGAATGAGTTGTCAGTATAGACATAATCATAATGTTTATAATAGATGAAGACTTGAAAGTGTATTTTTTCAGTAGTACTGCGCCTACATTTTTTGCAGTGCTGAGAGTGGGGTATATAGAAACATACAAAGTTGAGTGTAGATGTGTACAGTACCGACACTGTGAGAATGCGCGTATGTGGTTAGGAGACTTTGGGGATTATAAGTAATGATGTCCTGCATCTCTGGTGGGACATCACTGCTGTAGTCGAGTGCAGTGCTTGTCAACAGGGGTCCTTGTTGCGCGTCATGATTGACGAAGAATTTGAGATGGACAATGGAACATTTGTTCGGGCGACGTACAATTGCATAATAGCGAGGGATCCAACTGACGTGAAGATGATCAATCTTCGGTGTGATGCCCTTGCATACACCGAGTGGATGACGATGACATGTTTGTTAACATGTATCGGTGGAGAACACCACGTGCAGCATATGTTATTGTGGGCAAACATTGTACGTGTGCTAAAGAAGTAGTTTACACAGGCTGCTTGTTGAGAGTTGATCTACATGTAATGAAGTGACATCGGGGTGTAGGAGTTTAGTGTGCATCGCTGTTTTCATGTCGCAGTTCAGAAGTCTGCGTTTCAGAGAGATGTTGTCGTCGTTGAGCGCGGCTTCTAGCAGCAGTACGCTAAATGGCTCAGTGATGTTAATCGTGTACCTAACTCAATTGCAAGCACTGCGATATGTGACGGGCTCGATTAGAAGCAAGTTCTTCACGTTGTTCTTCTGTCATCCTGGCTCTCCTGGTTCGTGGACGTTGTCACTTAGCAGCTCGTTGAGCAGGACGATCTGCTTCTGTTATGTCCATGTTGGTGCGACAGACAAAGTTTAGTACAACATGAATTGTTATATCTACTAAGTAACGTAAGAGCGCATTAATTTGAAAATTCATCGTATGAATCGTCAGTGTAGACATAGCTGTTATGGTTATAGTAAATGAGGTATTGTACATGTATTTTTGCGGCAATATTGTGGGTATGTTTTTTTTAGTGATGAGACTGGGGTATGTTGAAGTGCGGGGCACGGGGCGAGGCGGCAGGCGGCAGGCGGCAGAAGGGCGGCGTGTTGCGTTGGATGTTGAAGGGCGGGGCATGCGGCAAGGCGGCAAGCGGCAGAGGGCGGCGAAGGCGCCGTTTCCGGTGGATGTTGAAGGGCGGGGCACGCGGCAAGGCGGCACGCGGCAGAGGGCGGCGAAGGCGCCGTTTCTTGTTGGCAGAGGCTGCGTACGCGAGAGAGCCACGTGGCGGTTGCGTTTTCCGGAATTTGGGTGTGAGAGTGAGTTTTGGCACATGCTTTAAAGTGAACTCTAGTGTTGGTGCATTGCCTACTTTTGATCAACAACAAAAGGAGGTTCAGCATAAGTAAATCCCGTTGTTATTTATGGTATTATTTTGATTATAGTTGGTATTTGTTGAGCTCGCCTATTTATATCTAAATAAACTGTACCTTTGATGCGTTGACTAGCTAATTTTTTTAGCGTGATAGTGAGTTTTGACACATGCTTTAAAGTGAACTGTAATGTTTATGCATTGCCTACTTTTGATCAACAACATTTACAATTCATTCCTTCAAAAAAAGTTATATTACATTGATGCATGCGCCGAAGCCCCCACACATGCAGTAAAGTGAACTCTAGAAGTGAGTTTGACACATGCCTTAAAGTGAATTGTAGTCTTGATGCATTGCCTAGTTTTGACACATATGAAATGTACTTACTATTATATTTAGATAATACGTCTGCGTAGTAAACATCATCTTTATAACCGTCCAAAACACACTCATTCCTCTATCTACTTAACACATCCCAAACACACTCAAGAATTCTCTCTTTTGTAACCATCCTAAAGCCCCCACAGACAATTCTCGGCAAAGTAAATTTAATTGTGAAGCAAGATTTCGTTTTTATATGTAAACAGCAAGCAACGTAACATAAAATATTACAACAACAAAATTAGCAACTTTTCTTCGTATCACCAGCTAGCATAACAAGAAATATTTCAGCAACCAGCAAGGAAGACGATAACATAGTAGAAAATGTTCATGTTCTCCTAACTGTTCTGCCTTTCAGCAGCTAGCATAACAATAAATGTTCAGCTTCTACTAACTGTGAAATACCAAAAGACTGTTACCTATGAAATATTACAGTAAGGAAGACACTTACTATACATAGCAAAAGACTGCTAGCATAAAAAAATGTGCGAATTTAAGTTACGCACTTACTGTGCAATAGTGGGCGTCCTGATGCTGTGCAGAGCCCTAGCTGAGGTAATGATGGAAAAGATTGCGGCGACAGATGATGTGTCGAGCAGAGGAGAAGCGACGGATGATGAATACCGCTGGTAGCATAAGAAAAAATGTGAAAACTCAAAGGAAATCAAAAACGATATCAAACAAAAACGAAATCCAACAAAAATAAAACCAACAAAAGAAATGAAAACCTCAACAAATTCAAAAGCAGATATGCAACAAAACCAAATCAAACAAAAACCAAAATCAACAAAAAGAAATCAAACCCTCAATGACAGATCAAAACATAAAAGGAATTAGCGTACGGACTTACTGTGAGATAGAGGTGATGTTGATGCTGTTCGGAGGCCTATCGCAGATAACAGTGGGAACGATTGCGGCGGTAGATGAAGTGTCGAGCACAGGAGGAGCGACGGAGGATGAATACCGCTCTCTGATAGCGTTGGCAGCTAGAGGAAACGCGGTGCAGACCATGACATGAAGAAAATGTGGAATAGTAAGACACAAATTACTATCACCCAAATACCAACAGAAGAAATGCAAATACAACAGATCTGAGGGGAGGCACTGAGAGAATGCAGAACAAGGGAAGTGCAGGTAGCAGAGTATCATAGAAAGAATGGAAATCAGAATGCAAATAAGAAGCTATATCGGAGTCAGTGAAGGCCTTACTGTCCGTGCAGCAGAGGTGACGATGGCAAGGTGTGACAATGATCGGTGATGTCGCCGGAAGTCGGAGCAATCGCGATGCAGAGCATGGGATTTAGAAGCGAGGGTTTCTGGGAAGGTGCAGAAATGGTCGAGGATGTGCAGGTGGAGCAATCGCGCGATAGTTCGAGCTGGTTAAGGCAACTTAATCCATGGCAACAGTGGCGTGATCGACGACGTAGCAGCCAGCCTACGTGGCACGCGGGCGGAGGACGGGGCATGCTGCGCCGTGACCGGGTTGCGGCCAGGTAACGGCGTCACACAGCAAGGAGGGCCATGAAACAACGACACGTCGCAGTGTAGAAAAAATTGCGATTTACCGCCGAGTGGAGGAAGCGGCGGGGGTTGTTCGGGGATTTTCATCGTGATGGAACTTATCTATGCCTAAATGGTTAGTTATTGTTAGTTATGACCAATGTTTAAGTCATCCATGTGTAATAGCTAATTTATTGTTAGTTACGGCGTATGTTTGAGTCATCCATGTCTAAATGTTAATTATGGCCTAATTGTTAAATCAAAAGTTCATACAACAATTATTATAAGATCTCCAAATTATAATATTTAGTTCGTGAGGTAGTTCTAAATTTGTTACTGCTAAATTTGCTTACTACAGTTGGATATGATCTTACTATGCATATGAAAGACCTTTGGATATGCTCTTACTGAAGTAGCTCCTGCTAAATTAGCTCCTACTAAATTTGCCCTTACTAAATTTGATATTGAATGTTACGGTAGTAATAATAATAATAATACCTGAATTTAACTGAACTATACCAGTGGTTTAAAAACAGTAACGGAATGCAAAAGTAGTATTATAAACAGGTATGTAGAAATACTATGAAGAAAAAGAAGTAATTTTGCATATCAAAATGAATGAAGTTCGTTATGTATGAGAGCATTCCATGTTTTCTTAACAATTGCACAATTAATGAAATACAGTATGATTTAGATAATCTGGCAGTGCAGGCAAAAATCATGTTCAAGGAGAAACACAGTGGAGAAACAAAGCTAAAACAAAGGAAATTTGTTATGATATCCTCACAACAGAAGAAATGGGGGAGAAGCTCACAGTGGGAAGCTTGAGGCAGAGAGCTGCCGGTCGAAACCTGCCGACCGTGCGGATTTCCCTAGTCAAACAGCAACAAATAGAAGAAGGCGGAAAGATGCGGGTAGATGAATCTCCTGTTCGAAGGTCCAGGGTGAAGAGAGGTAACGGATGAGTAAATAGCGGAGGAAACAGTGGAGGAACTCACAGTGGGAAGCTTGAGGCAGAGAGCGTTGGCGGTTGAAACCTGCGGATCGTGCAAATTTCCCTAGTCAAACAGAAGCAAGTAGAAGCAGGCGCAAAGATCCGAGTAGAGGATTCTCCTGTTCGAAGGTCCAGGCTGAAGACAGGTAATGGATGAGTAAATAGCGGAGGACAGAGGCGACATCACGAAGAGGCGAGCGACGAGGGCAGGCGGGACGACACGCGCCGGGAGGCGGGGCACGCGGCGGGTTATGCTGGCAGCGGCGGGGTAAGCGACGCAGGTTTTTTTTTGGGAGATCGGGGCAGTGCCCGCGGCGAGGCTGCACACGACAGAAGGGCGTTGCGTTGCGTTGGATAGAGGTGATGTTGATGCTGTTCGGAGGCCTATCGGAGATAACAGTGGGAACGATTGCGGCGGTAGATGAAGTGTCGAGCACAGGAGGAGCGACGGAGGATGAATACCGCTCTCTGATAGCGTTGGCAGCTAGAGGAAACGCGGTGCAGACCATGACATGAAGAAAATGTGGAATAGTAAGACAAATTACTATCACCCAAATACCAACAGAAGAAATGCAAATACAACAGATCTGAGGGGAGGCACTGAGAGAATGCAGAACAAGGGAAGTGCAGGTAGCGGAGTATCATAGAAAGAATGGAAATCAGAATGCAAATCAGAAGCTATATCGGAGTCAGTGAAGGCCTTACTGTCCGTGCAGCAGAGGTGACGATGGCAAGGTGCGACAATGGTCGGTGATGTCGTCGGAAGTCAGAGCAATCGCGATGCAGAGCATGAGATTTAGAAGCGAGGGTTTCTGGGAAGGTGCAGAAATGGCCGAGGATGTGCAGGTGGAGCAATCGCGCGATAGTTCGAGCTGGTTAAGGCAACTTAATCCATGGCAACATTGGCGTGATCGACGACGTAGCAGCCAGCGTACGTGGCACGCGGGCGAGGACGGGGCATGCTGCGCCGTGACTGGGTTGCGGCCAGGTAACGACATCACACATCGAGGAGGGCCATGAAACAACGACGCGTCGCAGTGTAGAAAAAATTGCGATTTACCGCCGAGTGGAGGAAGCGACGGGGGTTGTTCGGGGATTTTCATCGTGATGGAACTTATCTATGCCTAAATGGTTAGTTATTGTTAGTTATGACAAATGTTTAAGTCATCCATGTGTAATAGCTAATTTATTGTTAGTTATGGCGTATGTTTAAGTCATCCATGTCTAAATGTTAATTATGGCCTAATTGTTAAATCAAAAGTTCATACAACAATTATTATAAGATCTCCAAATTATAATATTTAGTTCGTGAGGTAGTTCTAAATTTGCTTACTACAGTTGGATATGATCTTACTATGCATATGAAAGACCTTTGGATATGCTCTTATTGAAGTAGCTCCTGCTAAATTAGCTCCTACTAAATTTGCCCTTACTAAATTTGATATTGAATGTTACGGTAGTAATAATAATAATAATACCTGAATTTAACTGAACTATACCAGTGGTTTAAAAACAGTAACGGAATGCAAGAGTAGTATTATAAACAGGTATGTAGAAATACTATGAAGAAAAAGAAGTAATTTTGCATATCAAAATGAATGAAGTTCCTTATGTATGAGAGCATTCCATGTTTTCTTAACAACTGCACAGTTAATGAAATACAGTATGATTTAGATAATCTGGCAGTGCAGGCAAAAATCATGTTCAAGGAGAAACACAATGGAGAAACAAAGCTAAAACAAAGGAAATTTGTTATGATATCCTCACAGCAGAAGAAACGGGGGAGAAGCTCACAGTGGGAAGCTTGAGGCAGAGAGCTACCGGTCGAAACCTGCCGACTGTGCGGATTTCCCTAGTCAAACAACAACAAATAGAAGAAGGCGGAAAGATGCGGGTAGAGGAATCTCCTGTTCGAAGGTCCAGGTTGAAGAGAGGTAACAAATGAGTAAATAGCGGAGGAAACAGTGGAGGAACTCACAGTGGGAAGCTTGAGGCAGAGAGCGTTGGTGGTCGAAACCTGCGGATCGTGCAGATTTCCCTAGTCAAACAGAAGCAAGGAGAAGCAGGCGCAAAGATCCGGGTAGAGGATTCTCCTGTTCGAAGGTCCAGGCTGAAGAAAGGTAACAGTGGGAACGATTGCGGCGGTAGATGAAGTGTCGAGCACAGGAGGAGCGACGAAGGATGAATACCGCTCTCTGATAGCGTTGGCAGCTAGAGGAAACGCGGTGCAGACCATGACATGAAGAAAATGTGGAATAGTAAGACACAAATTACTATCACCCAAATACCAACAGAAGAAATGCAAATACAACATATCTGAGGGGAGGCACTGAGAGAATGCAGAACAAGGGAAGTGCAGGTAGCAGAGTATCATAGAATGAATGGAAATCAGAATGCAAATCAGAAGCTATATCGGAGTCACTGAAGGCCTTACTGTCCGTGCAGCAGAGGTGACGATGACAAGGTGTGACAATGGTCGGTGATGTCGCCGGAAGTCAGAGCAATCGCGATGCAGAGCATGGGATTTAGAAGCGAGGGTTTCTGGGAAGGTGCAGAAATGGTCGAGGATGTGCAGGTGGAGCAATCGCGCGATAATTCAAGCTGGTTAAGGCAACTTAATCCATGGCAACAGCGGCGTGATCAACGACGTAGCAGCCAGCTTACGTGGCACGCGGGCGGAGGACGGGGCATGCTGCGCCGTGACCAGGTTGCGGCCAGGTAACGACGTCACACAGCGAGGAGGGCCATGAAACAACGACGCGTCGCAGTGTAGAAAAATTGCGATTTACCGCCGAGTGGAGGAAGCGGCGGGGGTTGTTCTAGGATTTTCATCGTGATGGAACTTATCTATGCCTAAATGGTTAGTTGTTGTTAGTTATGACCAATGTTTAAGTCATCCATGTGTAATAGCTAATTTATTGTTAGTTACGGCGTATGTTTAAGTCATCCATGTCTAAATGTTAATTATGGCCTAATTGTTAAATCAAAAGTTCATGCAACAATTATTATAAGATCTCCAAATTATAATATTTAGTTCGTGAGGTAGTTCCAAATTTGTTACTGCTAAATTTGCTTACTACAGTTGGATATGATCTTACTATGCATATGAAAGACCTTTGGACATGCTCTTACTGAAGTAGCTCCTGCTAAATTAGCTCCTACTAAATTTGCCCTTACTAAATTTGATATTGAGTGTTACGGTAGTAATAATAATAATAATACCTGAATTTAACTGAACTATACCAGTGGTTTAAAAACAATAACGGAATGCAAGAGTAGTATTATAAACAGGTATGTAGAAATACTATGAAGAAAAAGAAGTAATTTTGCATATCAAAATGAATGAAGTTCCTTATGTATGAGAGCATTCCATGTTTTCTTAACAACTGCACAGTTAATGAAATACAGTATGATTTAGATAATCTGGCAGTGCAGGCAAAAATCATGTTCAAGGAGAAACACAGTGGAGAAACAAAGCTAAAACAAAGAAAATTTGTTATGATATCCTCACAGCAGAAGAAACGGGGGAGAAGCTCACATTGGGAAGCTTGAGGCAGAGAGCTGCCGGTCGAAACCTGCCGACCGTGCGGATTTCCCTAGTCAAACAGCAACAAATAGAAGAAGGCGGAAAGATGCGGGTAGAGGAATCTCCTGTTCGAAGGTCCAGGGTGAAGAGAGGTAACAGATGAGTAAATAGCGGAGGAAACAGTGGAGGAACTCACAGTGGGAAACTTGAGGCAGAGAGCGTTGGCGGTCGAAACCTGCGGATCGTGAAGATTTCCCTAGTCAAACAGAAGCAAGTAGAAGCAGGCGCAAAGATCCGGGTAGAGGATTCTCCTGTTCGAAGGTCCAGGCTGAAGACAGGTAATGAATGAGTAAATAGCGGAGGATAGAGGCGGCATCACAAAGAGGCGAGCGGCGAGGGCAGGCGGGACGACACGCGCCAGGAGGACGGGGCACGCGGCGGGTTATGCTGGCAGCGGCGGGGTAAGCGACGCGGGTTTTTTTTTTGGGAGATCGGGGCAGTGCCCGCGGCGAGGCTGCACACGACAGAAGGGCGGCGCGTTGCGTTGGATAGAGGTGATGTTGATGCTGTTCGGAGGCCTATCAGAGATAATAGTGGGAACGATTGCGGCGGTAGATGAAGTGTCGAGCACAGAAGGAGCGACGGAGGATGAATACCTCTCTCTGATAGCGTTGGCAGCTAGAGGAAACGCGGTGCAGACCATGACATGAAGAAAATGTGGAATAGTAAGACACAAATTACTATCACCCAAATACCAACAGAAGAAATGCAAATACAACAGATCTGAGGGGAGGCACTGAGAGAATGCAGAACAAGGGAAGTGCAGGTAGCAGAGTATCATAGAAAGAATGGAAATCAGAATGCAAATCAGAAGCTATATCGGAGTCAGTGAAGGCCTTACTGTCCGTGCAGCAGAGGTGACGATGGCAAGGTGCGACAATGGTCGGTGATGTCGCCGGAAGTCAGAGCAATCGCGATGCAGAGCATGGGATTTAGAAGCGAGGGTTTCTGGGAAGGTGCAGAAATGGTCGAGGATGTGCAGGTGGAGCAATCGCGCGATAGTTCGAGCTGGTTAAGGCAACTTAATCTATGGCAACATCGGCGTGATCGACGACGTAGCAGCCAGCCTACGTGGCACGCAGGCGGAGGACGGGGCATGCTGCGCCGTGACCGGGTTGCGGCCAGGTAACGACATCACACAGCGAGGAGGGCATGAAACAACGACGCGTCGCAGTGTAGAAAAAATTGCGATTTACCGCCGAGTGGAGGAAGCGGCGGGGGTTGTTCGAGGATTTTCATCGTGATGGAACTTATGTAGGCCTAAATGGTTAGTTATTGTTAGTTATGACCAATGTTTAAGTCATCCATGTGTAATAGCTAATTTATTGTTAGTTACGGCGTATGTTTAAGTCATCCATGTCTAAATGTTAATTATGGCCTAATTGTTAAATCAAAAGTTCATACAACAATTATTATAAGATCTCCAAATTATAATATTTAGTTCGTGAGGTAGTTCTAAATTTGCTACTGCTAAATTTGCTTACTACAGTTGGATATGATCTTACTATGCATATGAAAGACCTTTGGATATGCTCTTATTGAAGTAGCTCCTGCTAAATTAGCTCCTACTAAAGTTGCCCTTACTAAATTTGATATTGAATGTTACTGTAGTAATAATAATAATAATACCTGAATTTAACTGACTATACCAGTGGTTTAAAAACAGTAACGGAATGCAAGAGTAGTATTATAAACAGGTATGTAGAAATACTATGAAGAAAAAGAAGTAATTTTGCATATCAAAATGAATGAAGTTCCTTATGTATGAGAGCATTCCATGTTTTCTTAATAGTTGCACAATTAATGAAATACAGTATGATTTAGATAATCTGGCAGTGCAGGCAAAAATCATGTTCAAGGAGAAACACAGTGGAGAAACAAAGCTAAAACAAAGGAAATTTGTTATGATATCCTCACAGCAGAAGAAACGGGGGAGAAGCTCACAGTGGGAAGCTTGAGGCAGAGAGCTGCCGGTCGAAACCTGCCGACCGTGCGGATTTCCCTAGTCAAACAGCAACAAATAGAAGAAGGCGGAAAGATGCGGGTAGATGAATCTCCTGTTCGAAGGTCCAGGGTGAAGAGAGGTAACGGATGAGTAAATAGCGGAGGAAACAGTGGAGGAACTCACAGTGGGAAGCTTGAGGCAGAGAGCGTTGGCGGTTGAAACCTGCGGATCGTGCAAATTTCCCTAGTCAAACAGAAGCAAGTAGAAGCAGGCGCAAAGATCCGAGTAGAGGATTCTCCTGTTCGAAGGTCCAGGCTGAAGACAGGTAATGGATGAGTAAATAGCGGAGGACAGAGGCGACATCACGAAGAGGCGAGCGACGAGGGCAGGCGGGACGACACGCGCCGGGAGGCGGGGCACGCGGCGGGTTATGCTGGCAGCGGCGGGGTAAGCGACGCAGGTTTTTTTTTGGGAGATCGGGGCAGTGCCCGCGGCGAGGCTGCACACGACAGAAGGGCGTTGCGTTGCGTTGGATAGAGGTGATGTTGATGCTGTTCGGAGGCCTATCAGAGATAACAGTGGGGACGATTGCGGCGGTAGATGAAGTGTCGAGCACAGGAGGAGCGACGGAGGATGAATACCGCTCTCTGATAGCGTTGGCAGCTAGAGGAAACGCGGTGCAGACCATGACATGAAGAAAATGTGGAATAGTAAGACACAAATTACTATCACCCAAATACCAACAGAAGAAATGCAAATACAACAGATCTGAGGGGAGGCACTGAGAGAATGCAGAACAAGGGAAGTGCAGGTAGAAGAGTATCATAGAAAGAATGGAAATCAGAATGCAAATCAGAAGCTATATCGGAGTCAGTGAAGGCCTTACTGTCCGTGCAGCAGAGGTGACGATGGCAAGGTCCGACAATGGTCGGTGATGTCGCCGGAAGTCAGAGCAATCGCGATGCAGAGCATGAGATTTAGAAGCGAGGGTTTCTGGGAAGGTGCATAAATGGTCGAGGATGTGCAGGTGGAGCAATCGCGCGATAGTTCGAGCTGGTTAAGGCAACTTAATCCATGGCAACAACGTCGTGATCAACGACGTAGCAGCCAGCCTACGTGGCACGCGGGCGGAGGACGGGGCATGCTGCGCCGTGACCGGGTTGCGGCCAGGTAACGGCGTCACACAACGAGGAGGGCCATGAAACAACGAATCGTCGCAGTGTAGAAAAAATTGCGATTTACCGCCGAGTGGAGGAAGCGGCGGGGGTTGTTCGGGGATTTTCATCGTGATGGAACTTATCTATGCCTAAATGGTTAGTTATTGTTAGTTATGACCAATGTTTAAGTCATCCATGTGTAATAGCTAATTTATTGTTAGTTACGGCATATGTTTAAGTCATCCATGTCTAAATGTTAATTATGGCCTAATTGTTAAATCAAAAGTTCATACAACAATTATTATAAGATCTCCAAATTATAATATTTAGTTCGTGAGGTAGTTCTAAATTTGCTACTGCTAAATTTGCTTACTACAGTTGGATATGATCTTACTATGCATATGGAAGACCTTTGGATATGCTCTTACTGAAGTAGCTCATGCTAAATTAGCTCCTACTAAATTTGCCCTTACTAAATTTGATATTGAATGTTACGGTAGTAATAATAATAATAATACCTGAATTTAACTGAACTATACCAGTGGTTTAAAAACAGTAACGGAATGCAAAAGTAGTATTATAAACAGGTATGTAGAAATACTATGAAGAAAAAGAAGTAATTTTGCATATCAAAATGAATGAAGTTCCTTATGTATGAGAGCATTCCATGTTTTCTTAACAGCAGCACAGTTAATGAAATACAATATGATTTAGATAATCTGGCAGTGCAGGCAAAAATCATGTTCAACGAGAAACACAGTGGAGAAACAATGCTAAAACAAAGGAAATTTGTTATGATATCCTCACAACAGAAGAAACGGGGGAGAAGCTCACAGTGGGAAGCTTGAGGCAGAGAGCTGCCGGTCGAAACCTGCCGACCGTGCGGATTTCCCTAGTCAAACAGCAACAAATAGAAGAAGGCGGAAAGATGCGGGTAGAGGAATCTCCTGTTCGAAGGTCCAGGGTGAAGAGGGGTAACAGATGAGTAAATAGCGGACAAAACAGTGGAGGAACTCACAGTGGGAAGCTTGAGGCAGAGAGCGTTGGCGGTCGAAACCTGCGGATCGTGCAGATTTCCCTAGTCAAACAGAAGCAAGTAGAAGCAGGCGCAAAGATCCGGGTAGAGGATTCTCCTGTTCGAAGGTCCAGGCTGAAGACAGGTAATGGATGAGTAAATAACGGAGGACAGAGGCGACATCACAAAGAGGAGAGCGGCGAGGGCAGGCGGGACGACACGCTCCAGGAGGACGGGGCACGCGGCGGGTTATGCTGGCAGCGGCGGGGTAGGCGACACAGTTTTTTTTTTGGGAGATCGGGGCAGTGCCCGCGGCGAGGCTGCACACGACAGAAGGGCGGCGCGTTGCCTTGGATGTTGAAGGGCGGGGGATGCGCGAAGGCGGCACGCGGCAGGAGAGCGGCGAAGGCGGCGGTTCCTGCTGGCAGAGGCGCCGTAAGCGGGAGAAGCACGCGGCGGTGGGGTTTTCGGGAATTTGGGCGTGACAGAGAGAAGTGGAATGCGATTTCTGCGTGACAGAGAGAAATGGTCGCTCTTATTAATAATAGATATATCTTATATTATAAGGGAAAACCACCCTTTGGTGCAACAATTGCATTTCCCAAAATGCCCTTGCACCAGAGTGTTTTACCCATATGTATAAGATATATATTTATAAATTATATATAATATAAATATTTATATATTTATAAATAAATAAATAAATAAATAAATATATATATATATATATATATATATATATATATATATATATATATATATATATATATATAATTTTTTTATGAGCCTAGGGAGCGGGCGTAGCCCGCCGGGGTGGGCGAAGCCCGCCGTCGCGTTCGGGTACTTTCGCGCGAGGCACGAGGGCCGGAGGCCCGTGCCTGTCACTCGTATATATATATATATATAACTCCAAATACCTGACATATTACGCGACATATTACAGAAAAAATATAAAATGCATATTCAACTCTCCCACTCAAGTTGAGAGTATATATCAATCATCCCCAACTTGACCGTATCTTCTGTAACAACCCCTATTATTAAATAATAATAATAATAATAAAATGAAACCCTATTTCCCCTCCTCTAAAACCCGTGAACCTTTCCCCCTCCACGATATCTCATTTCCCATCCCGGTCCAAACTTCTCCCGCACAACTGCAACCTGTCTTGGCGAATCGTGCAACCCGCCGCTCCCGATCCCGCCTCCAGGTGTCCCGATCCTCCTTCCCGTGGCCGAAAACCTCCTCCTTTAGGGCCGGCGCCTCTTCCTCTTGCTTCTGCCGCCCCGTCTTGCTCTCCCAATCCTCGTTGGAGGCGGCAACCGCCTCCCTAAGGGCCGGCAGTTTTTCCTCTTCTTTGAGCCGACCACAACAGTCCTTCCTCCTTCCCCTCCAAATGAAGGCGACCTTCCATCCCTCACCCACTGCATTGTGGACGGTGATTTGCAAGGGGATCTCCTAGGATTTTGCTCGGACCCTCCTCTCCTTGGATTTCTGAGTCCGTTTTCGATCTCTTGGGGTAAGGAATCCCTTTTCTCCCTCTTTTCAGAATTTACTTTGATGTGGTCGTTTGTGTTCGCTTTCCTACAAAATTATTAGCGTTGATCAACTCGTGTTCGTCGTGCAATCGACTAACCCTTGCCGTAATTGTGTTTTTCCGGTACCGTTCGTCGCTCTAAATGACGGTTCGTGACGAAGCCCTCTCAGATTTAGGGTTTTCGTCACCCGAGCGCCACCGAGTCCACGATCCTTCGTGGTAACTCCTCTCCCCTTGCTCTTATGGGAGGTAAATTCCTAAGCAACCTCTTATGTGCATCTTTGCAATTTTTATAATGTCTATACAAGCGTAGAAAATTCCGTAGTTCCTATTAGTTGCGTGATCTTAAGCAGGTCGATCTAAAGCTCCTAAGTTTTTGCTAGCACCGTCTAGCTGCCGCCATTCGTTCAGCTTCACCTGAAGGCAAGTGGAGAAATCTCTCTCGCTTGCAAACGTGAACTTTAAATATAATTACTATTATATTATGAAATGTATACTCTTGTAGATCAGTGTTATGTATTTATGACTTGTTTAGCTGTGTTAGGAATCTCTAAGACATGAATCCCCATTTCACTAATTGTCATCGGCAAACACTGAAAGACGGTGTCGATTTGATGTGACACTTTGAATCGAGCTCCCGCCAAACTGGTAACGAAAATCAGAAGAGGGACATTGCAAGCACCACACTGATAAGCCTTGCAACTAAACTTATATTAGAATCATGTACATCAAATTGAGACGCATACCCTTTTCATTGTATGACTTATGTCATTGTGTGAATGGGATTTAAACTGACTCCGGAGTAGGCTAAAGTACAGTTAAACATCAGTTAGTTGTTTTCTTTTCCCATGTATTCTCTAATTAAACATCAGAATATTAATATACTTATTTTTAGTTTTCATGTTACGAGACATTTTCCTTCTGTTTGGATTTTGTCTTCTGGTTCGTGACACCGCCGCCTGCTCCCTGAGCTGCTCTTCGTTCATCTACCGCTTACTCGGAGGTTTACTCTTTTGTAGTTGTTACATCAAGTCCTATGTATTTGTTTTTTTTCCCGTCAGATCTGTTATCGTGTACTAGTTATTGTTAGACATTTTCTCTTGTATCGTGAACAACTGCTAGGTTTTTCATTGATGTACCAGATCATTTGTCTATGAAATATTTACTACTGCGATCTAGTATCTCTACATTTTTCCTCAACACTTGTGTGACTTTGACCTTATTATTAAAATGCACGCGCATTGACTTTTTTTTTGAAGCTTCCACATATACATAAATAAAAACAACTAAATCTTTTTCTTTAAAACAACTACTTTACATCTAATAACATATTTCAGCTCCTGCCTAACAGACATGAAAGTCACTTTTGTCCATGCCTGCGGCATCACGACCCGCCGTAGCGCACTCTGATAAATGTCATTCGTCGGGTCGTCACATCTTCTATAAAATTGTCATAGCTTAATCCTTTGGTGAAAACGTCGGCCGGTTGATCACGAGAATTCACGAAAGGTGTTCAAATATTTCCATTGTCTATGTGAACTTTGATGAAATGTTGGTCAACTTCAACATGCTTCATCTTATCATGTTGAACCAGATTGTGAGCAATATTGATGACAGCTTTGTTTTCGCAATATACATGTTTGTTTACCTGAAATCTCAAATCCTGGAGAATTGTCTTCAACCATAACCACTCACATACTTCTTGTGTCATAGCCCTATACTCCGCTTCTGTACTTTAGTGAGCAACAACATTCTTTTTCTTGCTTATCCATGATACTATGTTTTCACCCACAAATGAGCAATACCCGGTAGTAGATTTTCTTTCGTCTTGGATACTAGCCCAATCAACATCAGTAAACACTTCAATTTTTAAAGGTTGGTTTGCAGAGAATAGAATCCCACATCTTGGAGACTTCTTAAGGTATCTCAATACCCGATATGCAGACTGCTGATGGTGAGTCGTGGGGGCATGCTTGAATCTACTTAGGACATTCACGACATACGTAAAATCTGAGTGAGCGTGAGATAAGTATATAAATCTCTCAACCAATCGTTGGTACCTTGAGATGTCGACTTTCTCCCCTCTAGTATCAACATCAATCTTGTGATTAGCTTTAATAGGTGTATCCACATGAGCACACCCAAGCATATCAGTTTCCTCCAAAATATCCAGGGTATACTTTCTTTGAGAGATGAAGATCCCCTGACGAGACCTTACAACTTCAATCCCCAAGAAGTATTTTACTTTCCCAGATCTTTGAATTCAAATTCTTTGCCCAACCGTTCTTTCAAGTGCATACTTTCCTCCAGATCATCTCTTCTAATGATGATGTCATCCACGTATACAATCAGTATCAATATTTGAGTACCTCTCTCTTGATGAAAAGAGTATGATCAACCTGTCCTTGAGTATAACCCAATTGTAGCATGATTTTTTTAAACCGTCCAAACCACGCTCTAGGGGATTGTTTCAGGCCATATAGAGATTTCTGCAGATGATAGACCTTTCCGTTGAACCCTCTTTTAGTAAATCCATGTGGGATGGTCATGTAGACTTCTTTTTCAGATCACCATGCAAGAAGACATTTTTCACATCAAGTTGTTGTAGCTCCCACCCAAGACATGCACCACAAGAGAGGATCACCCGAATAGAGTTCATCTTTGTAACAAGGGCAAAAGTTTTTTGATAGTCAATTTCTTGGGTTTGGGTATACCCTTGAGTGACCAAGCACGCTTTATACCGCTCCACCACCCCATCTTGATTCTGCTTAATCGAGAAAATCCATCGCGATTCAATTGTTCGCTTCCTAGGGGGAAGACTCATAAGTTTCCATATTCCATTTTTTTCCGAAAGGACACATCTTTTTTTTCCATAGCCTGTTTCCATTCAAGTATCTGAACTGTCTTCTGCCGGGTCTTAGGAATCACGATAGAGGTAAGAGATGAGATAAAAGTTTTGTGAGTATGAGAGAGGTGATGATAAGAAATATAGTTGGCAATGAGGTATTTGGTGCTACCAGTATTATCTTTAAGCCAAGCGGGGGGAGCATGAAGGTCATCATTCGATTCGGAAACAATAACAGACACCGACATTGGCGGGACATCCACGGACGGTACTTGCTCAGAAGTACGAGATCTGCGAGAGTATGTATATAATATATGAAAAATAGAAGTGGAAGGAACCAGTGCAGTACAAGAAAAAATAAGGGTTGGTGTAGGGGGAATATAAGGAGAAGCCACTATCGAAAGTGGAGAGTCAAGCCGTCGATATCACTACTCGTCTCCCCATGACGAGTACCAAAATACAACTCCGCCTCACGAAAGGTAACATCAACTGTGTGGTAGTAGCGACGTGTAAGAGGGTGATAATACCAATAACCTTTGGCGGTTGGAGAGTAGCCCACAAAAACACATTTGAGAGAATGAGCAACCAATTTATCGCGATGCGGGGTATGAACATGAACAAAACAAACAGAACCAAAGATGCGTCGTAAGATGTGAGGTGTGGACAATGTGGTGCTGAGATAAATGTGAAAGGGGCGTATCATAGGAAAGAAAGCGCGACGGTAGTCGATTAATAGATAAGCTGCAGTCAAAACCGTATTACACTAATAGGACTTGGGAAGGTTCATGACAATTAACAAACACTAAGCAAATTCTAGTAAGTGCCTATTTTTCTGTTCGGTGACGCCATTTTGATTCAGAGTGGGGACATATGTGGTTTGGTGAAGAATGCCATGTTCGGCAAAGATATGCACCAAATGCACTTCGATTATCATACACCCCACCATTATCACTACGAAGCACACGAATTGTGTCATTGAACTGTCACAACCATTTGATGAAAGGAATGAAAGCTAGTAAACACATTACTTTTCCTTTTTAATAAATACAATAAAGTAGTACGGGAATGATAATCAATAAAGGTAACAAACAATTTATAGACCGATAAAGATAACACAGGAGATGGACCCCAAACATTAAAATGTTATACATAAAATAGACATGGACTAGTGTCACGACCCGACAGATGACATTTATCAGAGTGCGCTACGGCGGGTCGTGATGCCGCAGACATGGACAAAAGTGACTTCCATGTCTGCTAGGCAGGAGGTTAAATATGTTATTAGATTTAAAGTATTTGTTTTGAAAAAAAAGATTTAGTTGTTTTTATATATGTATATGCAGAAGCTTCAAAAAAAGGTTAATGCGCATGCATTTTAGTAATAAGGTCAATGTCACACAAGTGCTGAGGAAAAATGTAGAGATACTAGATCACAGTAGTAAATATGTCATAAATAAATGATCTGGTACATCAATGAAAAACCTATCAGTTGTCCACGATACAAGAGAAAATGGCTAACAATAACTAGTACACGATAACAGATCTGACGATAAAAAAATAAATACATAGGATCTGATGTAACAACTACAAAAGAGTAAACCTCCGAGTAAGCGGTAGCTGAACGAAGAACAACTCAGAGAGCAGGCGGCGCTATCACGAACCATAAGACAAAATCCAAACAGAATGAAAATATCTCAGAACATGAAAACTAAAAATAAGCATATTAATATTCTGATGTTTAAGTAGATGATACAAGAAAAAAGAAAACATCTAACTGATGCTTAACTGTAGTCTAGCCTACTCCGGAGTTAACCTAAAAATTCCATTCTCGCAATGACGTAAGCCGTGCTATGAAAAGGGTACGCGTCTCAATTTGATATACATGATTCTAATATAAGTTTAGTTGCAAGGCTTATCAGTGCTGTGCTTGCAATGACCATCTTCTGGTTTCCGTTACCAGTTTGGTGGGAGCTCGATTTAAAGCGTCACATCAAATCGACACCACCTTTCAGTGTTTGCCTATGACGATTAGTGAAATAGGGATTCATGTCTTGGAGATTCCTAACACAGCTAAACAGGTCATAAACACGCAACCCTAATCTACAAGAGTATACATTTCATAATATAATAGTAATTATATTTAAATTTCACGTTTGTAAGCAAGAGAGATTTCTCTACTTGTCTTCAGGTGAAGTTGAACAGATGGCGGCGGCTAGACGGTGCTAGCAAAAACTTAGGAGCCTTAGATCAACCTGCTTAAGATCACGCAACTAAGATGACCTACGAAGTTTTCTACGCTTGCATAGACATTATAAAAATTGCAAAGATGCACATAAGATGTTGCTTAGGAATTTACCTCCCTTGAGAGCAAGGGGAGAGGAGTTACCACGAAGGATCGGGGACTCGGTGTCGTTCGAGTGACGAAAACCCTAAATCGGAGAGGGCTTCTTCACGAACCACCATTTAGAGCGATCAACGGTACCGGAAAAACACAATTACAACAAGGGTTAGTCGATTGCACGACGAACACGAGTTGATCGATGCTAATAATTTTGTTGGAAAGCGAACACTAACGACCACATCAAAGTAAATTTTGAAAAGAGAGAGAAAAAGAGTTTCCTAACCAAAGATCGAAAACGGACTCAGAAATCCGAGAAGAGGAGGGTCCGAGCAAAGCCCCAGGAGATCCCCTTACAAACCACCGACCACAACGCAGTGGGTGAGGGATGGAAGGCCGCCTTCACTTGGAGGGGAAGGTGGAGGGACTGCTGTGGTCGGCTCCAAGAGGAGGAAAAACTGCCGACCCTTGAGGAGGCCATTGACGACTCCAAGGACGACTGGGAGAGCAAGACGGGGCGACAAAAGCAAGAGGAAGAGGCGCCGACCCTAGAGGAGGAGGTTTCCGTCCACGGGGAGGAGGATCGGGACACCCGGATGCGGGATCGGGAGCGGCGGGTCGCGCGATTCGCAAATACGGGGCTACGGCTGTGCGAGAGAAGTTTGGACCGAGAGGGGGAATGAGATATCGTGGAGGCGGAAAGGTTCACGGGTTTTAGAGGAGGGTCAATAGGGTTTCATTTTATTATTATTATTACTATCATCATTATTATTATTATTTAATCTTATGAGTTGTTACATTCTCCGCTACTTAGGAAGTTTCGCCCCAAAACTTTCTGAAGATTCTCTGAATGGGTGCAAAACTACGAAAATTCAGACGACATGCACTTCAACAACAGTTTGCAACATAAAACATAAAAGTTAACTATGAATGATACTGAAATAACAAGGAAATCAGACTCAGAGACGTACCAAGATTAAGAGAAGAGTTGCGGATACTTGCTGCGCATGTCGGATTCGAGTTCCCAAGTGTACTCCTCAGACTTGCCATGCACCCAAAGTACCTTAACCATAGAAATGATTCTCTTGCAAAGCTTGCGTTCTTGATATTCGACGATCTTCGTGGACTCGACTGGATAGGACAGATTGGCTTCAGGAATCACTGTAACTTCTTCAAGAACACGATTATGATTGTGGATGTATTTCCGAAGTTGACTGACATGAAAGACATCATGGACAACGACCAAAGAAGCAGGTAGTTGCAAACGGTAGGCAGATCCTCCAATACGTTATGAGATGACGTACGGTCCCACGAACCTCGGGCTGAGCTTATGATGACGACCGAACCGTTTCACCCCATGAGGGTGAAACCTTCGGGAACACTTGATCACCCACGACAAATTCTAACGGACGAAGGCGCTGATTAGCATATTTCCTCTGCCTCTCGATGACACGACTGAGCTGAAGACGAGTCTTCTTTGTGGCTTCCTCCATATCCTGAAGCAGCTTAGGCCCCAAAATCACCTTTTCAGCAACTTCTGACCTGTAGAGTGGGGTCTTGCAACGACGCCCGTACAGTGCTTTGAAGGGGGCTATCTTGAGTCTCTCTTGATAGCTGTTGTTGTAGGCGAATTCGACCAAAGTAGCTGCTCGTCCGAAGCTCCCTTGAAGTCCAAAATGTAACACCGTAGCATATCTTCAAGAATATAATTAACTCTCTCGGTCTGGCCATCGGTCGTTGGATGGTAAGCGGTACTCAGGTTAAAATTAGTGCCCAAAGCTTGCTGAAATCCCTTCCAGAAGTGCGATACAAATCTCGAGTCACGATTAGAAACAATCATCAGAGGAATCCCATGGAGCCTAACAATATCAGAAACATAAATCCGGGCCATCTTCTCGGTGGAATGAACTTTCTTGTACGGAATGAAGTGAACTACTTTAGTCATGCGATCAACTATGACCCAAATCGCATCATGTCTTCTCAGAGTGCGGGGCAAACCAATGATAAATTCCATAGAGATATCTTCCCACTTCCATTCAGGGATAGACAGATGCTGCAGAAGCCCACCAGGGCGCTGACGTTGAGCTTTCACCTTCTGGCACGTCAGACATCGAGAGATGAAGCGTGCAATATAAGTCTTCATACCAGGCCACCACACGATCTGCTTCAGGTCATGATACATCTTGTTGTTACCAGGATGACCAGATATGCAGGACTCGTGAGCTTCTCGGCAAATACTATCCACCAACTTAGGAACATCGGGAATACATTGGCGACCTCGGAAACGCAGAACATCGTCAGAGATAGAGAAATCTGGAAGAGTACCGAGTTCAACCTGTCAACGAATGCGCTGGAGTGCGGAATCAGACGACCGCATGTCCTTTACCTGTTCAACCCATAACGGGCTAGAGGCTTCTCCTTGACCTCCAGGTGAGAAGGATATGTCCATCCGCTCGAGGTCATCAACCAGGGTCGCGAGAGAAGCTGATATAGGTGCACAGGAGGCAACAAAAGCTTGACGACTCAAAGCATCCGCCACTGAATTGGCTTTACCGGGCACATACGTGAACTGCAGGTTATAATCTGCAATGAATTCAGGACAATGCCTCTGACGAAGATTGAGATCCTGCTGGATAAAGATATACTTCAAACTCTGATGGTCAGTAAAGAAGAGACACTTCACGCCATAGAGATAATGACGTCAAGGTTTCAAAGCAAACACTACTGCAGCGAACTCTAGATCATGAGTGAGGTAGTTGCGTTCATGAATCTTCAACTGACTCGACCCATAAGCGATAACACGATCTTCTTGCATCCGGACACAACCCAATCCAACTACGAAAACATCAGTATAAACTGAAAAGTCTAAGCCCTCTGACGGAAGAGCTAAAACTGGCGCTGAACATAAACGTTGCTCCAATTCAGAAAAAACCTGCTCACACTGATCTGACCACTCAAACCTGACATGCCTCTGAGTTAGCTTAGTCAAAGGAACAGCCAGAGAGGAGAAATCCTTGACGAAAAGCCGGTAATAGCCAGCCAAACCAAGAAAACTGCGGATTTCAGTAGGGGTAGGAGATTGCTTGCAGTCCATAACTGCGGAGATCTTGGAAGGGTCAACGGAAAGTCCATCACCCGAAATGACATGCCCCAGAAAGGCAACATGATACAGCCAGAACTCCCATTACGCCAACTTGGCATAGAGTTGGTGCTGACGAAGTGTGGATAGAGTGAGTCTAAGGTGGGTTGCAGCTCTTCATGAGTCTTGAAGTAGACTAAGATATCATCAATGAAAACGATGATGAACTTATACAGGTACTCGCGGAAGACACGGTTCATCATATCCATAAATGCAGAAGGGGCGTTAGTCAAATCAAATGACATCACCAAAAATTCAAAATGTCCATACCGAGTCCGCAAGGCTGTCCTGGGAATGTCGGACTCCTTGATCTTCAACTGATGGTAACCTGACCTGAGATCAATTTTGGAGAAAACGGTACTGCCCTTGAGTTGATCAAATAGGTCATCCACGCGCGAGAGGGGATACTTATTTTTGATGGTTACCTTGTTCAAATCCCGATAGTCGATGCACAATCTCATGGATCCGTCTCTTTTTTAACGAAGAGGACGAGAGCTCCCCAAGGAGAAGAGCTGGGACGAATGTACCCACGCTCAAACAACTCATCCAATTGCGATCTAAGCTCCTCCTGTTCTCGCGGTGCCATACGGTATGAAGCTTTAGATATGGGGCGCGTTTCAGGCTCTACATCAATGGAGAACTCTACATCACGGTCGGGAGGCATTCCAGGCAACTCCGCTGGGAACACGTTAGGGAACTCGGAAGCAATCAGATTATACTCAAGTTGAAGTATGACAACATCCGAGTGCGAAGCATAATCAAAGCAAGCAAAACATCCCTGGCTAAGAAGTCGAGTTGCGCGCACAATAAAAGTTACCTTCACGTGGCTGTGGGTGGTCTGAACATGCTCGCTGAAGTCCTTCCCATCGATACTGAGATTGACCCTTTTTGCCACACAGTCCAGCTTTGCTCGATATGCGACCAACCAGTTCATACCCAAGATTACGTCGAATTCTGTCATATCCAGGACTATGAGATCGGCGAAGACTTGCAATTCGCCAAGCAGAATCAGACAATTGCGAATACCCCTGTTAGAAAGGTGCACATGACCGGGCACAGAGATCTCGAAAGGGACTTCGAGTGTCGAAGTAGGCCAACCATGGAGATTCACGATATGGCGCGCTATAAAAGGGTGAGATGCCCCAGAATCGAAAAGGATTTGCATCCACTTATTCTTGATCCTAAAACTCCATAGAATTAAACGTCATACACATTTCAAGATTATCAACACTAAAGGCAGGTAATTAAAGGATGCAAGAAATTAAAAAATTTACTTAAAACATACCAGAGATGACAAAGGTAGATGCGCGCGCCTCGCCCTGAGTGGTGACGTTCAACACCACTTTACCTTTATCTTGAGATCCAGGGACAACTTGCAGAGGCTGAGCTGAAATCGGGCTTTCCTTCATGGGGCAGTCTAGTATGAGGTGTCCAACTTGTCCACATCTATAGCAAGCTATCTGCTTGCGGCGGCAGATAGTAATCTCATTCAGTCACGGTCCTGCCTGTCTGCTGAAGGGATAGTAATCTCTCAGCTAACTTGTCACGCTCCATAGACGAGAGAAACTTCTCCATGAGCGCATTCTTGAACTGCTCCCAAGTCATAGCGAAGAATTGGGGAGACTGCAGCATTGAAGCCACCGGGTGTATGTATCCTCGGTCAGCTGATAGGCCGCAAGAAGAACCTTTTGTGCATCAGGAACTCCGACATACTCGAAGTGCTTCTCCATCTGGGAGTGCCACTCTGAAATGACGAAGAAATCGCGACTGCCATTGAAGGACGGCGGATTCAGTCTCTTGAACGCCAGCGTATCTGCCATCGCCACAGGAGGGGAAGCCGGACTTGACACGAGCGGGACCACCAGGGCGTCAACAAGCGAGCCAGTTCCCGAACTAGGTGCAGCGGAGGTAGTAGTAGATCTAGCTGTCCCTGCGCTGCCGGAATCAAGAGCTGTATCAGGAGTTTGGCGGTCCTCTTCCAGACGAGTGAGACGTTCGAGAATCTGCCTCAGCAGCTGGGCAGTGGAGTCTCCCGAAGCTTCCCCGACAGAAGAAGTAGCCTTCTTGCGCTGCAATCGCTTAAGAGCCATCTGGATGGAGACATAAAAGAACAGAGTAAGGAAATAACCAAACTAATCATAAAAAGTCGAGAAACAAAAGGTTCTAGTGTGTTAGTACCGTCAAATACGTAAATCATGTAAGGGTTACGACATTTTTATTGGACAACTATAGGTAATGCTCATGCTGATGCAACAATGAATCGCATGCAATGCCAAAACAATTTGTAATTTCATGTGTGCACAATCATCATCTGTTGTTCTTGACTTAGCACTTGTGCAATGAGTTATGTTATGCATGCAATGCAATTATGTCTAGAATGCATTCCTAACAATGCTCATGAATGAATATACATGCCATGCTAAACGCCCATATCACTTAACATGTCATGCATATTATGAAAATAATGCAAACGCACTTGAAAATATTAAACCACCCATACAATTTAATATTCTCAAGCGATGTAAATACTAGTGGAAATTCATATGCACAGAAATGTTAAGTTTGCCCATAACCCCTTAACATTCGTGTGCATACTACTTCTGCTTATGAGTGTGTGTGTGCATGCTTCATCCGTGAACAACCGATAATGATAAATGTGTGAGGTAATGATGCATGCACATATACTTATATAATAATGTCAAAATATTTGATAATTTCAAAATACTTCATCTTTAGGAACAAACCTGGCTCTGATACCAACTGTCACGACCCGACGAATGACATTTATCAGACTGCGCTACGGCGGGTCGTTATGCCGCAGACATGGACATAATTGACTTCCATGTTTGCCAGACAGGAGCTGAAATATGTTATTAGATTTAAAGTATTTGTTTTGAAAAAAAGATTTAGTTGTTTTTGTGTATGTATATGCAGAAGCTTCAAAAAAATTGTTAATGCACATGCATTTTAATAATAAGTTCACTGTCACAGAAGTGCTGTGAAAAATATAGAGATAATAGATCGCAGTAGTAAATATGTCATAAATAAATGATCTGCTACATCAATGAAAAACCAAGCAGTTGTCCACGATACAAGAAAAAATGATTAACAATAACTAGTACATGATAACAGATCTAACGGTAAAAAAAACAAATACATAGGACCTGATGTAACAACTACAAAAGAGTAAACCGCCGAGTAAGCGGTAGCTGAACGAATAACACCTTAGGGATCAGGCGGCGCTGTCACGAACCTTAAGGCAAAATCCAAACAGAAGAAAAATGTTTCAGGACATGAAAACTACAAATAAGCATATTAATATTCTGATGTTTAAGTAGACGATACAAGAGAAAAGAAAACAACTAATTAATGCTTAACTGTACTCCAGCCTACTCCGGAGTTAGCCTAAAAATTCCATTCACGCAATGACATAAGTCGTACAATGAAAAAGGTCCGCGTCTCAATTTGATGTACATGATTCTAATATAAGTTTAGTTGCAAGGCTTATCAGTGCGGTGCTTACAATGAACCTCTTCTGGTTTCCGTTACCAGTTTGGCGAGAGCTCGATTCAAAGCGTCACATCAAATCGACACTGTCTTTCAGTGTTTGCCTATGATGATTAGTGAAATGAGGATTCATGTCTTGGAGATTCCTAACACAGCTAAACAGGTCATAAACACGCAACCCTGTTCTACAAGAGTATATATCTTATAATATAATAGTAATTATATTTAAATTTCACTTTTGCAAGCGAGAGAGATTTCTCTACTTGTCTTCAGGTGAAGCTGAACGGATGGAGGCGGCTAGACGGTGCTAGCAAAAACTTAGGAGCCTTCGATCGACCTGCTTAAGATCACACAACCAAGATGACCTACGGAATTTTCTACGCTTGTATAGACAATATAAAAATTGCAAAGATGCACTTAAGAGGTTGCTTTGGAATTTACCTCCCTTGAGAGCAAGGGGAGAGGAGTTACCACGAAGGATCGGGGACTCGGTGGCGCTCGGGTGACGAAAACCCTAAATCGGAGAGGGCTTCTTCACGAGCCGCCATTTAGAGCGACGAACAGTATCAGAAAAACACAATTACAGCAAGGGTAAGTCGATTGCACGACGAACACGAGTTGATCGACGCTAATAATTTTGTTGAAAAGAGAACACTAACAACCACATCAAAGTAAATTTTGAAAAGAGGGAGAAAAAGGGATTTTACCCCAAGAGATCGAAAACGGACTCAGAAATCCGAGGAGAGGAGGGTCCGAGCAAAACCCTAAGAGATCCCCTTGCAAACCACCGACCACAACGCAGTGAATGAGGGATGGAAGGCCACCTTCACTTGGAGGGGAAGGAGGAAGGACTGCTGTGGTCGGCTCCAAGAGGAGGAAAAACTGCCGGCCCTTAAGGAGACGGTTGCCGGCTCCAAGGAGGACTGGGAGAGCAAGACAGGGCAGCAGAAGCAAGGGGAAGAGACGCCAGCCCTAGAAGAGGAGGTTTCCGACCACGAGGAGGAAGATCGGGACACCCGAAGGCAGGATCGGGAGCGGTGGGTCGCGCGATTCGCAAAGACGGGGCTGCGACTGTGCGTGAGAAGTTTGGACAGGGAGGGGAAAGCAGATATCGTGGAGGGGGAAAGGTTCACGGGTTTTAGAGGAAGGTAAATAGTGTTTCATTTATTATTATTATTATTATTTAATAATATGAGTTGTTACAACTAGAAAAAGAAACGTGACTGAGATTATGACGAACATGTTTTTATAGCTCACAAGTGTCAGAATCAAACGATTTAATTAAACTAATGAAAGTAGGAAACAATTTGGTAAGATATAAGGCAGACGAGTGGCCAAGATACAGATGCCAATGCTGGATGTCATGCAAAGTTGGAGCACGGTTGGTGGAGAGAGCACTGAGAGATAACCACTGGTTCAGCAAGTACAGTTCGCTAACGTTCCGACCACAGCCAAGCATACGCTTCATATCCAGATCCTGAAATACACAAACATCAGAGAAAAAAATCATGGAGCAGTTTAAAGACGTGGTAAGTGATGGAAAGAAGATTCCGAGGAAATGAAGGGACATGCAAAAGCGAAGAAAAAGACAGGTCAGGAGAACAAGCAATGGTTTCTTGCCAGCAATAGAAGAAAGGGAACCATTGACATCAAGAATCTTATCATGACCAGAGAGGAGTGTAGGAGGTAAAACCTGAGATAGAGCCGATCATATGATCTGTCGCACCAGAGTCAATGATCCACTCAGAACGGGATGAAGACACAACATGAGCACCAGAGATATCTGAAGTAGCAAATGCGACCGTGGAATCAACCGATGTAGGGTCAGAATGGGAACACAACATACAATGGACTCTAACTCTGTAGCAAAAAGGCCCCCCAGAGGGGGAGGGTCCTCATAAACTTCAGTCGAATGCGCAGAATACTGTGAGCGTGCACCAGTCTGACGACCACCACCACAGTGACCACCTATCCCACGAGCACCAGATCCCCGAGCAGGAGTAGCAAGATTAGGGTGTAGACGAAAACAGACGTCCTTAATATGTCCTTTCGTTCCACAGTGCCCACATACAATGGAGGAAAAAGGAGGAGGGCCATGACCAATCCCAACAAGGGCAGAGTGGTCGGTTGAGGGACCAAGAGAGCATCAACGATTCTCATCACTAAGGAGCATACTGAAGGCTTCGCTAAGAGAGAGAAGAGGCTCGCGGTGGAGGACATGTAGGAGAACAACATCAAACTCCATATTAAGCCCCAAAAGAAAGACGGGAACACGAAAGCGCTCTTTAACCTTCTGAAGAGCCTGTGCATCTGCAGTGCATGCAACAATAACGGTGTTGAAGTTATCCAATTCCTGATAAAAACGTTCGAACTCAGAGTAATAAGCAGAGACAAACATGATGCCCTGCTTCAGCTCCATAACACGGCGAGTGAGCTAATAAATCTGCGTCGAACTGCCCGCCTGAGAGTAGGTGTCACATACCCTCTTCCAAATTTCGTGAGCAGTATCCAGAAGCATGTAGCTATGATACATCTGAGAGGATATAGAGTGAAGTAACTACAATACAACCAAGGAATTGTCCGCATCTTACTTTTTCCGTAAGAGATCAGTACTTGGTGGCTCAACGGTGGTTCCATCAATATACCCATATAGCTGGTGACTTCTGTCACGGACCAGGCCCGACTCGAGGAGTCTTAATGAGACCCGACTGGTTCAATCGTGAGGGCTGCATCACAAGTGACACCACACATTTCTGGTCTGTTTATCAGCGCAGCGCGGTGTTGGCGTTGGGTCTCGAACCCGCAACCCTTGATAAGGAGGCTTAATATCACTCCTCATCACCAACTGAGCTGCTCCGTTGGTGATAAGGCTCCTTATCAAGGGTTGCGTGTTTGAGACCCAACGCCAACACTGCGCTGCGCTGATAAATATGCCAAAAATGCTTTAGGGTCACTTGGGCTGCAGCCCTCACGGTTGAACCAGTCGGGTCCCATTAAGACTCCTCGTGCCGAGCCTGGGCCGTGACAACTTTAAATAGCATGCTATGCCGCCCTGGAGCATTCAAGATAATTTGTGCCATCCAAGACAACAATAAGGATCTTTAAGGAGCCATATTGGCCGTGGCTCCGAGGCTGATCTCCAAAGGGACTGGTGCGGGGAGGATGAGATTTCAGAGGAATCACCCATTGATGACCGTCTGAATGCAACTAGCAAGAAGAAGATCTCATGGCAGGAGAAGCCAAATCCTACGAGTGTCCCTTAGGTCGCACACCAGAGAGGACACCAGAGGATGTGACCTTGATGTCTGTGGCAGCCCCCATGGAGGAAAAAATGGCTGGAGACAAATAGCCGCTCGTAAAACAGGCGGATAGAGGCGCTAATGATTGTAGAAGCTGCTGGAGGAGGAAGTGGAAGAAGCAATGCTACTAAAATCCATAGGCGTTGGAGATGGGGGAAAACCCTAGGCACTGAAGCAGTCTGTAAGAGGAAATGATCGACTGAATTCCCTAAGCGCTGAAGCGGGCTGTAGGAGGAAACGACTAGCTGAAAGCCATAGGCGCTGGGGCGAAGGAAACGACCGGTTGAAAGCCATAGGCGCTGGGGTAGAGGAAACGATGGGAGCGTACGCGAATGCGGCGGAAGAGATCGATCGCGACTACTGAAGCGTAGCGAGCGGGCGGAAACGGGTCGAGCACGGACGGAGGCTCTGATTCCAAGTAGAAATGAATAGAATGATTTTCACTTAACCCTAACCAAACATACATATATATAACTCCAAACACGTGATATATCACGCGACATATAACACAAAAAAATGTAAAATGCATATTCAACTACTTTTCCATCGGAGCTGCAGGATGACGTTGACCGATCTCCCGTTATCGATAAGGATCAGGGAGACAGTAAAATTCTTGACCGCTGTCTGGATGACCAACGCATCGAAAAAAGGATCCTCGTGATCCGGCATGTCCTTCCTGGAGAAGGTGATCTTCTCCTCTGGTGGTGGGACTAGAGAGGTGGAGGTGACGCTCCTGCAGTACATAGTATGAAGACTCGCCTTACGGGCAGCCTCAACTCCAACACCCCCGTGGATCACTCCGATCTCTCCTCGGTTGCCGACATTGGCCCTATCCTCGCACCGGTCCTCCTCTCCCCTAGGCAGGACTTCTTCAATCCGCACTTCCCGGCGATCTTGCTGCTGCTGCTCCCTGGTACCCCTCAATTCTAGGAATTCCGGGCACGTGGCCGTAACATGGCCGTAACATGACCCTCTTCCTGATGGAAGTTGCAATAGGGCAACTCCACCCTAACTCCCTGTCCCCTCCTCTGCTGGGTTCTCCTCCTCCTCAAGGCTATCACCATAGCATGTGTTGATTTTGGAGAGGGGGCCTTTGGTCCTGCCTCCAGCCTGTTGGTTTGAACTGACCCTGGCCCCTGGCGGTTGTCTCCTCCAAGGAAACCTCTTTACTGGTGATTTGACTATCTCTATTCCGTTCCTCGTATGAACTCATTCTTTTGAAAAATTTAGTATTTGATGTAACCCATTTGAAAAAATAGCACATGGAAAAATTACAACAGTTCAGGATAATGAAGGAGATCCTGGAAAGCTCAGTACATGTGATGCTTAAATATTGAATCTATCCTAATAGTTAGGAGCGATGAGATGAAGGAGAAGTATTTCCTAGGCAAAATACTAAATGCAGAAGGATTGAATCCACGACAAGTGCTTCCATGGTAAGGAGAACACTCGATATGATGATGCGTTTTTTGTGAATGTTATAGGGAAGCTACCCGATCCTCCATAGGCGGAAGGCGGTGTAACATCCTGAATCCAATGAGGGCGGTTCGATTAGGGAGGGAAGTGTTTTAGGGGTAGCGAAGCCCATGCAAAAAAGCTCTTGACAAGTTTCTACGATTGCAAGCTTCTAGGTGAAAGGAGATGTAGGAATGAACTAGATCTCACATCGAAATTGAAAGAATAGTTGCTAGGCTTAAATAATAATCAAATCCTCAAATATTAGAGGCGTGTTTTTGGAGAATCCGGAGTGGTTGTGTTCGAAAATTCCAAGGTTAAGCATGATATTGTGGGAGTAGTCATGAGATGGGTGACCTCCTAGGAAGTGCTCGTAGTTCACCTGTAGAAAAGGGAAAAACCATACGGTTTAGTTCAGTATGGACTGAAATGAACCAAAGTGGACAATACATTTGGTAGTCTGAGGTTTAGGTCGTTACAAATGTTATCATAACCAAACTTCTTATAGTACGATGTGTGGTTCTGGGACGAACCATACAGAAGCTGGTGGGCTTGTAACATCATAAATCCGACGAGGGAGGTTTGATGAGGGCAGGAAGTGTTTTGGGCGCAGTGAAGCCCATGCAAAGTAGCTCCTGGCAGACTTCTAGTATGACATGCTTCTAGGTGAAAGTAGGTGTTGGAATGAACTAGATCTTACATCGGAATTGGAGGAAAAGTTGTTGGGTTTAAGTAATAATCAAATTCTCATATATCAGAGACGCCTTTTCGGAGAAACCGATGTATCTGTGTTGGAAAACTCCTAGGTTAATGCTCTCTCCTGGGATGGGTGACCTCCTAGGAAGTGCTCGTAGGTCACCTGTGGAAAAGGACAAAACCATGTGGTTTAGTTCAGTACGTACAATATTTTTGATTTTCTGAGGGCTAGGTCGTTACAGTCGGGACCACTAGAAAGAGGGTCGTTGATGACGGTGGTCGGCGTTGTTTATTGCACAAGGCTTGTCTATGTGAGGGAGGCTTCGCCGGAATGCGACGTCGTGGTTAATGATGTTTGGAAGAGAATCACAATCACAAAGTAACAAACTGTAGAGTACATAGGCAGCAGAAAAGATACTATTCGAAGTTGACGAAGATCATCCAGAGATTCGACAAAGAGAAGAACATAGATGTGATTGCTGCTATGATGAATAGAGGCTGACGAAGGAGAACAAGAACTTCTCGCTTTCCTCTGTGATTTTGGCCGCCCTTTTGGTCTCATGAAGGACTCTTTTTAAGGTGTTTTATTTATTTCTTTTTTAAATAGGAACTATCGTATTTGCCTCTTGGGGTATATCCTTCTTAATTTTAAATAATTTTATACCTATTTTAATTAATGTTAATCTAAACTTTCTAGTGCTTTTCCATTTTCTCCCTAATTATCCCGATTTATCAGACCTATTTATTCATGATCTTATTGTGCGGTCACTATTGTTTTGCCATCACAATATATGGGGAAGTAAAAAAGCATATAAGATAATGACAAAATAAGGGGATACTATGGCATGTCTCCGAATGACACGGCGGATGCATCAATTCTCCCGGGGTTGATAGAGCTCGACTCTATTGAGAATTTATAAAGACCGGTTACCGAAAGGTCCGAGCGTTGTCGTTGTAACTCGGTAGTGCTAATCCACGAGCTGTTTGCAATATATCAGCCTCTTCGGGAAACTAAGTAGCGTTGATATGTTCCACGGACAGTGTAGCCTTCACGTACGTCCAATACCTAATCTATCTCTTCAGTGGTAGCGAAGGGAACTCACTCAAAATTTGGCAATATATCTTATGTCGCTGCAAGTGAACCGGGGCTTGTAGTAGATGCCTCTCTATAGAACGGGGTCAGATCCGCATGTTGAATATCACTTATCAGGAAGTTTTCAAATTCAGCGGGTAGGTCTAGGAGGTAAGCGTTCTTTCGTAAGCATTTCCGAACTCGAAATGAACCATACTTTCATCGATACAACCTGTGATATGTACTCGCAGTAAATCTGTGTTTCCTAAAATAGACAAACAAACAATGTTCTAAAATGTATAATATCCAGTGATGACGATCGATCATAAATTTATATTCTTCAAATGTTACTCACAAATTATTAGTAATATTCTTATGCAGTTCTTATAAATAATCAATATGCTACTGTGTTAAAGAAAATACATTCGTGGAATGGCAACGATTGGTAGTTAAATGTGGTATGTGTAAGCCATAAATTATTTCAAACAATGTTTTATTAGGAGACCGGTTTTTAGAATTATTAAATGCGAGTTTAGCCAGTGGAAGAAACAAAATCTATTTTTTGGGTTCTCTTTGGTTAAACACCTGAAAAAATCTTCTAAACTCCGATTAACAACCTCAGTCTGCCAATCCTCCCGAGGTTGATATGCGCTACTAAACTCAAGTTTTGTTCTCAATTGTGCTCAAAGTGTTTTCCCAAAATATCCCATAAAGCGGGTATTTATTTCAGATGTCATCGTCCTAGGAACCCCATGCAATCTTACTACATCTCTAAAAAATATTTCAGTGATGTACGACATTGGGGGTTTTCCTACACAGTATGAAGTGCGCCATCTTTGAGAAGCGATCTGCTCTTGCAAAAATAGTCTACTTTACTTTGAGTGCGAGGAAGTTTTATTACGAAATTCATCGAAATGTCTCCATGTCCTCTCGGAAATCGATAAAGGGATGTATATACCCGTGTTTTGTACACGTCCCTTAAACAACTGACATGTGGTGCAGTGCCTACTGAGATCTGCAACACTTGGTTTCATCTTAGTCCAATAGTATCTAGTGCTAGCAAGAGCAAACAGTTTGGATTGGCCTACTGTTATGCACGTGTGCGTATCGTACTATTATATCATGTATTTTTTATTTGTTGCTCTAGGGTTTCTTTTATGTGAGTCCCCCTCCCTATATAAGGAGGTGGCATGAGAGTTTATTTTTTCTTCTTGATCATTAGGGTTTGGGTCTCCTTCTTGGAGAAAGGCTTCTTGGAGGAAGCTGTCTCCAGAAGTTGGGCACGAGTATAATTCGTGATTGTATCCGGTATTTTCGTTGAATGCAAGTATTTTCTCCAATTCACAACATTTGGTCCGATCCTGCCTCAACGCCCCCAGCTTTCGCCGCCGGTGCTTCGTCCGTCGTCCTCCCATGTATCGCGCGCTCAATTCGTCCGTACCAGGCCTTACACCCGCGTTCGGAAGCGTCTTCCCGTGTCTCGATCCCGTTCAGAATCCTCAAATTATACCGAGTTCACTCGACTCCACCCAGGGGAGTTTCTTCAGCACCCTTTCGGGCTCCCGACACTGCGTCAGGCTCTTCCACGCCCGATCTGCCTCCGTTCCCCCCTCCAGCAGCCAGATTTGCTTCCGATGACCTTCCAGGCCCTGATCCGCCTGCTCTGACGTTCCTCAGCCTGCTCCAGGCCCCGATCCGCCGTTCTTCAGCCGACTCTGCTTGCTCCAGGCCCAGATCCGTTCGATCCTGTAGCCAACCTCGCTCCAGCCTAGTACTTCGTCTGCTCCATTCTCGGCGACGCCGTCCAGCAGCCCTCGACTCCATTAGCCGCTGTCCGATCCCTTCTCAACAGCGCCAAATGATTTATATGCCAAAGTGCCGAATGGAATCCTGCGTGGAAGCCCTCATACACGCCCTCTCCACCATCAACTCTCGCCTCGAGGCCCAAGCCGAGCAGTTCATGTCGATAATGATCATGCTTCACAACTTGCAACTTGGCAAGAACTCTGGTTCTACTACTGCCTCTGCCTTGTGATCTCTCAGCACATTGGACCTCGCAGATCCCACATTGCCGGAATTTCCCCCACAGCTCCCACGCCTCGACATTCCAACGTTCAACGGGACTGACCCCCTCGGGTGGATTGTCTGCGCCGAACAGTTTTTTGACATTCACCAGATTCCTCCGACGCAGCATGTTTCCACAACAATTATCAGCATGGAAGGGTCCTCCCTCCATTGGGCCCGCTGACTCCGCTAGTTTTGTTACGTTCCGTCTCGACAAAAGTCAGAGTGCGCTTCGGGCGGGCCGTGATGCCACAGACATGAGCGGAAAGAAAACCATGCTTGCTAAAACAGATGCAGAGATATTGCTTATAGATTAAAATAATTACTTTTAAATAAAAATAATTTGATTTTTGTTATGCGGAAGCTTTTAGAGTTTTAAAACAATGAAAATTTTAAATGCACATGTATTTTGTAAAAATCATATTTTATAGGGTACTGCTACAACTTTTATGCAATTATGATTTAAAAGAGCATGTACATGCATTAATATCAAATTCTAATACACAATTTTTAAATAGCCTAGCAGTTGTCCATGATAGCAAAGAAAATGTCTGATTGCAATTATTACATAAAAGAAATATTTGACAGTAGATGAAATGTAAACATAGAACCTGGAACTTTAAGCAGATCGGGCTCGAGGACTTGACGGCGCTGCACGAACACTAAAACAATTCCAAAATAGAAAGAAAAAGTTTCAGAACATTAAAATAAATATGTGAGCAAATGTAAAGTACAGAACAATAAAAATAGAAATATACAGGTACCAGTTTCATGAAGCGATGCACCTAAACAGACAAGTAAATGAGTCATCAGAAATAATTAGAATCAAAAGACTACTCCGGAGAATAATATATATTTGAACAAGTAATATCATCAGCTGCAATCAATGAAGTGTGTGTCGTTGTTTTGAGTGGATGTGCATGGTTCACACTCAGTTCGGATACACGTCTTATTAGAAAAAACTTCCTGCTTGTAGTGACCATCGTCACGGCCCAGGCTCGCCTCAAGGAGTTTTAGTGGGTCCCAACTGACACCGTGAATGCTGCAACTCAAGTGACCCAAACACGTTTTAATGTTTGCTTATGATATTATGAGTTACATGATTCACACTGTAGTGATTTTAACAGAAACAAAAACACTTAACGTGAACGATCAGACCAAGAATAGGTTTTTACTCAGACAGACACACGAAACCAGATTCGACGACACAGAAGGAACCGAACAGTGAGTTTTGAGCCTCGCGGGTTCGAGAGGTTAAAGTAATAATAACAAGAAGATTTATCGAGTATATTGTAGAGATAAATTGACATGTGTCAGATCAGAGATATCAAGTACTCATCTAGGGTAAATCATCCTCTGACACAAGTATTTTCCAAGTAAAATTTTGTGTTACGAGCTTGATATATCAAAACCCCAAAAACAGATGCAGAGATATTGCTTATAGATTAAAATAATTACTTTTAAGTAAAAACAATTTGATTTTTATTATGCGAAAGCTTTTAGAGTTTTAAAACAATGAGAATTTTAAATGCATATGTATTTTGTAAAGATCATATTTTACAGGATACTGGTACAGATTTCATGCAATTATGATTCAAAAGAGTATGCACATGCATTAATATCAAATTCTAATATATAAAATATTTAAATAGCTTAGCAGTTGCCCATGATACCAGAGAAAATGTCTGATTGCAATTATTACATAAAATAAATATTTGATAGTAGATGAAATATAAATATAGAACCTGGAACTTTAAGCTGATCAGGTTCGAGGACCTGACGACGCTGCACGAACGCTAAGACAATTTCAAAATAGAAAAGAAAAGTTTCAGAACATTAAAATAAATAGGTGAGCAAATGTAAAGTACAGAACAATAGAAATAAAAATATACAAATACCAGTTTCATGAAGCGATGCTACCAAACATACAAGTAAATGAGTCATCAGAAATAATTAGAATCAAAAGACTACTTCGGAGAATAATATATATTTGAACAAGTAATATCATCAGCTGCAATCAATGAAGTGTGTGTAGGTGTTTTGAGTGGATGCACATGGTTCACACTCAGTCCGGATATAAGTCTTATTAGAAAAAACTTCCTGCTTGTCGTGACCATCATCACGGCCCAGGCCCGGCTCAAGGAGTCTTAGTGGGTCCCAACTGGCACCGTGAATGCTGCAACCAAGAATTTGTTTTTACTCAGACAGACATACGAAATTAGATTCGACGACACAGAAGGAACCAAACAGTGAGTTTTGAGACTCGCGGGTTCGAGAGGTTAAGGTCATAGTAACAAGAAGATTTATCGAGTATATTGTAGATGTAAGTTGACATGTGTCAGATCAGAGATATCGAGTACTCATCTAGGGTAAATCATCCTCTGACATAAGTATTTTCTAAGTAAAAATTTGTGTTACGGGCATGATATATCATAACACCAATCACATATTTGCTAACCAGATTTCGTTACAATTATTAACATGATACTTATTGCTCGTGCTCAATATTCTATCATTCTTCTCATTATTTATCAAACGAGATGCAAATCATCAAATTGAATATCCAATTAACTATCATTCACTAACTCGTCTCCCGATTATCCAAATTACATCATTTACATTCACAACTCATGCTAATCCTATCCCATGAACCTCAGATTAGTAATAAGTCTAATTAAGGATTCAATGTCTAAATTTATTTGGCGAAACAAACAATCAATGGTGAATTCATATAAACATAAGATCAGACAAAACAATTAAGTTCAATATTTGCAAGAGAGAAATGATCTCTACTTGCCTGAAGGAGGCTGAATCTGACGGAGGCGGCTAACCGACACAAACAAAAACAGAAATCCTATTTTTAACCTGTTCAAGTACAAACATAATTGATATTGACATGACGGAAATTATACGATAGCACGAAATATTGTTTACAAAAATCTAAAGCACGAGAGAGTGGAGAAATTAACTCCCTCAAAAGTGAGGGGAGAAAGGACACAACACGGAGACGGAGACTTGACGACGCTTGAGTTACGAAAATCCTAATTCGGAGAGGACTTGGAGAAATCCCACCACTTGAATCGAGGAGATACGTCAAAAATCACAAACATAAAATGGTTAGATGAATATAAGAGGGGCAAAAGTCAGAAGTTACAAGATATACACAAATTGACGCGCATCAATTAGCAAAATAATTTATGGAAAAACTGAATAAGGGAGAAAGAGAAGAGATTTTGCCCAAGGAGGTCAAAAACAAGCCCAAAGTGGAGAGGAGAGAAAACCCTAGACGTTCCTCTCACAAATCTCAACCAAGACAAAGGATAAGAGGCGAAATTAGGGCTGACGAGCCTTAGAGGAAAAGGCGGAGGCTGCTGTCCTTGATACTCGAGAAAGAAGAGGGGGATTGATGGCTGCCCTTGGAGGAGGAGAAGTTGTCTGGAGGGGAAGATCTAGATGCCGTCAGCATGAAGAACAGGAGGCGCTGACATCGGCAATGACAGGAGGATCAAGAGGCACGAGCGGCGGCGACATGGGGCACAAGAGACAGGATCAGGAGCGGCGGGAAGCGGGATCAAGGGAGCCGGCGCCTAGCGTGTGGCTTGCGTGAGGCGGAATCGTGAGAGAAGGGTTTGCAGGATCGGGGGAAACAGAGGGGCCGGCTCGGTTATATGGGGGGGGGGTACTTGGTTATTTATTTATTATTATTCATTTATTATTATTTTCATTATTCAAAACAAAAATTGGGTTGTTACAAGTTCTCCTTCGGCCTCACCTGTACAACTCTCACCGAGGCCCTCATTCAGCGGTATGATTACTGCTACTCCGGCTCCATGATCAAGCGCCTTTACGGAGTTCGTCAGACCAGCTCCATTGATTCGTACATGGATTCATTTATCAAGCCGATCACCCTTGTTCCAGGTCTTCCACCCGAACTTTACTTGGCCTACTTCATGCATGATCTACAACCCCATATCTGAGCCCGCCTCCGCATCCTTCAACCGTTAACTGTTAACCTCCCCACTCGTGGAGGCCGAATTACTCGCGCTGTTCGGGGACCAAGAGTACATTGACTTACGAAACAAAGATCTATGCTTCCATTGCAAACAATCATACTCGCCTACTCATGATTATCTAGTGAAGGAGTTCTGCCTTCTCATCGGAGAGGACGTGAACGAAATCAACACGACTGACTTTGATGCTCTTATGTTCGTCGATGTACCGCCAAACGGTGCTTCGGACACCTATACGACTGCCCACCCGTGGGAATTTCACCACTAGTTGGAGGGTGACACTCCGACCATGCGGGCAAGGTTGATTTTCTGGCGGGGTGTATTGTTAGGCACGTGTGTGTATCGTACTATTATATCTTGTATTTGTATTTGTTGCTCTAGGGTTTCTTTTATGTGAGCCCCCTCCCTATATAAGGAACTGACATGGGAGGGTTTTTTTTATCTTTTTGATCATTAGGGTTTGAGTTTCCTTCTTGGAGAAAGGCTTCTTGGAGGAACTAGCCTCTATAAGTTTGGCACGAACATACCTAGTGATTGTATCCGGTATTTTCCAGTGTCGTGGATATCCTCCGACATGGCCGATATGTCGACCGACATAAAAGTTTTATGGACAAAACGACACTTTTCTGATATTATTTTGCAAAATATCCTTTGAAATATAACCTTCGATATGTTTATTATTGACCGATATATTCGCCGATATATCCCGATATTTTATCGATTGGTTTTTTTTCAACTTATTTTAATTAGTGTCTATGGTCTAATAGATAATATATCAAAATTGTTTCATTGATTATGTTGTTTTTCTCATTTAACTGTCTTCCTTGCCCAAGTCTTTTATGTGAGCCCCCCTCCCTATATAAGGAACTGACATGGGGGGTTTCTTTTATCTTTTTGATCATTAGGGTTTGAGTTTCCTTCTTGGAGAAAGGCTTCTTGGAGGAACTAGCCTCTAGAAGTTGACCACGAACACACCTTGTGATTGTATCCGGTATTTTCCAGTGTTGTGGATATCCTCCGACATGGCCGACATGACGGCCGACATAAAAGTTTTATGGATAAAACGACAATTTTCTGATATTATTTTGCAAAATATTTTTTGAAATATGTCCTCCGATATGTCTATTATTGACCAATATATTCGCCGATATATCCCGATATTTTATCGATTGGTTTTTTTTCAATTTATTTTAATTAGTGTCTATGGTCTAATAGATAATATATCAAAATTGTTTCATTGTTTATGTTGTTTTTCCCATTTAGCTTTCTTCCTTGCCCAAGTGCATCATCGACGTTAATTATGCATGGTTTTTGAATTATGGACTAAAGATTTCATATCTTTCATTGTTACGGACAACTTCCTGACATTCTTCTTTCTCTTGTTTTATTTTATGCATTATGTCGTTATTACATGTATAAAAAATGCTTATATTAGTTGAATAAATTCAGAAGTTCAATAAATATCAAATTATTAATATATTAATATATATAAATGAAAAAAGGATTAAGTTTATAATTAATTACACAAATAATTAAATATTAAAATCCGATATGTGAAATATCCATGATATATCCCCCGACATAGTAAAATCGACATGAAAAATCTAAACTGACGTGTGCTCGATATCCGATATCTACAACCTTGGTATTTTCGTTGAATGTAAGTATTTTTTCCTATTCGCAACACCTACTTTCTCTCCTAGTCTTGATGAGTGTAGCTCCCACAGTAAGATCTCCCTATGTTGTCATTCACAGATGCAAAGGAGGGTTCTTTTAAATAATTATCCTTTACTCATGATGTACTGGGTAGTGGGATTAGTCCCACAGGGGGACACACAGTCCAAATATCTCTGAAAAATAGATCCGTGCCAAAAGTCTTGCTAGGAGTCTAAGTCCAAGTACGAATAAAGTTACAAGTTTGAGCATCGGCTAAGGGAATCAACTACTTGATTAGTGGCTCCTAGTTTGAGATTAATGCTTCGTTTGACGCGGTGGTGGCGGTCATGAACGCCGCGGTCATGAACCGCGGTTTGTGAATGGAGTGGTCATTAACCATCTTTTGTGAATGAAGTTTTGTTTGGATGCTTTATATTTTTTTGAGGTCATGAACCGCGGTTTGTGAACTGAATTTTGTTTGGAAGTTTTTATTTTATGGGATCATAATTGAAGAAATATTTTTATCAATTTGGCAAATGAAAATAAAACTTTGATAAATGCACAGCAAAACAAAAACTAGGTAAATGAAAATGCACAATTTATAAATGTATACCAAATAAAAACTTGATAAATGCACAACAAAACAAAAATCTTGTAAATAAAAATGCAAAACTTATAAATGTACAACAAAATAAAAACTTAATAAATGCACACCAAAATAGAAACTTGGTAAAGAAAAATGCAAAATTTAAAAATGTACACCAAATAAAAATGTAATAAATGCACACCAAAACATAAAACACACAAAATAACATAATAGTTTGATGCTTATAGTTTGAAGACGATGTTGATATGTGCCCGACATGGGTCCATAATAGTTTGATGCCTATAGAGATGGTAGGCCCCTTTCAAAGATGATGAGGCTGAACTCACACATCAACAGTTGTGTGCCCTCTCTACCAACCTGCAAGAAAAGAACAGGAATGAATTGAGGAACGAGACTTTGCACATTGGAAGAATGAGTTGAATACAATAGGTGTATACATCATGATACAAGTTATGGGTGCATATATTGGTATAATTCCTGAACTTACTTGACACTAGCTGAGCATGTTGATGTCAAGGCATGCCTAAGCCTGCTTCCTACTTGAGTTCGACCTCGCCTCCATGGCTCCAAGTCACATAAAACACACAAAATAACATATAGATCTTCCAAATACATACTCACACTTAGGAACACAAAGCATGTAGCGCAGATAAATATTGAACAAAACAAAATATAGATCTTTTGGACTATCTATCAAAATCTGGGATTCAGAAAACAATGGCTATATTGTCTTTGAAGCTTCAACAGCTAATTAAACATTAGTACAACTATTTTGAAAAGATAAATGCATACAGAAGTTGGCAGCTGGAGTGCATGATCTAGCATGGTGTGGATGTGCTTTGCTGTTTCAGATCTCAGCTTCTGTGATTAAGAAATGTCTTGAAGAGGCGGACAACTCCGGCGATGAGCCGAAAAGGAAAAAGCCTGATCAATTTAGCTGAATTTGGGAAGAAAACAGCAAGTATTGAAGAGAAAGGGGATTTCTTCTATGCTTATGAATCTCCTAAATGGGGGAAAACAGAGCCAAAAGTTGAAAGTGCATATCAATGCACATCCTGCAGCCGGAGCTTCCATTCCTATCAGGCTCTTGGCGGCCACCGTGCCAGCCACAAGAGAATCAAAACCTGCTGCTTACAGAAACCTTCTATGCTCATGAATCCAACGTCTTTGATCAACTGACGGTAGAAATGGATGTCTGTCTCCGGCCATTCCTGCCAATCAAGCAAGAACAGAATTCATAAATGCCGTATCTGCGAGAAGATCTTCTCCTCCGGCCAGGCGCATGAATAAAGAGGTAATGTTGCATAGTTCCAATAAACACAATCAATGAATAGTGCATGAATTTGTGGCGCGATAAAGAAGGATAAAGCTCATCAATCCAAAGAAATCTAGAAGAAAGTAGGAAGTACATTTGGCATGACATTTTTGCTCTGGTGAGTTTGGAGAAAAACATCACCTTAATAGAATATATGTTTGATATGACCACGGTTATGATTGCTAATAAAAAAACTAGTTTTATTTGCTTGGTAGCGGTCATAACTATTGTCATGCCAAACATACATTCTATAACTGCGGTATTTTTGTCTAAGCTCACAGGAGCAAAAACACCACGCCAAATAAAGCCTTAGGTCTACATTAATTGGAGGGTACATAAAGCTAAAACCTTCCAATACAAGTTAGAAAATTGTTCAAAGTCCCACTGCATCATACCTGGAACCTGGGATATATACATTCTGAGATGCCTGAATAAGAAGCTTAGCTTGCTCCATCTGGAGTTGAAATATACGCCTTCCTTCTTCATAACTACTACCAAATGCTGTCCTTGAAATGACATCTCCGATTAGATTATGGAACTCCAGCCAGACATCTATTTCAGTTGTTCCACCAGGATGAACAAATTTCTCCCATCTTCCTATCAATTTGCTGCAACAAGTGGAGAATGCCGGCTGCATTCGCTGGAAGCCATGAAATTCCATGCCGTAGATGAAGAAATGAGCAGCAAAATATATGATTTATTTGGTGAAATTTCATGTCCAGTGATATGTTCTAACCTTCAGTTTCTCTGCATGAAATGCAGGATTGATAATCCTCCTGTGCCTGGCCCATTTCTCACCCTCATAATTTACAAGTCCAGTTATCAATAACTTCCCTAGAGGGGAAATCTTTAGCTTTTCAAACTGCTCGAATTTGGTGTGAATCAGTGGTTCAGGGTCTCCAAGAAAAAAAATGCTCATAAAATGCATGTTTGGCATGACAGCGGTCACAAATGCCACCAAGAAAAAAACTAGTTTGAACATAAAAGTGCTCATAACCCCATATTCACAACCACTAGCGCCGTGCCAAATAGAGACTTTTAGGCTCTGTTTGGCACGGTGGTGGCGGTCATCAACATAAGGGTTAAATTGTATTTCGTTAACGCCCATCTAAGGAACTTCATTCACTTTTTCAAACGGATGATGTTTGTTAGGTGATCCTTAACGAATGACGGTTTAACCCATGCGTTTACGACCGCCACCACCATGCCAAACGGAGCCTAAACTAAATTACTTCACATCAATATGAAATTAGTAATAACATTCTTAAATAAAACAAAAACAACTACGAACAACCAGTATTGAATCTTATGAGAAAAGCACCAGTATTTTTAAATAAAATTAATTTTAGAAAGATAAAGTTCAATATTTAAAAATTTGCATCAGGAGTAGGAAAAGCTTCCTGGATGTGCTTCATAGCATTATAATAATAGAGCAAGCCGCCAAAACTTTATATCGCGTCATCTGAAATTAAAAAGTATATAATTTGTTAGATGAAATTTAAAACACAAAAAATATGCAAATATCATACATGTCATACCTACGAGCGTTTTGCAATTGATTCGCAATACGATTTCTTAACCTTGTCATTTCATCAGCACCAACTCCTTCAACCATCTCAGGATCTATGTTAGATATTGCGATGATATTGTTCCGATTCCTTCTTGTAGTAAGAACATGTGCTTCTGGATATACATAACTCTCATCCTCATCACATACATCAAAATCAATATCAGTGCGTGATGGATGTCTGCGAATGTAGTTATGCAATGCCATAGTAGCCACAACAATCAAAATTTGTCTTTTGAAAGAGTAATTTGACATATCTCTCACGATGGCCCATTTCGTTTTGCACACGCCAAACGTCCTTTCTATTACACTGCGAAGCGACGAGTGAACTTGATTAAAAATCTCATGATTACCTTGGATTGGACGAGAACCCCGTCTGAAATCTTGTAAATGGTATCTAGTATCTGGATAAGATTTTAAATATTCTCTTTGCATTGGATATCCAGCATCTACTAAGTAATATTTACCTACAAAATTATCGAATATTAGTTCTATATAGATTTAAAGTGCAACTAATTAAAACAAATTAAAATTGAGCATACCTGGTGGTGGGTGTGGAAAATTGCTGTTGCGATCTGTTATTGCTCGATTAAAAATTCGACTATCATGTGCAGAACCCTCTCACCCTGCCACAACAAATGTGAAACACATGTTGAAGTTGTAGACTGCCATAACATTTTGAGTGGTTGTGTCATGACGCCCAATATATGCAACCTGATCTTCAACTGGTACACGTGCATCTACATGGGTTCCATCAATAGCCCCAATACAATCCTTAAAATATGACATATAACGTTCATCTCTCCTTATATATGATTAGGCATCCCTAACTTGCATATCGATAGGTTTTATAATCTCCCTTGAGAGTCGAACAAGACTTTTGACACCCATAAAAAAATATCTGCATATAATTTCAGTTGAATGCTGGAAACGCTCACTTGCTGTACACATTGTCTCATTTTGTGATAAAATAAATAATGTAATCGCTAGAACTTCTCGTGCACAAGTTCTTCGAGATCCTGCTAATTCATGATTTTGAACAAGAGTTTGTAGTAGGTCGATAAAAATTCGTTGTGACATCCTAAACATATCGTGAAACCTAATAGGATGACCAACAAATAACTCTCCAAACCATTTATCACCTGTTTGAATGGATGTCATACGTGAGATCTTATCATAAAGAACAAAGAAATCATGGACAATACAAACAGTTTTAATGTCATTGTTATGATCTTGGATATACTGAGTGTATTCAACTGAGCTATTTGATGATTCATCTGACTCATCAATGGAGTAAAATTCACTGTCTTCACTCATATTTGTGCTGATGAAATAATAATATAAGAATAATTATTACATGAAGAGAGTGACAAATGACATAAAATTAAATTGAAAGAGCACATACAATATATAATAAAAAAAACAATTGTGTGACATGACACACATACAAAATAAAAAGATTAATATCTCATCAACATGAATTAACTAAAGCAAGAAGTGCTTTTAAAAGGAAACAAACATAGTTTTCTTGTAGCGTCTCTTAAGATAAGTGATCGCATAAACATAAAGCTAAAGTGAATCCCATCAACATGAATTAGTCATTCTAAACTCTTCATGTAGCGTCTCTTAAGATACTCAACTTTTCTATCAGCTGGGCAAAACATGAACGCCTCTCTTCCGGATTTGATGCGAATGAATTCCATTGCAAAGTCAAAGAAGTCGGGGTCATCATATATATCGAGAATTTTACAGATCTCCTCAACAGCTTCTTTGATTGTCACCGATATTGGTGGAGGTGGAACTGCTTGTCTAGATGCAACTAAATCATTAATGTGTGAAAGTAATAGTTGTTTTGTACCTTCACCACTACCTTTACGCTTGCGTGAAGTTTTTTTTGAAGATGATCCTAAGAATTTACTCACATGCTCACTACCGCCAGTGTCAACATTCATACTTGTTTGAGTTCGTGAGTTCGCCACAATATTATTCTCTTCATCTGAATTTACTTGCTCTTCATCCAATTCAAATGGAATTGTCGTCGAGCTTGACATGAATGCATTCTCCCCAGTGGCCACGACTTGGCTGAACATTTTTTCTAATTTTGCATCCATGTCAGGAGCTATTCTAGAATAGCGAATTTTTTTGACATTTGGATTGACCTGAAAAATAATAATATATTATAATAAAAAAATATAAATTATAAAATATCTCATTATCTAAGAATTTAGACATGCGATATATTATAATAACCTTTATTTTCTCGTCCCACCACTCGTCTGAGGCATCAATAATTTTTTTTATAGGATTCCAACCAAGCCCAGTTTCACCACGTTTAAGTTCTCTCCACAACTTCCACTCCTTCTTCAGTTGATCCCATTTGTTTTTTAGTTGAGTTCGATCAAATTGTTTCCCCGAACGCTCTTGAAAATGCAATATTATGTTGTTCCAACCTTGTTTGCTGAAGTGAGTAGTCGGACGATTACCTAGCTCTATTTCTTTAATACATATGTCACAAAATAGTAAAACATCTGCTGATTCCCATGAAGCTGATATTCCCCTTTCTCTTCGATTAGACATCTAAAGAAAGTAACACAAAAAGAGTATTGTCTACGTAAGCATGTATGTTATGTACATAACATTGGAGCAAAAAAAGTACTGTCTACGTAAGCATGTATGTTATCTACATAATATTGGAGCAAAAAGAGTACTATCTATGTAAGCATGTATGTTATCTACATAACATTGGAGCAAAAAAGAGTACTGTCTACGTAAGCATGTATGTTATCTACATAACATTGAAGAAAAAAGAGTACTGTCTACGTAACATTAGAGCAAAAAGAGTACTGTCTACATAACATGTAAGCAAAAAGAGTACTGTCTACATAATTAAGTCAGCATGTATGTTATCTACATAACATTGGAGCAAAAAGAGTATTGTATACATAAATTTATGAACCACAAAGACTAGTATCGTCAGAATTGGACCTCCAATTCCAACTCCAAAGTCCTAAATCCATTCAAACAAATAGACTCCAACAGAAATCCGCCCCAAATAGCATTCATATAATAAACTAGAGAGGAAGAAGAATATGTGTGATAGCCTAGAAAAGATTTGTCATCACTAACAAAAGTTAAAACCCACATTTATTATAGCTACATCCCAACGGCTTTTATTTATATATATATATATAATCATATTTGGTGATATGCATTTCTTGAACATTATACCAAATCCATGTTTAGCAACCAAAGCTTAGATCATGGTTTTTTTAAAAAATTGAATTTGTTCTAATGTATTTAAATGCACCTGCAATTTTTTATCACCATGCTTCCCTAAACTATCCAATAAGTTTTTATAAAGAAGCTAAGAGAAAACTTGATAAATACATAGAATTTCCAACTATGATAGGTTAACTACAGGCTCATCCGAGCTTCAAATTTCCAACTTGATAAATACATAGAATTTCCTTAAGCACCGTCTACATAACATTGCACCAAAAAAAGCACCATCTACATAAGAAAATTTATTGTTACCCCAAAGTGACTTAAGGAACTTTTATTCACATAATATTGAAAGAATTTTATCCGCATAACATTGAACAAAAAATACTTTTATCTACATAATATCATGAAAAAAAACTCTCTAATGTCTACATTACATCGAACCAAGAAATGCATGATGGACATAAATATTGAACAAAAAGAGCGCTATCTACACAACATTGAATCAAAATGAGTATTACATAAACTTCAACATCTACTGCATTATGCCCTACTTTTGGCACATTAATTTAGAGCTAAAAGAAGAGATGTACTTGAGCTAATGTAAAAAAAATAAAAAATTGAGCCATACATGACTAGCTTACATCCCTGGGTAGAATTCTGAGATGGATTTTACTAAATAGCTTCTCATCATGTGTCAATTATGTATGAACGGAACTATAACATCTAGATAGTATACTCTCAAATACTGTATAGAAATCCTTCCACTCTGAATGCCAGTATGTCAAGAAATTTCCTACTGCAACTGTGTGAAATATGTGAAGAGCTAACAAAAAATTCTTGAATTAGTACTTAAGACCGAGGAAACAGTGGATTCCAATTGATTGATGTAGAAAAGAACTTCAAAATTTATGTACTAAAATGATTACAATTGTTCATTCTAGTAAATGTTTGAGGTTTCCACACAAGCTCTATAGCATGCCTGAAAATTACAGATATTCAATGCTCCCTGAACCTATCAATACAAAAAGGGGATCAACCTATACCAAGAAATGCATGAGTATTACATAAATCTCATTTTACTCCAAAAAATGACCTAAAATTTGAAGAATAAGGGGTGGAGGAGGAGAGGGAAAAATCTTACCTGGTAGGGAAGATGGAGTCGTTCAGAGAGGTTGCACAAAGTCACAGGCAAAATGGCTTGAATCTTCTCCAACCAAGCTCGCCGATCTGCAACCAGATTTCGTGAACCCCGTGCGCCCCTGAGCTCGTCGATCTGCAACCATAGAGTAGGCGAAAGCAATTAAAGAGGAATAAACAGAAGATAGAAGAAAGGGGAGATGTTACCGGAGGAGAAGCGCGATCTGTACCTGCAGTGGAGGACAAGGATTGCCGGAGAAGGAGGGCTGCGGGAGAAGAATGGTCTGCGGTGGCCTATCGCCGGAGAAGGAGGGCTGCGGAATCGGGAAATCGGGAAGAGGCGGCTGCCGGATCTGGAAATCAGGGAAGAGGCGGGATCGGGAAATCGGGGAAGAGGCGGCTGCGAATGAGTTGTGCGGAGAAGTTTTAGGGCTGAAAGCGCGTATAAAACCGCGACCTTGATCGACAATCACGGAGAAAAAACGCCGTAAAATTTTATTTTTCAGAGGATGCGGTTTAAACCGATGACTTGCCAAACAAAATAAAAAACTGCAGTTCCGTTTTTTAAAGTTTGAACGCCAAAAATAAGTCCAGCCAAAGAAATCCTAAATGTGAACTCATGAGGATAAGCAACTCATTTGGCATGCCTCCTGATCTCTCTCTGAGAGTTCATATGTTCCTAGTCTTGGTCTTCTTGGCTACCAGACTTTTTTCAGTTTTCTTCTTACTATAAGAAGATTTCTTCTCTTCTCTTCTTCCACCCTCCTTGTGAGGGCAATCAGTTATGACGTGTCCTGGCTTATTGCAATAATAACAAACAATGTCAGAAGAAATATGTTTGTTCGGTTTAGAGTGATACATGTCTTGACTACTTGAGCCTTTCTTGTGACGATCACCATCATGACGTGATCTTCTGGATGAGGCATCTTTGACTATTCACTGTTTCTTCTTGTTCAAGAACTTCTTGAACTGCCTTGAAAGAAGAGAAAACTCTCCTTCAGATAAGCTATGCTAGAGAACGCAAACTAACTATTGGAATACTCTCCTTTGACCTATAGTATGCGCTCTAATGCGGTTTCAAATATACGGTCAGGTTGGGAGTCACTAAGGAAGAATCTGTCCTCCGAATCTTGTTCGCTCTCAGGATCGTCGATAGAGACAAAATGACGTCGTGGACATTCAAAAAACTTGTGACCTGGTTCCATACTTTTAAAACATCTAAAAACGCCAGATTGTGGCCGAACCCCCACAAGCTCTTTTTGTGGAGGTAGCAACAGGAAGAGTAGAAGTGTGTTCTGGGCTTGTTTTGTTCGTGAATCCTTGGAGGTTGGATGCAGCGGAGAAGCCCTAGAAATGAGGGTAGAGGAGGAGAAATTAAACGAAGCATGGGGGAAGAGGAAGAGGAAAACCATAGAGAGAAGAAGAGAGCTTTGAGAGTGAGGGAGAGGAAGTTTGAGAGATAAAAAAAATTGTTGATTCCTTTGCTACATGACACTAAGGACCTATTTATAGGATCCCTGAGTGGCAAAGCTGTAAGTACTTCATGACACATAAAATATTAAAAATACTTAAATACTAATATTGAAAGAGATCTAGACAAACTCAACACATGTGATGTTTAAATTACTGCATGTAATCTATCCTAATAGTTAGAGCAGTGAGATGGGGGAGAAGTATTACCCATGCAACATACGTAAATGCAGGAGAATTGAATCCACAAGAAGTGTGGCCAGGAGTACTCCCGATACGATCATGCATTGTTTGTGAACTTGCTGCATGGAAGCAGTTATTTGGTCCTCCACTGGTGCATGGTGGAAGATTTCTATTGGCCACTGAAATGGGGGGCAATGGCGATGGTGGTTGGCGTCGTTTGTCCTTAGGGCACGTCGACACGAGGGAGGCTTAGTCGGAATGCGTTGTCGTGTTCGATGATGGATGGAAGACACATTTGTGATTGGAATTTAACAAATCGTTGAGTACGCGACGATCAACGGGCTGCTTGCCGAAGTCGATGACAATCCTCCAGAGATTCGACGAAGAGAAGAACAGAGACATGCGATGGTTGGTATGGTAAATAGAGACTGACAAAGGAGAATGAGTCCGCGTTTTCCTGTGATTTTATTGGAAATATTTTTTTGTATCTTTGGGTATATCCTCAATTTTAAAAATTTTTATGCCTATTCTAATTAATGTTAATTTAAACATTCTTGAGCTTTGTTTTTTTCTCCCCAACTATCTCGATTTGCCAGATCTATTTATTCTGTCTTATTGAGCAGTTACTCCAGTTAAGTCGGTACAATATATGCGTGAAATAAAAAACATATAAGATTATGTGTAAATAAGTTAACAAAAAAATAAGTGGAGGAGCCAAGAGGTTGATCATGGATCTCTGCTGCTCCTCACTAGGCTGGCAACCAGCTCCCCCTCCCTCCCGTTAAGCCGTCTCATCTCCCCCCTCTCCCTCTTCCTCCATCTCTGCCCATCTCTCTCTGATGTAGAATGCAGAAGCCAGGAGGTTGACCATGGATCTCTATTGCGACTGCTTCGAGATCGAGGAGTTGCAGCTTTGGCATCAAGCTGGTGGACGAAGCATTCGTTTTTTTAAGGACGAAGCATGCCATTGAATTTCTCCTCGATATAGACAGTGCCAATAATAAAGGTGGCACCTGCAAAAAGCCTTTTCCACCTTGTAGGAAAACTGAGCTTTGCCTCTTGAAGGGAATCTATGGTTTGAAAATAATTTTAGGGAGGAAAAGGATTATATACGAGAGGGAATCCGAGAGGGTTGTGAACTATATATATATACACACGAGCATCTTCGCACGGGCTAAGTCCGTGCTCGATGCTCTCGGGCGGCCTTCGACCGCATCCAGGCGGGCTTCGCCCGTGCTCGATGCGTCACTGTGGGCTGCGCCCGCAACATATACATATGAGTACTCAAAATGACCGTTCAAAAATCTAAATTGCGATTATATTTTTTAGTTTGTAAAAAATATACGTTTTGACATATAAAATCTAATTTCTCTATCTTTCTCTCTCTCCCTCTCTTTCTTTCTCTCCTATATCTATAATAATATATATATATATATATATATATATATATCAATCCCGCCCTCTCTCTAACTCTCTCTCTATCTCCCCTCCCACTCTTCCTCTCTCCATCTGTTTCTGTCACCGCCCCCCACCGCGATCTCTCTCTCCCTATCTCTCTATTCTTCTCCTCTCTCCCTCTCTCTAGCTTTAGGGGTCGTATTTTTTTTCATTTTTTAATGATAAAACGATCGAACGACAGCCGATTTATCAAGCCAGAGATCGACGACGATTAGAATTTTGAACTCATGGCTTTGTATTTCTATTATATATATATATATACACACACACACACGAGTGACAATGTACGGGGGGCCCCCGTGCCCCTCCATGTGGTTGCTCGGCCCCGGCAAGCTTTGCCTGGCCCCGGCGGGCTTCGCCCGCCTCCGGCTATTTTTAAAAATTGTAAATTATTTGGATTTATTTTAAAAATATTCAGTTTTTTGTAATTTTTAAAATTATTTTTTTTATTAAGGTTGTTTAATTATTTTTAAAGTTATCTAGAATTATTTTCATATATTTTACAATTATTAAAAATTATTTTAAAATTTTATTAAATTTTGTAAGTTCTAAGTTTTTTTATTAAATTGACCGTCACCCTCCCACAACTCCCTCTCTGCCTCACGGTAGGCATCCGCCGCTAGGAGAATTCACCGGCGGTCTGCTCGGAGAACCCCCGGCGTGTTCGCCGGGGTCCGGCGAACCCGCATGTGGTCGTCTGGCAGACCGACATTAGCGAAGGCCTCAATCGTGAAGGTCTGAATCACGCCTGTTGGTGTTACCATGTTGATCTGGAAGTGATCAAGTATGTAGCCTCACTGTCAACGTAGTATGAGCCCATGAGGTCGCACATAAGAGCTTTGGAGAAGTTGGAAAGGTTTGTGTTGGCCTTGCTCATATGTGATATGAGTGAAGGGCCAAGCCTATAAGGTTTTTGAAATGGTGAAATTTCATTCCGGGATCTGTATTGTGAATATGGATCGACCGATATGTAGTCGACACGTGCTATGAGAAATTCGTCGAGTATGGGTTATAGATGTTTTGACGAATTGTCTAAATTCGGCGAGTATCGTCGTGGTCTTTAGCCGATTCGTCGAGTATCGTCATGATCTTTCGACGATTTGTCGAGTATCATTGCGACCTTTTCACGATTCGTCGTGTATCGTCGTGGCCACCCGCCGATTCATCGAATATCAGTTTGATACTCGCCGAATTCTGTCTCGACCGGTTTATTTCTTCTATGTCCTTTTGGCGGGTCTGCCGGTATCAGCTTGGCTGGTTTGGTTCAAGGTATAAATCCGTTTTACTGTTGAACCGAATAGCGACTGTTCATTTCCGACCTAAATCGCGAAGCCGGTGGCGTATCTTCTCGCGACTGTCGCCGCCGATCCCGCCGATCGCCACTAGTCGCCGCCGACTGTTCGCCTTCCCTAGCCGACACAGGAAAGTCTTTCCAAGGCGTCATCTTTGTCTTTGCCGCCTCTCCTTGAACGAATCTAGTACTCCGTGAGACGTTGAAGGCAAACCTCTTTCCGACCTAGATCGTGTGTGACAAGGGTCTAGGGTTCTCCGTGCTCGTGTGGATACCTGTACAGGCGTGGACACTATTCTACGCTCTAAACTCCGAGCATTGCCGTTCGTTGGATTTCTTCGCAGCACCTAGGTTGAGTATTGTCTCAATCCCGCAAAGTTATAAATTTATTTATTGCAACATTATTTCTTGATTAATGGTTATCGCAAGATCAACAACTTACTTTTGGGTTTTCCCTGTTTTTCCGCTGCGCACACAAGCGCTGTGCCACCGCAGTAAAACCCAACAGTGGTATCAGATGGAGGTTTGTGCGATGATCATTGCTTCAGAAGTTGCTAAATCCATTGCTCTGTCCCTTGACCCCGCTCGCTGATCGGTCAGCGAGACCACCTCCAGGGGCGCTGCCCCTTGGAACCCCGCAAGGAGCGCATGTGATTTCATTGTGATTTCTTTGTTACTCCGTAATAGTAACTGTCCCTCTAGTTGGTTTGTGAAAGCAGGTGTGTTAGATTTTATATCTCACATAGAGAGACGAGCTTGTCTACTGTGCTAGTGGAGTTTGTGTTGCTCATATCTGGTGCATGTAAATCTGAAGATTTAGAAGTGTTCTAGATGTTCAAATTTAGCCCAGTTCATCAAGTGTTGATGATGATCCTTGTGCACATCTGAGATGTATTTGAATTATGATTGCTATTAGTGTTTTGTATGATTTGCACACTGGTTAATTGTTAACTTTGATTAAAGTGTTAATCAAGTATCTAAAAAAATCCCTTAGTAATATTAAGTATTCAGATGCCTTTCGATGGATGACACTTTTTCTGTCTCAATCGATAAAGTGTGAGTTTGCCAAAGCAAGATGCATTGATCTATCTTGATAAAAGTACGAGCGGATAATTGTGATATCCCACTGTCGACATCGGGTCAAGCTTAACTGGGTGAGCTCAAAGGTTGAGTGCCCGAAGGCATAAGGTTGACATGCACCATATGATGGATGTGAATAAAGAGTTATTCACCAGCCATACAAGAATTGCATTGTGATGCAATTGACGAACATTGTCTACCTAAATAACTGCATTGTGAGAGAAAAACCAAAACTGACTCATAGTGTTAGTGAAATATGGATCTTGTCCAATAAGAGAGTTACTCGCATGAACTATTCGAATTGATATCAAGGGTTATCGATTTGATAAAAATAGTGGGAGTTATTTTGATTAAAGTCATAATCGAAAGAAAAAATTATATTTTGAAATGTAGTACTAATTTGCTTTGTTTGATCCTTGTAAAATTTCCATGACAAGTGTTTCACATTTCACCTTGTCCCTCCGAGCGATCCTTGAGAAGGAAAATTTGAGCGGGACAAATTATTTGTACTGGTACAGGAACCTGAGAATTGTTCTCAGACAAGAGCGCAAGCTCTATGTTTTGGAAGAGGCATACCCTGATAAGCCTGCCGGGAATGCGTCCCGTGCTGATAAAGATGCTTACAAGAAGTATCTCGATGACTTATTAGACGTCCAATGTCTCATGCTTGCGACCATGAAATTTGAGCTTCAGAAGCAACACAAGAACATGAGTTGCAAAGAAATTGACGAGGATCTCAAGAAAATGTTTCAAGAGCAATCTCGTCAAGAGAGGTTCAATGTCACTAAGGCGTTGTTCCAGTGCAAGATGAGAGCTCGGGACCTAGTAGTTACTCACGTACTTAAGATGATTGAGTATATCGAGAACCTTGAAAGTCTAGGGTTCCCTCTGGGCCAAGCGTTGACCACAGACCTAATACTCCAATCATTGCCGGACAGTTATGAGCAGTTTGTCTTAAACTATAACATGGATGAAATAAACAAGACACTACCTGAGCTCCTAGGTATGTTGCGAACTGCCGAGATTAACATGAAGAAGACCAAGCCTGCTAGCTCCATACTGATGGTGCATAAAGGTAAGGGCAAAGCCAAAGACTTTAAGAAGACGAAGATAGGATCTAAGTCTGCTCTGCAGCCCAAGTCTTCTATACTGAAAAAGAAAGATTCAGAGAAAGAGGAAAAGTGCCACCACTGTGACAAGATTTGTCATTGGAAGAGAAATTGTCCTTCGTACATTGAGGGTCTGCAAAAGATGAGGGGAGGTATGCCTTCCGTTTCATGTATTTATGTTATAGAGATAAACCTTTTTGCTCCTTCATCCTCGGTATTAGATCCCGGATGTGGTTCTCACATTTGGATAAATGTGCAGGAACTGAGATGGAGGAGAATGCTGAGTAAAGGAGATGTGGACTTGCGTGTTGGCAATGAAGCAAGAGTTTCTGCCATCGCCATTGAGGTTTATCGTCTTTATTTGCCCAGTTGGCTTGTTTTGGAACTTGATAACTGTTATTATGTTCCTGCAATAACTAGAAATATTATTTCTATTTCATGTTTGGACATGATTGAATTTTCTTTTATTATTAAGAATAATTGTTCTATATTTAATAATGATGTTTGTTATGATGTAGCCCAAATGTTTACTGGTTTATATATTTTGAACTTATATCATCAGATCTATAACATAAAGAATACTAAAAGACTAAAAACAACTGACTCGAACCCTACGTATATTTGACATTGTCGTTTGTGCCATATAAATGAGAAACGTATATCCAAGCTCCATAGAGATGGACTATTGGACTCATTTGATTATGAATCATTTGAGAGATGCGAATATTATTTGTTAGGCTGATGATCTTTTGAGTATATTACATAGTGATATATCTGGACCCATGAGTTATATGACTAGAGGTGAGTACTTCTAATTCGTTACATTTATTGATGATTTCAGTAGATATGAATATGTGTATCTTATAAAGTGCAAATCTGAAACCCTTGAAAAGTTCAACGAGTTTAAGAACGAAATAGAGAATCAATTGGGTAAGAAGGTTAAAACGCTCCGATCTGATCGAGGTGGCGAATACCTAAGTCATGAGTTTCGTGATCATCTGGAAGAGTGTTGTATTGTATTACAGCTCACTCCACCTAGAACACCACAATACAATGGTGTGCCTGAGCGGACGAATCGTACTTTGTTAGATATGGTGCGATCGATGATGAGTCATGCAAATCTGCCTGTTTCCTTTTGATGTTTTGCTCTAGAAACTACTGCTTTAACACTAAATCGTGCTTCAACGAAAGCGGTTCTAAAGAAAACATATGAGATATGGACTGGGAAGCGTCCTGGTCTGTCGTTTATTAAGGTTTGAAGCTGAGGCATACGTGCGACGTCAAATGCCTGACAAACTGGAACCCAAATCAGATAAGTGTTATCTTGTGCGGTATCTTAAGAAAACTAAATGGTACTATTTCTACCTACCGTCTGAGGACAAAGTGTTCGTCGCGAGTACTGATGTCTTTCTTGAGAAAGAGTTCTTAACTAGAAAAATTGTTAAGATAGAAATTGAAAAAGTTCAAGAATCACAAGCAGTGAATGAACCAGAATTGAAACCTGAGCGAGGACTACAAGTTGTTGTAGCTGGACAGCCTGCTCAAGAAACACAAGTTTCACGTAAATCTGGTAGACCAAAGTTTGAGTCTGAAAGATATGAATTTCTCATGTCTCAAATAGATAATGTATTGCTTATGGATCATGATGATGAACCAGCAACCTACCAAGAGGCTATGAGTGGATCGGACTCCGAGAAATTGCTTGAGGTCATGAAATTTGAAATGAAATTCATGTATGAAAACCAAGTTTGGACCTTGGTGGAACCACCTGAAGGGGTACGACCTATAGGGTGCAAGCAGGTCTTCAAGAAGAAGAGCAACATGGATGAGAATGTAAAAACATTCAAAGAGCGGCTGGTAGCTAAGGGTTTAAGCAAATTCATGGTATTGACTATGATGAAACTTTTTCCCCCGTTGCTATAGTTAAGTCCATCAGAATTCTGCTTGCTATTGCTGCGTATTATGACTACGAGATCTGATAAATGGATGTCAAAACGACTTTCCTAAATGGAAACCTCCTTGAGGAAATGTATATGTCACAATCTGAGGGTTTTGTATCTGCAGACAAAACAACTAAAATATGCAAACTGCAGAGATTCATTTATAAATTAAAACAGACTTCTCGAAATTGGAATCTTCGTTTTGATGAAAAGATCAAAGAGTTTGGTTTTGTCAAAAATGAGGATGAACCGTGTGTTTACAAACAGATTAGTGAGAGCATAGTTGTCTTTCTGATATTGTATGTGGATGACATACTGTTTATCGGGAATGACAAACCGACCCTGCAACTTGTTTAGAATAACCTAAGGGACTGATTTTCAATGAAGGATTTGAGTAATTCGACTTATATACTAGGTCTTAAAATCTATAGAGATTGATCGAAGAAGTTGCTGGGTTTAACACAAAAAACATATATTGACAAGGTGTTGAAACAGTTCAACATGCTTGAGTCCAAGAAAGGATTCTTACCCATGTCTCATGGTGTGAGTCTCTCTAAGGACCAGTGTCCTAAGTCTTGTGAAGATAAAGACCGCATGAAGTTGATTCCATATGCTTTGACAATTGGGTCAATCATGTATGCAATGATATGTACTAGACCCGATGTCTCTTATGCCTTGAGCATGACTAGCAGGTATCAGTCTGATCCCGGTGAAAGTCACTGGATTGCCGTCAAGAACATCCTGAAGTATTTGCGAAGGATTAAAGATACGTTCTTGGTATTTGGCGGAGAGAAAGAACTCGTTGTTAGGGGTTACTCAAATGCTTACTTCCAAACTGATAGGAACGACTAAAAGTCTCAGTCAGGGTTTATATTTTGCCTTAATGAAGGTGTTGTTAGCGGAAAAGTTCCAAGCAGGAGTCAGTTGCCAATTCTACAACTGAGGCCGAGTATTTCGCCGCTGCAAATACAGCGAAGGAGGCGGTATGAATTATGAAATTCATCGGCGAGTTAGATGTAGTTCCTAGCATTGTTCGTCTCATAGATCTCTACTGTGATAATAACAGTGCAATTACACTTGCTGGAGGTCGGCGACCCCGCCGCGGGCACTTGTCAGGCCCCCGGAGGCTCCGCTGCTGGCGGTGGAGCAAAACCACCTTGAGCAAGGCTCACGCGTACAACCATCGATATTTTATCGGGATGGAGCAGATGGATTTTCCGCTTTTAGTTGTTGGCAGACCACTTCTCCCCTTAATCCAACGGTTGAAAATCATTCGAAGGGCCTCAGATGTTACACTGTGCAGTCGCAACGGTATCCGATACTTTTTTATATAATATAGTATATATATATAATTTATATGTATATATATATATACCTTAAAACGAGAGGAATCTGTGTATATATTAATTTAGCCATTACATGTCGGGTTTGCTTCTGTAGCCCTCTAAACCATTCGATCTAGAATGATTAAGGTTATCAAAGTAAGTATCTCCCCCCTCTTGCTTTTGTTGTCGTTATCTCAATTAATTTTCTCCATTTCATTAAAGATGCTTCTTGTCAAAATTTATGAATAAAGGAACCCGAGAAGAACAAAAAGTGTTTGTGGTGACCGGTGTATATCAGAGACATCTCACGTAATTTTTGATTCAACCTAAAGAATTGTATCACCACGTCATATCTATAAGCATCTGAATACTGTGCTAAGAAATTCGATTCTTTTTTTACTAGACATACCATATAGTTCAAATTAAGTATTTTCCCTTCGGTGTTGTACAATGCTATATATGAATATGATACGAACAGGAAAATGTGTATATCACACCTTATGTTTATATGAGAATAGTAGATTATACTTAATCGTCTTGTCATGATAATACGAACAATGTCCACTGAAATGAAAAATTCTATTTTTTTCAGTTAGATATCATGTAAATTTATGAATGGTTCCCTCCAATGTAATTTTACAATAATATGAAGAATAAAATATTTCAAGTAATTTGAAAACACATCTTATGATATATGTTAATAATGATATATATGTTTGACGATTGTGTGACAAAATACGAGTATGTGACTTAATATCTAAGAAATTCCTTGTGCAATTCCCCTATGCTCACAGTAAATTTTGAATTTTTTAAATGCGAGGGATTATAATTTCGTACATAGAATTATGGAAAGTGAAAATCATAATATAGCTAATTCATCATGTTGACATCATTAACATTAAGTAAGACATAAGACAAAAACCGATGAAATCATTGTTTTAGATTGAGATCTTATATGAATGTTCTTCTAAGATTAGTCATACATACTACTAATAAGAAGATAAAATAGTAATGAAAACATTTTAAAATAGTAGCATTAAACGGGTGTCCCTTGTGTTGTACATTGCCAGCCACTATGAGAACATAAATAGGAGGCACGATCTTGATTTCCCTTTGTGATAGATAGAGACATGCTATCTTATCCTAGGCTGTAGACGACCATATGCATGCAGTTTAGGGAGAAACTATATATATATATATATATAATATATTATATATTATTATATATATATATGTATATGCATGCATTTTATGTATTTATCGTTTGATGATATATAAGGTGATTCATATATCTAGCATAAGTAGAAAATCGAGATTAAATTTTTCACACACCCTAAATCGGGCGCCACATACACATATATAGGTACAATAGCATGCGACATATCACGTGAAATACTATCTCAATACGCACTAAAAATGAATATTCAACTTATTCAACTCTCCCCCTCAAGTTGGGTATTTGATTGTACAACCCCGTACCCGGGCGAGTGGGACCCTCCCCCAAACGTCAGCCTAAGCAGTGTTGTGGGCC